>JAUMHJ010000028.1:975906-986183 GCA_032361105.1 Microctenopoma lineatum | reverse complement strand
ACAACACAACCTCTGTCCCTCCCACAAAAGTCTCAACTACCACCTCATGTGAGGACCATCTCATCAGATCAGGTGAGGAGAGAGCTGAACAGGCTTCACCCCACAAATGATGCAGGGCCAGATGAAGTCAGCCCCAGGGTGCTGAAAGGCTGCGCTCCTCAGCTATATGGTGTTCTCCAACACATCTTGGACCTGAACCTGCAGCTTGATAGAGTTCCTCTGGGGTGGAAAAAGTCCTGCCTGATCCCTGTGAATAAGAAGCCACGTCCCAGTATCCTAAATGACTCTGACCTCACACATCTTGAAGGCTTTTGAGAGACTGGTCCTGGACTCCCTCCGACCACTAGTCAGACCCCTCACAAGTTTAGACGAAGCTGTTTAAATCGGTCCTCGGCCATATTGTTAAGAAGCAGGACTCAGTTCATATGCTAAATACTGATGTATACACACACTGGGCGCTTAATATTTAAAATGTACAGTTGTTATAAAGCAAACAGAACCATTTACTTGTACGATTTTAGTACATTTAGTTTCAGTTTCTATCAGTAAATAACATTTCCACAGTCAGGAGAATTCTGTATTGACAATTTTAGGTGTGCTACATTTCTGCAGTTGTGGCTTTAGTCTTTATCAGCTGTTAGTGAGGTATGTGATACACAGCTATCATCTGCAATCTGCAATAACGATCATTAAACTATAACACTCCCGTAATGGAACTGTGGTTAACCTGTGTGATGAATAATGAATAATCATGACCAGTGGTGATCTGTGAAATGTTGCGTGGACTTTTAATTTATATTGCTTATCCCTTGTGTTACCCCAAGTCCGAGTGGTCACCACACTACACAAACCTGCCATGATCCGCGTATACGGTGCGAAGGGGTTAGTACGCAACACCTCCCTCTCGTGGCCAATGGCCAGTTTGCCAAATAAAAAAGCCACGCACACACAGACACACGTGTTTTGTTTATGGTCAACACAATAATGGTTTATTTGGATATTTGGCATGCAATATATATTGTAAAAAAAACAAAAAAGAAGTCCGCTACCTCAAATGTCGGGGAATTTCTACCACTCTTCCTAATGCACTGTACCAAATGCACTAACATTTCCTTGCATAGTCATAGTCACCCCATGTATGCTAGGTACTTTGCAAGGTTATATTATCAACTGGTTTTCCGTATTTGGTAGTGTGATGGGATTGGAATGTGAAAAACAGAAATGGAGCCTGGGAAGGCTGATGGGAAAGTAAATAACATAGTGATTGATTTCACTGTATTCACATTGTTTGGCAAGGACGATTTCATAGGGTGGATAAAGGGGGAGCTCAAACTTGAAACTCAGCCTCTTTGCTCTCGCTCCTTCTTTTTGGAATAAAATGCGTGTTTTTGTGGTGGATAGCAGACACTTAGTCACTTTTTTGCACAAAATAAACTTTTGCTTGCTCGGTTTACGTTTTCTGTGTTTAAAATATCAAGTTACGCTTGTACGAATTGTGGCACAAATATAATTCCATACACAAGAACAATCAGATTTGCAACAAGAGGGCGAACGGTCCATGTGCTCGGAGAGTCGCCACAGGAGTGACGCGTCTGCAGCCGTCTTAAGCACAGGGGGCGGGAGCGCCGGACAAGAGGAGGGGAAAGGAGATGGTGCCAGACCAATCAGCGGCCTGAATGTAGCTGAGCGTAGCCAGACACCTGCGAAGGAGGAAAGAAAACAAACTCCCACACAAAACGGCTGGGGCCGTAACACAAGTCTAATCTTAAAGGCCTGAGAGGGTGTCTGTCTCCCGAACTTAAACTGGGAGCTGGTTCCACAGGAGAGGAGCTGGATAACTAAAGGCTCTGCTACTCATTCTACATTTGGAAACTCTAGGAACCACAAATAGATCAGCAATCTGAGAGCAAAGTGCTCTGCTGGGATAATATGGTTCTATCAGGTCTTTAAGATATGTTGGGGCCTGATGCTCCATCTTTGCAGTCCTGATCCATTTTACTGCAAACAAAATGAGATTAAAGGTCAAAATATGTGTTATTTATTCTCTCAGGGTTTTTTTTTATACAGTTAATTTTAAATCTTACTTTAACAGATTAAATCCTTAAATTATAACCTGCTATCCTAAGCATATTTTTGAAAGTCTACACACAGTGATTTTCAAAAGACTACACACACTTAAACAGCTTACACAGATAAGAATTGGGAGGTTACATCCTCATCACAAAGAAGCACTGACTTGCACATTAGGTTCTTTATTTAAAGGGGCCCTCAATCTAGGCATCACAGAGCTATCATTTGACTATCAGGTGACTTAAATTGTCCAATGCTGCATTGTACAACTCAGACAATTAAACCATATATAATTTATATTATTTGCAGATCTAGAGATGGCCATGCATTAGTTTATCTCTATAAAGTAGAATACTACAATGCTCTTTATACAGGTATCAACAGAAGAAAAATTCAATGTTTAACTGTAGCAGACACAATTTACTTTGGAGTCTAGGGCTCCAGAAAGGCTTATACCCAGCACTGGCTGAAAGCTGCCTTCTTTCTCATTTACTTACTTAGAGCAATGTAACTGCACAATATTTATGTTGCCATGCTAGTTAGTGTGCTTGAAATATCCCACATTGGGATGCACAAAGTCGCAGGTTCAAATCGCTGTCTGACTCCTAGTCGACCCTCTACAAGGTGTGTCCTTGAGTCAGACACCCCACGCTAGCTCCTTGTAAGTTGCTTTGAATAAAAATTACTGCCAAGCAAAGTAAAGTAAAGCAACAGTGTAACCTACACATTACACCTGGGCTTGTTACACAAATGCAAATCTCTTATTTGCAACTGTGTACGTTGTTTTCATGCAGAGCAAACCTGTAAATCCAAGATAAAGTTATAGGAGGCTGACTCAGTACCAACATAACCATCTGGCCTAAATCCAGTGGAAATGCTTTGGGATGTGTTTGGTCAAGTCAAGTAAATTCAGCCAACAAGGGCTCAGCGTGTGTTGGAATTCCCTCAATATGTTTTTCAAGGTGATAATAGTGAGTGTGCAAAGTTATCTAAAATCAAATTTTTTTCTCATAGATAACCCCTAAATTTAACATTATAATACAACGGAGAAAGTAATAGAAAAAAACAGTGATAGAATTCATCCAAAGCATTGATTGTTTTAAATTTAACCAATGTTTACATCTTTACATTCAATCATTTATATTTTATGATGCTTCCTATACTACTGTATGTTTTGTACTATCTATGTGGATTTATTGAAGTTGGTGTATAAATAGGAAAAATATAAGTGTAGGACTACAAAAGTTGGGAACATGGATGTAAGATAGCTTTGACCGCGCCCTACCTTTCCATTGTCCTCTACCGCGCAGGCGCGAGAGGGGCCTTTCCGGGTACGACATGTAATATAAAGGCTGGTGTACTAATCGGCCGTCAGTGGAACATACGAAACCAATGATTCCTATATGCCCAGTGGTCTCCTTCACCTATGGTGAGTACTGTTAAAAACAGGGACGACTTTACAGTAAGACAGGGCGAGCTTAGAAACTTTACAGGCGTGAAATAGTATTAGAACCGTGACGTTGGTGAATAGTCCTTGAACCGCTGTCTTTAGCCTGCTGCTAACTGTTAGCTTAGCGTCATCCTGTAGCCTAACTGGTATGCTTGTCCTCCGCAGTGCCCAGCCGGGTTGGTGAAGATGCCAAAATGGCTACCGGCAATTACTTTGGATTCACCCATGGTGCTGCCGCCCAGTACAGGTAAACAGACTGTAGATACTCTTTAAACTATTACTATATACTGTATACTATTTTTTTGGTTACATCGTGCCTTACGATGGTTTCTGTGCATCTCAACACAGCTAAATGTGTGTTGTCTGTGCAGGCTGTTCTCACTGCTTTCATTGTAGAGGCTGGGGGAGGGGGCGGTTATCCCTCTGCTGCTGCTGTTGTTTGCAACGTTAACCTCGAGTTCAGACTAAAAATGGCACTGCGCTAGTAAATACAAGAGGCTGCGACTTAGCTTAACTTATGCGTCAAAAAACAGTCGATGCGTTTGTTAGAAGTGTCATTGTAGGTAAATATTTTAGGTTAGAGCTATGTAATCCCACCCGTAGGTGTTCGCACTAAAACCTGCATGGCGAAAGTGTGTCCCATATTGTAGCCATAGGGAGGTGAAGGCCCACGAAATAGCGTAAGTAACGTAACCTACAGAAGCTAGGCGAAGCTGGCAGGCTAACGACAGACTTCACCATTTGTGAATTACGTACGTTATCCTCTGTCAAACAGAGCCATACATCACCTATATCAGTCTCTGGTGCTTGCTATTTCACCTGCAGCTACACACAAGAATAGATACAAGCGCTATTACAGTGATTCTAAGTTCAGTCAGTTTATAATTAGGCTTGAATTCACAAGGACATTTGTCATACATTGAAACGACACATAACACTGTGTTGCTTCATACAACACGAGACAGTGAAATACTTATGACTCTGGAACAGGGTGATGGATACAGGATGAGAGAAAAGCGACTGAATGAGCAGACGAATGTCAAAGTGACGCAAGAGGGGCTTGTTACTCAGTCAGAGACCATAAAACTTTCAGTTTTACTCAAGTATGTGCAGGATGCCGATCTTGGTTTAATACATTCCAGATACTGCACAGTGTGTTTGCAGCTAACGTTGTGCAGCAAATTGCTCATGTTGCTCCTTCGGGCGATAACTTGATCAGTAGCATTTGCAGTAAATAACAAATATCTCCAGACAACAGATGAGCAAAAATCCTGCTGTATTACCGTGATAAACGTCACCATCTGCTACAGCTTCTGTTTATTTTCACCACTCGGTCCACTTTCACTGCTTGGTCCACTAACCAGATATTTTGTTACATGCATATTTAGTGGCGTTGCCGTGAAAACGGTCCCTCTAAAACAGTTTTCAGAGGCGCTACACTCCAAGCGTTGTTAAGGCTATTTAAACCAGTATTATGGTATAAAGAAAATTCATATCATAACAAAATAATATACAGTATTTACTTAATTTTATTACTGAGGCTAGGCTGAATATGCCATACAGTTAAACAGCACAAACTACATTCTCCTAAATGCGTGAAAGTATTCATAAAAACATTGTAATATTACAATTTATTTGAAATCATTCAAAATCAGCATTTTTAATTTATTATATATTATATTTATTGCTAAATGTAATTGACTGACACTTCAAAGACCACCTAGGCTAGCTGTCTACCATGTGGGTTTCACTCTGCATTTCAATAGTTCATAGTATGTTTGTTAATTCAACAAACAGTCTACTCTGATTCAAAAGCCAATTATGACATTCCTATATAGTCCTGATCAAAACTTTAAGACCACTTGACAAATGGCAAAAAATCTTATGTTGCATTGTTGGATCTTCACAAGGGTACAAGTAGAGCTTCAATGTGCTACAAGAAGAAATGGGAATGAGACGAAATTTCTTTGAGCATGCAATTTATTGAAACAACACTTACTTTAACAGGCAGTTTTAAAGTTGATTAAAATCTTAATTAAAAAGTGTTTTTAAAAGGCCATATATGTGCAAAAATGTCGCTTCATTGCCATTTTCTGTCAGGTAGTCGCAACTGTCATGATGTTCTGATGGTAAAAAAAAACTTTCCTTTTTAAAAGGGGTCGGGTTGTTTGACTGTACGAGCAAGGTCTCTTACAGCGCACCATTGCTGCTGAGGTGGGACGCAGTAATCTGGAATATCTTAAATGATCCCGAAAGTTATGGAACAGAAAAGTCAAGTGGAAGACCCAAAGAAATCCATTAGCACTGAGTCGGAGCCTTGTTAAGATCTAACCACGCAACATACGATTTCTTTCATTTGTCAAGTGGTCTTAAACTTTTGATCGGGACTGTATTAGGTAAAATGTTGCCATAGCTAGTATGCCATTGTTGACATAAAGCTTCTCTAAAGACAACAACTGTCATTGGTCAAGTTGGATTGTTTCCACCCATTATTTTCTAATGCTGGGAACAATTATAGTAAAATAGAAGAGATGCCCTTAAGTTGTGACTGACCATCTACAGCTTCTGTGACTGACATTTATTCTGTTTTGCTCTACCAGTCAGCAGCCAGCTGCTGGGTTAGCATACACACATCCCACCACAGTGGCCAGTTACACAGTTCATCAAGCGCCTGTGGCAGCACACACCGTGGCTGCAGCCTATGCTCCCACTGCAGCCACAGTTGCTGTTGCTAGGCCTGCGCCTGTTGCCGTGGCAGCTGCTACTGCTGCAGCAGCTTATGGAGGATACCAGCCAACCCATGCTACCACTGACTATGGCTACCCTCAGCGCCAGCCTGAAGTTCCTCCACCACCACCACCGGTCACCTCACAGAACTACCAGGTACATTTACTCTTTAGTTGGCAACAAAAAACACTTCTTTAGTTTTTTCATTTGTATCTTTTGTCTAATCGGTTTCAATCAATTTATTACATAACTTGATGACCTCATCCCTAGTGTCACCTGAAATGAGAAGTGTTGGGCATCTTTTAGATCAAAGTATAACATCATGTCCTTCTGCCAGCTTCTACCCAACAGTGGCTTTTATTGTGTTCCTTTGCAGGACTCATACTCCTATGTCCGATCCACGGCTCCAGCTGTGGCTTATGACAGTAAGCAGTATTACCAGCAACCCACCGCTACAGCAGCTGTTGCTGCTGCTGCACAGCCACAACCCACTGTGGCAGATTCCTACTATCAGACAGGTGCGCTAAATACATTCTCAGATTTATGTTTTGTATTTAGCATTTGTTAAATGTCCTGTGTGTTGGGGTTTGGTCGACAAAAAGTAATGTTCAAATTACGTCAACTAAACATGAACTTTAATAGATAAAACTCAAAGAAGTTGACTGTTAATGACAAAATTGTCAAGATGATTTATTTTTTTATACACACAACCTGATAACTGAGGCTGGAGCAGGAAAAGTTCAGCAATGGTAGTTAACTTGAAATAAGTTTTTACATTGATGGAAACATTGACAATTTAAATGAACTTTTGTGGGGTTTTTTTTAGCCCCCAAACCAGGATATAGCCAGGGGGTAACATCATATACCCAGAGCCAGCAGACTCGACAGGTGACTGTGATAAAGCCGGCTGCTCCCACTCCAGCCTCATCAACTTTCTCAATCTACCCAGTGACCTCAACTGTCCAGCCCGTGGCTGCTGCTGCCTCTGTGGTCCCGTCTTACTCACAAAGCCCAACTTATAGCACAAATGCTGTTACCTACTCCGGTAAGTTTTACTACTGAAGGATTATTTAAAATATCAAGAAAATAATTCCTGTCCTCACAAAAAATCTAACAAAATAAAAGAACATTGAAAGGTTCAGAAGAGAGGCTACAAAAGGCAGTCCAAGTGTTTAACAGCTCTCACATGTGTCTGTCTTTTGAAATTCGCTAGTGATTATATGCTGCAGCTGATCACACTGATCTGATACATCACCACGAATTTCACAAGTTCAGATTCACAATGTCATTAAAATTATGCATATTTGTTACTATAATTTTTTTTCTATGTCTACTATTAGGCAACATCTACTATAAAAGTAGTAATAGTAGTAAATCAATTTGAAAGTTAATTTACATTTAGTCACATCATGATTTGTTGGGCCCTTTGTCATTTAAGGTCCTAATCTTACAGAGCAGGGAAGATCTACATAAAGTATGTCTTGCTTTTATCACTATGTGAGGACAAAACAAGAAAAGTACAACTTACGCTAGTGAACTTTTAGTCCCTCTGTCCTCACATTTCTCATAATTTCAGGGTAGCACTAGATTTACTTAATTTAGCTTAACTGCTGCTATTTAATCCATAGCTGTTAATGCTGCTGATGACTGCTTAGTTCATCATTCAGTGCCAGCAAAACTCTCATCTGCCTCACTTATGCTTGGTGTTGTGCTTATCTTTATCTTATGTGCTAAACTAAGATAGCGAATGGGTTAACGCTATGTGTGTCCTTTAAAATTTTTATACAATCTTATTACAAAAATTACTTTTCTATTTGGCTTGGTTTATCTTGCAGGAACCTCATACTCAGGCTATGAGGCAGCAGTTTACTCTGCAGCCTCCAACTACTATCAGCAACAACAACAGCAGAAGCAGGCGGTGGCAGCAGTAGCGGCAACGGCAGCATGGACGGGGAACACTTTCACCAAGAAACCTCCTTTTCAGAACAAGCAACTTCGACCCAAGCAGCCGCCCAAACCTCCTCAGATCCACTATTGTGATGTCTGTAAGATCAGCTGTGCAGGCCCCCAGGTCAGTTAATGTGGTCAGCATTAAATACACATTACCTGACTGGCCCCTCACTCATTAGGAGAAAGTGAGGCATATGATGCCACTGATGTAGTAGGATGACTTGATAGACTTGATTGTCCCACTTTGTCTACCTGCAAAGTAATAACTGATACTTTTGAATATTTAAAAAGTTATGTAACAGAGCAGGTTGTTGGAAAAACAAAATGTTGTTTTTATCGTCGTCCACTGTTGGAAGATCATATTCATAGACACAATTGACATTTCAGGTATTTGTCAACCAAGTGGATTAATGGCACTCTTTCTCCACCATTTACTGTATAAGACTTACAAGGAGCACCTGGAAGGCCAGAAGCACAAAAAGAAGGAAGCAGCACTAAAGGTTTCACAGAGTAGTGGCAGCAGTGCCAGTGGTGGAGGCGTGTTGGCTCGCAATGCTCAGAACCAGCTCCGATGTGAACTTTGTGATGTTTCCTGCACGGGAGCCGATGCCTATGCTGCCCATATACGTGGAGCCAAGCACCAGAAGGTATGAATTTTGGTGGAGCATTCCATGGTCTTGAATAAGTAGCGGCTTAATGGCAATGGTACCTCTTGGTAAATGGTAGGAAGATGAGACAGTCCTTTTCACAGTCTCCCCCAATCCCCATTGTTTTTGCTGTGTAATCAATGTGTTTGCAAAACACAAAGTTCAGCATTCATTCATTATTTAGAACTCTTGGTCCAGTCTTGTGAAGGACAGAGAGACACAGAACTCTTCACAATCCCAACTAAAGACAGTTAAAGGGAGCAGTGTGTCGAAAAAATATATTATCTTATTCTGAATTGATTCTCATATTTCCTAAAGATCAAGTTGGCAGTCTAACCCCTTAATAGGCGGCCTGGTAGCTCAATGGGTTAAGCGTCGGATTGGAACGCAGCAGGTTGCAGGTTCGAATCCCAGTCTAACTCCTAGTCCATCCAACCCTACCAGGTGTGTCCCTGAGCCAGACACCCAGCGCTAGCTCCTTGTAAGTCGCTTTGGATAAAAGTGCCTGCCAAGCAAAGTAAAGTAATATTTTCTGCCCTTTTATAGCTAAAATAATGGTGGGAAAAGTCCAGAAAGACAGATGAGCTGTTTTCTCTTGTAAACTTTTAACTTCACCCCCTGTCATGCCATTGAATTCTCGCATGTATGCTGGTTGTAAAGATAATAAAACGACTTGACTGCGGTCTGCCACCATTTTGTATTCACAACAGACAAACTGAAAGATGATCATCATTGATTCTAAATCATAAGAATCAGAATTGAATTGATTCTTGAAATCTGAACCAATACATGGCCCTAGTAAAGGTTACTAATTAATACAATTTACCTATGAAATTGAAGTATTTATAGAAACCCCCCACAGTCACCATTCAAATGCAGGGGGGAAGGTGAAAAAACGGAAGAGTGACAAGCATGTAGTGATATAATTGAAACAATAAAATGGAATGGAAACCTTCTAAAGTGCTTTGTATTTTCTTTTCCAGGTTGTGAAGCTCCATACAAAGCTTGGTAAGCCCATTCCTTCTACTGAACCCAGTATGGTCACACAGACATCATCCTCCACTACAGCTGCTCCTAGCAAGACCACCACAGCTACCCCAAGCAGCTCCAGCACCACTAGCTCTCTGTGCGTGGCTTCTTCTGCCTCCCCTGCCGCGACCTCCACCCCCCCCTATCTGAAATCTGTCAACATAGTCGGCAGTGCTGGGGCAGGTGTCAAGAACCCATTAAACAATAGTCTCTCTGTTCCGAGCTCAACCTCAGCTGGGAAGAAATTCAACACCCCAAAGATCAATTTTGTTGGTTAGTAAGCGGATTTTGTGTGCTGCAGCTCTTTTACTTCCTTTTCATGACATTAAATACAGGTCCTTCTCAAAAAATTAGCATATTGTGATAAAGTTCATTATTTTCTGTAATTTACTGATAAACATTAG
>JAUMHJ010000028.1:961746-974317 GCA_032361105.1 Microctenopoma lineatum | reverse complement strand
TAATGTTAATCATTAAATTACAGAAAATAATGAACTTTATCACAATATGCTAATTTTTTGAGAAGGACCTGTATATGAGCCAATCATTCTGCAAAAGCATTGCCCTCCAGCTCTATTCAGATACTGCAGAGATTAGTAAACCTGTTGCTGTTTTCAGTATAGTTTTATTGTCATTGCTGCATTTAATACCGTTTCTGTAATGGCCCTGAGTCTTTAATCAACTATATTACCATCTGTGCTGTGTATTGGTATAAAACTGAAAATTCCTCCTCAAAAGCTATCAAACTGTCTCTATTATTTTCAAACTATTCTTATGTTTAGCAGAAATAATCCAGGTCTTTCTAATTAAACACTATAACTTCTCTAATACAGGTGGAAATAAATTGCAGACCACAGTAAAGATGGAAGAGGCCAGAGTTGAGGCAAAAGTGGAAGCAACTAAGCCTCCAACACCCTTATCAGGTTGTCAAGATCCCAAGGCAGAAGTTTTAGATTCTCTGTCCACATCAGCCTTGGCTGCACTGCAGAGTGATGTCCAGCCTGTAGGTCATGACTATGTTGAAGAAGTAAGTGCATGGTTGTGAGCAATCATATAGAACAGTAATGCATTTCTATCTTGGGTCTAATATGTGAAACTATAAAATAATTTCTAGGTTCGAAACGATGAAGGAAAAGTCATTCGCTTCCACTGCAAGCTGTGTGAATGTAGTTTCAATGATCCTAATGCAAAAGAAATGCATCTAAAAGGGCGTAGACATCGCCTGCAATACAAGGTGATTATCCTGCACTTCATATTGAAATTTAAGCTCTTCAGACTTCAGTTTCTATTAATATATATATCACATAATATTTTATTGTCACTCATTTTATTTTGTAGAAAAAGGTGAACCCAGATCTGCAGGTGGAGGTAAAGCCCAGCATTCGAGCCAGAAAGATTCAGGAAGAGAAGATGAGAAAGCAGATGCAGAAAGAGGAGTACTGGAGAAGAAGAGAGGAGGAGGAACGCTGGAGAATGGAGATGCGGTAGGGTTATGGTTGTTTCTTACCAATGGTTGGAGGAGATGCAGACTTAAATAGTAATGAGGGAATTGTAGTTTAAAGGCAGCTTAATATTTTTTTAAAAATCTGTAAACCACCACTTGAATTTGGACTGAGGGGACAGTACAGCACTGTTACAACAATGCAAGGATAGTGTGTGAAGGTGTGATACTAAATACCAGTCTGGTTCTCGGTTAACCCAAAACCAGGATCTGGTTTCTTCTCTCTCTCTCTCAGACCTTTTTATCTGGTTACTTAAGTGCATGTCAGTTACCATTCTAGTAGGTTTCACACCAACGCTCCACTGGCCAATGGTTATCAATTCCCTCTGTCACATTTACGACCAATTATTCAGAACTCATTTGTGGATAAAAGGCAACATGTCTACAGCAAATCCAGCTTTAAAGTTGTTTCTGCTTATAGTGAAACAACAACTTAATACATTTCATATTATTTGATTTTTGTCAGTTTGCAACTGTCTGCACAGTACACATGTAAACACTTTACATGCTATGGTTAAATTTTTTTAGGCGATACGAAGAAGACATGTACTGGAGACGTATGGAGGAGGAACAGCACCACTGGGATGAGCGACGTCGGATACCAGATGGAGGCTATCCACAGGGGCCTCCTGGCCCTCCCGGTCTACTTGGAATCCGGCCAGGGATGCCTGGTCTGCAGCCCCAGGGTCCTGTGGTAGGACTTCAGTTGTGTCTATGTTGTGTTACTCAATATGTTGTTTTAGATCAGTCCTTTTCACAGTTTTTCTCATTCACTTTGAGAAGCGTTGTTTTATTTTACCATTCACAACTGACTGGATTTCTCAAATGCATTGTTTTGCTGTGTGCAAAAGAGTACTATTCCCTACACATCTACACAAAAATCACTTGTAAAGGATTGGACTAAAGCTAAGTCTCAATGAAATGGTCAAACTCTTCACAGCTTATAAACATTCTGTTGTTCTGCAGTTATGAAAATCTATAGGGAATACTTTATGCTATTGTCCATCAGAAGGTTAAGACGGTTTAGGGGAAACGTAAGATAAAATGATTAAGTTAAATTAAACTGGCAAACTGACTTTAAATGGCAGGTGCATTGGTCAAAACACAAACAAAAGAGATTGATCATTACACATTTTTGACCAATATTAAAAAGTTATACTTTAGTAAAATTGTTTGTTTTTTACAAAACCAGTTTTGAACCTTGTGTTCTAGCCCCCACGTCGGCCCGATTCTTCAGACGATCGCTATGTCATGACTAAGCACGCAGCTATCTACCCTTCAGAAGATGAGCTCCAGTCTATACAGAAGATTGTGTCCATCACAGAACGTGCCCTCAAACTAGTCTCGGACATAATTACAGATCAAGACAAGTCCAAGGAAGAGGACAAAGAGAAGAAAGAAACCACTAAAGACAGGTGTGTTATCTGGACCGCTTTCACTTTTCAGAAAATTTGAATGAACTCTGTACAAAAATAATGGTGGAAATGGGTGGGGTGTGTTAAAAAATGACAAATCCTAAGTGGTTTATCAAATGCTTTTTATAAAACCATTAGAATAAAAGGACATCATCCACCCTTTAATGACATCTTAAGGTTTGTAACTAAGCATCTGATCTGCATTTGATCACTGCTACTGATGAGGAGGACATCGACATTTCTATATTAAGAAGTGGGTTCATTTGTTTGAACTGCATTGCACTTAACTGTTAGCGGAAGCTGTTTATTTCAGTGTCCCATTTGCATTATTGTGGAAACCAGTTTAGGCAAAAAAATTCCATGAATAGTTTTTGTCTAACTTTAAATAAATCATTAGCAGTTATGTGTATTGTTTATTTCAATAATTAAAACAACCTTTTTAAATCCCATGTATTTTACTTAAAAAACAAATGTTATCATTCTTTCTTCTTCTTTTCCCACCTTTGCAATTCTGTAGGGCCCTGAAGGGAGTGATGAGGGTTGGGGTCCTTGCCAAAGGCTTGCTTCTTCGTGGGGACAAAAATGTTAACCTAGTCCTGCTCTGCTCCGAGAAGCCCACCAAGACCCTCCTCACCCGCATTATGGAGCATCTCCCTAAACAACTAACAGTACTGTCTTTACCAGTCTTACACCACAGTTTATTTTTTCAGGGGTCACTTGTTTCATGTTTTATTGTACTAGTTTAGAGGTGCTTGATTTTAGCTTTTAGTAACATTTCTTTATATATGATATGTATGCTATGTAAAATTAGGTCATGGCTTGTACATTGTAAGTGCTGGAGCTGCAAAGCCTTCTAGGGAATTAATCAAGTTGATTATGAGAACATACAGTAGTTAAAGAATTTAGGTGACTCCAGTCATATGATTTTACATACAAATTAAATTCACCTTTATTTTTATAGTGCCAAATCATACCGAAAGTCATTTCAAGGCACTTAACATAGCAAGGTTTAGGACCTTGCAAAAATATAAGTGTATATGTAAACAAAATGATGCAGAAAACCCAAGAGTCCCATTTGAGCCAGCACTACAGTAAGAAACCTCCAGCAGAACCAGAATACAGATGAAGTGGAATATTTTCTCTCATTTTACTTGGACAATAAGATCAAATTGGGGAGCAAAGGTTAAATGATAACATAATGTGGGTAGCAATGTGGTAAGTAAATACTCAGAGTTGAATATCAGTTGCACCCAGATTGATGCACACAGTTGGTACTTGTGGTGCAGCAGAAGACTTTGCACAGTCACGTTGCTACTCAGTGGATCCTACTGTTGAGTGTTTTTATACATTAAGTCTGTGCCCAGCGCCTCTCAGTCTTTGCTTGTTGCACTTCATTATTGTAGATGTAAAATGTTAGTTTTTCATCCCATTGAGTAGAACTCCAAAGGCACCACATTTTGGCAGACACCACATGGTACTATTCACAGGGCTAATGCCATCTCAAGATTAAAGTATGGCGGTGGCAGCTTTATGCTGATGCAAAGAAGACAATACTAGATTTTCTTTGAGTGGCCCATCTAAAGAACAGTCTTCATTCATTTTCAAGTTTCGGTATGGGTTACTGAGTCAGTGAGCTGTTGTATCAAAGTATAATTCCTATTTAGAAAACATAGATACATGTTGTGACTTTTGTTACATTCATGGAAGTTTTTTTTAAAACTCCAGTTTGGTAATTGAGGAATTTTCACAATCTAAGAATATATGTTCTTTATATTATGATGGACTTTCTTAAATGTATTTCCCTGATTATTGTATCACAATATATTACATGTAATAATGTCAGTGTGTTTGCATCTACACCATTTCTTCCAGATGGTAACACCAGAAAAATATGAGGTCAAAGGATCTATCCAGGAAGCGGCAATCATTCTGACCTCCTGTACCGAGCCAAAGATGCAAGTGACAATCACACTGACTTCACCTGTCATCCGAGAGGAAACTGGCCGGGATGGAGGTTGGGAAACCCACCAAAGCTTTACCCATTGCAACTCTTTTCTTGTCTCTCTATGAAATCGATTTTAATGTTGGTTGACTTCTTGAAGAGCACTGTCCTGCTGGCACTCCAGATTGTTTTTGTTAAGCCTTAAATCATATCCTGGCAACTTGCACCTCATGTATTTGGATTTCAGAACTGAAATGACAATGAAGTGCAAGCTCAGCATAACTTCAGCTGTGGTCTCTTTCCCCTAGGCTTTATCATGTCTCTGTCTAAACAACCTAAAAGCATTAGGTTTTTGTTTTTTTTTTTACTTTTTGAGCTTTATTATTGGATATAGATTGTATTTGTCTAAAATGGGAGCCCATGAGAGACCTCCCAACTTAGTTATTTTTCTCAGTTAATCCTCCAGTGATGCGAGATATAATGGGTGAAAGAGGCAAGTGCCAGCAGTATTGCTCTAACGCTTTTTGCTCTGTAACTATTACCTCTCAAATGCTATCTTTATCCTTTTTTAAACAAAGCATGATCAGTGTTTGCATTGTGATAAGTCTAGTTATTCCCAGGTGAGTCTATTTTGTTTCCTGTGTTCCAGGAGATTGTTTCCATCACATTGTTAGCTACAATCAATGGGAGGCATGCATTACAGTATCTTTTCTCCAAATTTTTTTGATGACTACATGAAAAAGGCAATTGCTGCAGAAGATTTACAAATGGACATCAGGAGGCCTTTCTGTTCCTCAAGTAAAAATGTAACACGAATTGTGCAAACATGTTTGAGTTTCTTTAACCCTTTCTCAAAATCAAGATTTGGCCTAAGGCAGAGCAAATTGGATGTTGTCCCACAGGAAACAAATCTTCCTTTGTGTCCTGGTGAACAGTTCACAATGCTGAGGTACCCCTGTTCTAAAGTGCTCCCCTGAGTTGATTCATGACAACTTTCCTTACACGTGTATAAGGAGTCCAAATTGGCTATAAGGTTCTTATAATTAGCCACATTGAGCTAAATTGAAAACCTTGGACACATTCTTTTTCTGACAGATATAGATAAATCATGATGGGTTTTTTGGGGTTTTTTTATTATTCATGGAAATGTGAAGATGAATCCTAAGCCTTATTGTTTTTGAAATCTATTTTAAATTATTCTTAGGGGAGTATTGTTAAAGGTTGAGGTAAGACAGAGGAATCTTTGGTTGGACCTGAGTATAGCTTTTGGTATTCAATGACGGTGGGGTCTTATTCCAACTTACTGATAAGTGCATGCAGTAATATCCTAACGCCTTTTGTTTGCTAGTAGTTTTCATGTTTTTGGTTTTTTTCTCTTCAGCATCCATTGCTTCCTCCTTTTTTATATTTGAAAGTCCAGCACAAGGACTCCTTTAGACTTTGAAAACAATTCAGCAATTTGTCTCCCATCAGAGGTTTAGAAAGGCCCAACGGCTTCGGAAGGATTTTTGACCAAGGTTTTCTCACATCCCAAAAACTTTGCCACACCTACTCTTGCCATGCCATGTTTTTATCAGGTCACAATCAATAAGCTATTTTGCCCTTTGTTGCACTGTCATACCATCTGTTATTAGCTATGGAATCGATTCTCTAATTCTATTAAAAACATTGCAACACCTTTTTATAGTTATCAGGTAATGATGAACACAATAACCTGATAAAATGGTTTTGGCTTCATAACATTTGGGAGCCCAAACCCACAAAGTAGCTAGATCTTATTTACACTGATTCATTTAACTTCAAAGTTGAGTCAGTAAATTGATACCACTTTAGAGAATATCATGACTTAACATGTTGTTGGCAGTTTATATCGGTCTACTTACTTTGGCAGTGCTATGCAATAGGTTAGTTGGTCAATAACCTTTCTGAAAGGACAAAAGAAGCAACCAGTTGTAGGTTGTTATGGGAAAAAAAGTGGTATGTGTGGCAATGTGTTTGTTCTCTGCCAGCTTCGCGGACCTGGTCAAACACCCATTCCTCATCACCATTTTGACACTTGAAATCCATTTTTAGATGTAACCTCGGGTATGGTGAAAGACCCAGCGGACGTCTTGGACAGGCAAAAATGCCTTGACGCTCTGGCTGCTCTGCGCCACGCTAAGTGGTTCCAGGTTCGGAACATCATTTTTCTTTCTTATTGTAGCCTTATGAGATGCCTTATTTATTTGTGTTACTCATTTGGTTTTCTTTTTCAAAATAAGGGAAAAACTATAAAGTTTTGAAGCTAAAAGATATATATATTTATATTTATATATATATATATTTAATTTTCAAGGATGCCACTTATTAGAACTAGGATCTGCTTAATGTCTATTATATGTAGGGATTGTAAATCTGAGTCAATCTGAAGCTCATGCTTATTAAAAAATTACTCGGGCATCCTTGTATTTCCATTTCAATTTCTTTCAAGTATACAGTATACATGTGATTCCATAAGGCTGCACAATAACTTGCACAAAGTTGTGTGCATTTGTATTGTTTTATTCTATATGTTTTTGTAGACTGGGGATTGAGAGGAAAAGGGAATATCTGAATAGTTTTCTGTGATTCTGCTACTTGAGCAGAAGCACAGACAAAGTAAAGCAGATTTCCTTGGCTCTTTCAGTCCCTATACTCTCCTCTCAGGTGGACACTTGTACTTTTTAAGTACTCGCTTGTGAGATACCTCAATAAACCTAGGATCAGGGTTTAGAAGATGCCAAGAAATATCCTCATTTCTTGTGCATCTTGCAAACTTTGAACTCACTTACTAACTATGAGGTACAAGACTACTGGGAATGGCAGCTGATTGCAGACTTAAATGGCTTATGTGCACTTCAAACCATACTCAAGCTTCCATTATGCACAGTAGTGTTTGGACCTCAATGACACAGCTGATTATCTTGTTTGGGTAATTTGTTGTCTCTTTTGATCACTGCATCAAACTAACTTTATTGCATTAAAAGGCTAGGGCCAATGGACTTCAGTCATGTGTCATCATCATCAGAATCCTGCGAGACCTCTGTCAGCGAGTCCCCACATGGACACCCTTTCCAGGATGGGTAAGTTTGGTATTGAAATATGGTATAAGCAATTACATTCCTAAGGGAAGTGTGTGTGTGGTTGGAAAAGTAAGCTTTTTTTGTAATTTAAGAAACCCACATCCTGACTAGTTAAAATAAGCTTGAAGTATGGAGAGACACTTACCCAGAAGGGCAGGTCCCTTTTGAGTTATTTGCATTTTTATAGCAGAGACCTCTACTGGTCCAAAAACAAGAATCAATAATTATCTCCACCTGTAGTAATCACATCAAGAAGCGCAGATATGTTGTACAAGTCGTGTTTGGATGCCAGAGTTCACAGTCAGTAATAACGTGTATAGAGGTATGTAGTGACATAATGACATGGCTCTTTGGTGAATCGTTCTAGCAACTAGAACTAGCCCTTTTTGGTTGAAAGGGGGCGTGAGAAGATACCACAGTTTTCATGCAGGTCATATCATGTTATTTTGTTGTATTTATCCGCCACACCTTAAAGGCCGGTCCCTGAAAATATTGTCTGACATTAAACCGGTCCGTGGGGCAAGAAAGGTTGGGGACCGCTGCTCTACGAGGTGTCCTTAAGCTAGACATCCTGCCCTAGATCCCTGTAAGTCACTTTGCCAAGTAAAACCAGTTGGGGTTAGGGGAAAACAACATAAGCCAGCATTTACCGGTGCCTAGTGGTACAGGTAAGACAGCTGTTCAGAGCAAATCATGCAAATGTTAATTTTTCACTCTGTCCAGGCCATGGAGCTGCTAGTTGAAAAGGCGATCAATAGCGCATCTGCTCCTTTGAGCCCAGGCGATGCCCTAAGACGCGTCTTTGAATGTATTTCTTCTGGAATTTTGCTACCTGGTAAGTTACTCTTTTATATCAGCCTCTCTTCTCTAAAAAAAACAATTGCATCTGTGTTTTGTCATTACCCAGAATTTGAGCCATTAAAACATATTTCACAGCTTATTGCTATTCCCTCTAATGCTTAAACCCAAACTAGTGTAATATGTGGAAATATTGGTCACTGATATTGTTTTTTATTTTTTTAACAGGTGGGCCAGGATTGATAGACCCTTGTGAGAAGAAACCTGTAGATACATTAGCTTCAATTGGAGAGCAACAGAGAGAGGATATTACCTCAAGTGCCCAGGTACAAACTCTGAACATATACTGTAAAGCTGTTGAGGATGTTGGGATGTGTTGGATCATGCTGATCTTGATTTATTTTGGTCCCTTTTTTATATACATAAGACCTTTCTACACTGAAACTGCACTTGTTTATTATTGGTGTAAATCTGGCTCTTTTTCAATGCACTTTTTACATATTTATATATAACATGCTAACAGTTGCATACTGGTTGCAACCATGCACCATATTATTTATGCTAGTTGTGCATTTTTAAAAAGGTTTGTCCTCAAAGTTGTCATGGGTTCAGATATGGCAATAAATGAAGTGTAATGTAAGACTGCAAGCAGATTAACCTTAACACACAACTGGTTGGACTACTGTCTTTTTGGAGTCTTGGCTAGTGCTGTCTGATTACTCTAATCATGCTGAATGTAATGATCGATGCTGGTGTGAAAAAGGCCTTCACTCACTCAGATGAAAGCTTTCCATGGCTGATAAAGTTTTGGAACCATTTTTAACAGTTTCTTCTGTATTTCTTTATTTACAGTTTGCTCTGAGGCTGCTGGCATTCCGTCAAATCCATAAAGTTTTGGGTATGGACCCTCTGCCACAGTTGAACACGCGATTCAATGTCCGCAACAGCCGCAAACGACGCAGAGACAACAGCGATGGGACGGACAGCTTCGAGGGAGAAGGCAAAAAAGACAAGAAAGATTATGACAGTTTCTAAACTTGTTTAAACCATTAAGTTAAAGTAATCAACAAACAGAAATGTACTAACATTGTATGTGCTTTCCCTGTGTACTAAAATATATATATAATTTTTTTTTGGGGGGGGGGGGGTAACCACAGGTTACTGCAGCCTCACTCGGCATTACACCAACAAATTTGTGGACTATTTTAGTTGTCGATTCCAGACCTCTGTGCTAAGCTGTTTTACCTGGTGTGCTTCTTCAATAGAAGTGTTAATGAAAGTGGCTTTTTAAGCTTCCATTGCTGCTCCAGTCTTACCTGTTTGTGTGACCTGAAGCTAGGAGAGGAGGTGGAGATGTATCATTGAAAGTGGAACATTCAAGAGGAAATGCAAGGATAAATGCCTTCATTCATCTGTATAGTCGCATTCAAGTGTTGACTGTTGTTGTTGTGAAGTATTAATTTGGCCAACTGACTTTTCAGATTTAGTTTTGAATATGGTTTACTGTGCTTAATGCAAGTGATGTTTGATACTGTGGTCTTGTTATGTTTCAAAGCTAGGCTACATTTATGATTAAAGACCTACAGGGCATTGCACAAAGACTCAGAAGAACTGTTGATAGCTCTATGTTAGTAGTGACATTGTCAGCCCTAATGTAGTTTTGTCTCTTTTGTTTTCATATATATATGAAAGTATTTGTATATACTTTAAATGTATAATAGTGTTTTGGTTTGTGGTAAACATGGCCATGTTCACATTACGTACAGATTTAACTTTTAAAATTTTAGCTTTTAGTTAATTGGATCGTTTGCCTTTAAACTTGGTTAGGTGCTAAATTCAATTTATTCTGGAAAAAACAAATCATTGCTAGGAATGGAAGGGAGAGGAATGTAATTACCGTTTAGCTTTGGTCCTGTTGTGAATGTTGCCATGCACCATATTCTGCCTAACTGTTCCAGTAGCAGAATAAAAACATTTTCAGATTTAAGACTTGCCCAATGTTGAGCTATTTGTTACCTTCAGAACTGCCTTAATCTTTCGTGGCATAGAAAAGGTACTGAAAACATTCCTCAGAGATATAATAGTAGCTTAGTAGTTATCGTTGTTCATCGAAGTCCAGTGGTCACCTGTGAGAGCAATGTTCCTTACTTGCTGGATCGCTGCGCCCTCTGGTCTTCATCATAGAAAGTGTGCATCCTCGACACAATAGTTCTCTCAAGGGTAGGTTGTAAGACAAATCTCCTGATGCAGCACGAATGACTTCTCTCAGTCCGTCATCTTCTACTATGCTAATTGGTCTGTAGTTTTTAGCTATCCAAACAACCAGGGAAACGGTTAACTTTTCACTCACTGGTTTTGTTATTCGCCCACGCGATGCCGAGGTCTCGTGGAGGTGGATTAAGCTGGGTGTTTTGGTGTCGGGTAATACACCAGAGACGTATTGCTTCTGTGGGAACTAAAGCAAGCCGTCAGGCAACCTCTTAAGGTAAAACATTTCACCCAAAAGTCAGTCCTTGTCCATGCTTGCATCTGTTAGCCAGAGTATCGCTTCTTCTTTGGCTAATCATTTCCGGCAGGCCAAACACCAGCATATAGTGTATGCGTTTTTGTCAATGCGAAAACATCTTTCATAAAACGTCCCATGTTCTGGAGATTGTTTGGCGTGATAAAATGAAGATGAACATAGTAGAAGCAGTGTTGTAGAATGATACAGTCTGTATATAGTATGTACAGCTGTCAATGGACCAGACTCACTAGTGTTTATTGATTATGTGACTGCTGAGCAAATTAGTAAACTAAATTATTAAGGTGCATAATCAACTCAGAAGCTGAAATGACAACATTTTACGCTTTATTTTTTTTAATATACATGCATTTGGCGTGGAACTTTTTGTGTATTTTTACTTGGTCCTGGTATTTCTAGATCAAATCCTGCAGTAAACATAACACACTGTTTATCAACAAGAGTTACATTGGTACCATTGTACCATTAAGCGCAAAAAATGCTTTATTGAAACCCATTAAAACTCATTTTGATTGCACTGTCATAGAAGCATAATACATGCATTTTGTTATATCTGGGGCTATGTATGTACATCTCCCTTACCCCCCCCCCCCCCCCCTTCAACCTCAGATTTCCAAATAAATTATTTTCTGTTTCCGTATTAGGCAGGGACTCTGTAAAATTGGATTGGCAGGTAGTGACGATGAAATAGGACAGTGTGCTTTTTTGTGCACTGTGTAAAGGTATGCTACAGCATGCTATGTGATTAGTCTAAATAACACAAAGTTAGACACTAAAACATGCATTGCTTGAAATCATAATTTATATTGTGTTTTAACACGCCATGCTACGTCTTTTTTTACTGATCAAGCAACACACGGGTCTTGATTGTTGTTTTGGAGTTTCATGGCGCAGCTGGTTTCAAGTGCAAAGTATTATGCACGATGACATATGCCACAGTCGGATCTGACAACCATTAGAGCATCCAGTAATTGGAGAACAGTAATTACAGATCAGATGTTTGAACACCCATTAAAATGTGTCCCCTCTAAAACCAGGGGGCGGTATACTATATCCTGGCATTGAAATGGTCAATTATGGTAAAAAATAATTTTTGTTGTAATGTTTGATATTTTATAATCGGCCTGGTGGCTCAATGGGTTAAGCATCAGACTGGGATGCAGAAGGTCGTAGGTTCAAAACCTACCAGGTGTGTCCCTGAGCCAGACACCCAGTGCTAGCTCCCTGTAAGTCGCTTTGGATAAAAGCGTCTGCTAAGCAAAGTAAAGTATAATGGCTTATATATTGAAAAGAGCATTTTATGCGCTAAGTGTAAAAAAGTGTAACAAAAAAGGAATGAGCCCTGAGGGTCAAATCTAGTCACAGTTAGGCTCAGTGGTGTGTTTGTGTCCCACGTATGTATGACCTCCCTACAACACCTGGGCATGCTTCTGAAGAGGTGGCGGTGGTCTCCTGAGGATCTCCTCCCACACCTGGACTCAAGCATCTGTTAATTCCTGGACAGTCTGGTGGATGGAGCGCGATATGATGTCCCAGATGTACTCAAATTCGATTCAATTTCAATTCAACTTTATTTATATAGCGCCAATTCACAACATAAGTCATCTCAAGGCACTTTACGGTGTAAGGTTTAAGACCTTATACATTATACAGTGGTGTGAAAAACTATTTGCTCCCTTCCTGATTTCTTATTCTTTTGCATGTTTGTCACACAAAATGTTTCTGATCATCAAACACATTTAACTATTAGT
>JAUMHJ010000028.1:902979-928458 GCA_032361105.1 Microctenopoma lineatum | reverse complement strand
ATATTTCCATGTTTTTTTAAAAACTTTGTAGATGCGGCTTTTATTGAGGTACGCTCTATAGTCCGGAAAATACGGTAATTAAGATTGTAATGAATGAAACGTCTAAGGGTCACAGTTTAATATGTCCATTAGTCACTTTCCAGTAATGACTTACTTAAGTGTGATTTGTTGGACAATTAGTTAGTTTTGCTTACAATTAACAGGAAAACTATTTATGAAGAGTTTAGACATGAAAACATGTTTGGAGTTGCTGTTTCAGGGACTGAAGTTTTACTCACAGCTCTGTATGATCAATATTCCAGAAATGAGGCCGCACAATTAAACCACATTACAGCCTTTCTTACAGAAGAAGAAACAAATAGGATAACTAAAATAAGTTTAAATATGACTGCTGGTGTGATTAATGTAATGTGAGAAATTGTTTCAAAATACTATTGGCTTCTAATGGTAAAAAAAATTTCAATTGTGATGCGTGCAAATTCTTTTGGCTAAGAACTTAGGAAGAAGAAAAGGTGAGAATTGAAAAAGAAAGCATGACGAAAACACTATCCTAAAACTTACTAATGCAAAGGAACTAAATCATTCATGTTCCACACAGTGATGTGTTTGAGTCTTTTCAGTACCTTTAGTGAAGAGGTCTAGAGGGTGCGATGAATCACTTTTAATTGTCATTATTCCTAAGATTATGAGTCAGTAAGAATCAGTTGCTCATAGCAGAATGGAATGCCTCCTTCCTGATCGCTACACTGTCAGTTAAACTGGACCTTGGACATCCCCAGTGCTATCTTTGCAGTTATGGCGCATATAGATATTTGTCATGAAAATCTCAGATAATAAAATAATAAAACAGATGTCCAATATACATTAAAACATTATTCAGTTTGTTCACAAGTATCCTAGTGTTAAGTTGTGCTTAGAAAAGTTAAAATGTTAAAAAGAAAACCTGTAAAATACCAGTAATGTCTAACTATACCTGATCAATTACTACTTAAATATACTCTTAAATTCTTGATAAGAACTAATTTTATTCTGCTCAAACGTAAAGAGATCAGGAAGATGAAGAGGAAGATGATTGGGCAAAATCTTTTTACACAAGTATCTGTACTTCCACTTAAGTACAGAATGCGAGTACTTTTAACACCTCTGCTCAGTGTTGTCTGAATTAAGGAGTAGAAAATTACAGGTCATCCAGGCCTCTATGTTTTTTAAGCATGCTTGAAGCCTGAATTGACTTGTTTAATCTGGTTTCATGGCTGGGTACCATCAGCATAACAATAACGTAACAATTGCTTAATTGTGAATGGCTGTGTTTTTCATGGTTGTGGTCATTTTTATGTTTTATACATATATTTCATGGACTGTTTGGAAGTCTGGAAATATTTCTTGTCTCAGCTACACATTGTGACTTGATAGTTCCTTAATGTTCACCCAAAACAGGTGTGTAATGCTACTACTACTAAACTTGCTGTGAGTCAGGAAATCCTGAGGCGCGTGAGGGTGCCAATCTGTGTTTGTCTATATATAATAAAGGCCTTTTAACTTGCTGCTGTTTTTCCCATTCAAAAGCACCAGTCCTGGGCTACCACAGTCACTTCTGTTTTGAATTATTTTTCTCCACATCTAAAGAAGTTTTTATGTACTGATATTTTAAAACTTATTTTTTTGTATGTATGTTTTTTTATACAATATTAGAAATTAATATCAAATTGTTGTTGCTATATTGAGTTGTGGGAATAATATTAATATCTAGAAAGTTCCTGGAGAAACTTTGAAGCTGCCTACCACCTTGCAATGTTGAACCTCAAAGCCATCTTGCTAATCAGAAAGAGTCATTTTGATGTATATTATGTGTGATAGAATACCATGTCAATCATGTGAGCTCATACTGTGTTGTATTTGGCAATTAGCATTGCCATGGTAACTCAAAATGCTAAGAAAACTACAAAACTACTGTTCATGACAGTGGATCACAGACAGCACAAAAGCTTCCAAATAAAATAGTATATTGTTTCTTTAAATATTGAAGCAACCTGTAGGATTTCTAAAGTAATAGAGTACAGAAAATAAATTGGATTCAGTTGTGTGTATGGATGTTGAATCTTTACTTTACTTGGCAGATGCTTTTATCCAAAGCAACTTACAAGGAGCTAGTGCTGGGTGTCTGGCTCAAGGACACCCCTGGTGGGGGATGGACCAAGAGTCAGACTGGGTTTGAACCTGCAACCTTCTGCATCCCAGTCTGACACTTAACCCACTAAGCTACCAGGCCACTTTTCAAAACCACAGCTTATTTTACAATACAGTGTCAGAATATGAATTATTTTCATTTAGACATCTTGTATTTTTCAAGTGCTGTAACACTAAACACATAGGCATATAATCCACAAAAATATAACTTAGAATTCTGAGATTAAAGTCAGAATTTTGACTTTTTTCTCAGAATTCTGAGAATAAACTCAAATAAAAGTTTTATGGTGGCCCTAATCCTCTTCCGTACGAGACAGATGCTGGTTAGAATGCAGTAAATTGTTTTTTGTATAACTAATAAAATCAAAGGATGCAGCGTTGACCACAGTATCTTTTCCCTGTGTAAATAATACATAATGTTATGTCTGTCCATTTAGAAACTACAGCAATTAATTGTTAAAGATTACTCACCATAGCTGTTTCCAAGTTCCCAAGCCAAAATTGAGAAAAAAAAAAAAACATTCTTCGTTTTATTTATCCATTTGTTTACAGCGGTCACCCTGAACTCAAGCAGCTTGTTGCTCACAGCCTCTACAGCAGGCTAATCCTGCTGCTAGCTGCGCTGTCTGCTAGCCTGTGTTGTGCGTGTCCCTGTTGAGAGGTGCATGCATGCACACATACGAAGCAATAACACACGTACAGGCACGCAAAGTTCAGCCAAAATAACACAATGGGTATTGGTCATATTGGAAGGTCAGCCACACCAGAGCACCCACATGCTTCTAACAGAGAGAGATAGTTTTATCTCATATCTTTCTGGTGTCGAAAGTCCAAGAAATGAGCTCCTGGAGGTGCTTGTCTCTCATCATGAGCAGGGCTCACAGAGAAAAATTAAGTTTGCAGTCAATTCAATTCAATTCAACTTTATTTATATAGCGCCAATTTACAACATAAGTTGTAAATTTACAACATAAGTTGTAAATTTACAACATAAGTTGTAAATTGCATCTAAGTTAAGGCACTTTACAGTGTAAGGTTTAAGACCTTATAGAGACATTGAGAAAACCCAACAGTCCCACTCCAGCAAGCATTGAGGCGACAGCGGAGAGGAAAAACTCCCTTTAAGAGGAAGAAACCTCCAGCAGGACCAGGCTCAGGGTGGGAGGACATCTGCCTCGAATGGATATGTCTTTTAAACAGGCGTGAAGTCCTAAATGATTGGTTTCATTGGGTCACATGGATAAATATAATTGTGTATCATCTGCATAACAATGGAAATTAAGTGTTTCCTTATAATGTTGCCTAAGGGAGTCATGTATAATAAAAATAGAATGGGTCCAAGCACAGAACCCTGTGGAACTCCATATTTATCTGCATGTGCATGGAAGATTCATCATTAAATTCAGTGCGAGCAGCTTCTGGGAGCCAGTGAAGAGAGGAGTGACATGAGTATACTTCGGCTAGTTAGAAATGCTGCATTTTGGACCATCTGGAGGAGTTTGATGGTAACTGCAGAAGCTCCAGCCAGGAGAGAATTGCAATAGTCAAGTTTAGAGATGACCATTGCCGGGACAAGGAGCTGTGTAGCCTGTTGGGTGGTAATTGCTGATGTCTTCTCCTTGTAAGACGCTTTCGATAAAAGCGTCTGCCGAGTAAAGTAGAGTAGTTTGCATCAATTTGCTAGCGCTCTTAGCTTGTTTGATTAAGATCAAACAAGCTAAGAGCGCTAGCAAATTGATACAGTATAAGAATAGGTATGAGTTGGCTTTAAAAGGGTACACCCTTTTAACCCTTTTTCTCTTGAGTTGCCTAAATGCCCTATTACATTCCCTAACCTTTCTACTGCAATTCTCTGACCACCACGGTACCGCCTTCCTCCTCATTACACCCTCCACCTCTAACCCCAAGAATGCTCCTACATATAGCATCATTCAGCCTATCCACACTTGATTTTCATCCAGGTCTATTAGAGTATTACTGATCTCCTAAAATTTTGTCCAATTTGCCTTCCCAAACAAACAAGCTGGAGTTTTTGCATTTTGGACTCCACTCCAGCTGGACTGTAAATCACCAGCGGGGGTGACAAGACTTTTTTTGTCTACACTCACTTGGCCCACCCCCCCGAGTCTCCCACATCCCTCTCACCTGCCTTAACACATTTGCATAAGATACCTTCCTCAATACCCGTACTCTCTGAATATCTACCTCACGCCTCATCACTGCACATCCCCTATATGCCACACTAGGCTCCCCCCACAGTTACAGCATCTTAGCTGAGTCCCTCTTCACACATCCCATATTCGTGGTCCCCTCCACACCGTGCACAACTCTGCTGCTCCCTACACTGTGAAGCTACATACCCAAATTGCTGACAGTTAAAGCACCTCAAAGGCCTTGGCATCATGTAGCTCACCAGACCTATCATACCTCTATGAGGTATTACTTCCTATTGCAATTAATCATAACAGAGTCTGAGTCTCTCCTGGACCCATTTACAGACACCTTCATCCTTACCACTCCTATTATCATTCCTCCCTTCAAAATACTTTTAATGTCCTCCACACTCAAGTTAAGCAGGACAGCTGAAATGACACCCCTCCTCTGTCCCTCCAACTGTCTTGTTGTAAGCACCTTACTTTTGCTTACACAACGTACGAGTCCAGCAATCTCCTTAAGTTGCAACGTCTTAGTTACCTGTTCATCCTTGTTACATGCTATCAACAAAATTTCATCTTGGACAACTTTAGCAAACTCAATTCCTCTTCCTTTCCTTCCTGTATCTTCTTTGTCTGCAGGCAGTATAGTGCAGGTCTCATCTTTGCTGAAAAAGGACAGGGGCCTTTTCTCCTTCCTGGTGAGGTTAGATTTAGATGGCTGTGCGTTGGAAAGGGCTGCAGAGACTTGGTGACTCGTAGTTGTTCTGCCTCTGCTGCTGATAATTTGATGTTTCGGATGACAGATTCAGTAGCTGTAATGAAGTCCACAACTGGAACTTGTTCAGGGGTGATGACATAATTTAGGCCTTTGGCCTTTTGAACACCACAGATTACAATGAAAAAGTAATCTCTTTTTTGGAGGACAAACCTTATGAAAAACTGAAAAGGGATCCCACCAACAACTACAAAGAAAATGTGATAGATGCCTAATGCCTTAAAATGGAAAACACCATTGACAGGCAACCTATCATCGTCTTTATCCTGGGGAGACTACGCCATGCCTTTATGGACTTCCCAAGGTACACAAGGAGAGAGCCCCACTCAGACCCCTCTCCAGTGTCTCCCATTGTTGCCAACCTGTACATGGAAGAAGTGGAGGAGAAAGCACTTAAATCCTTTCCAGGAATGACACCAACCCACTGGTTCGAGATATGTGGATGACACCTGGGTGAAGATTAGGAATCAGGAGGTACAGGCCTTTACTGTACACATTAACTCAATAGACAGTAATATACAGTTCACCTGAGAGGTTGCCAAAGATAACTGGCTGGCTTTCCTGGACTGTGCAGTGATGATCGGGGCTGAAAACACTAAATATAGAAGTGTACAGAAAACCAACCCACACTAACCAGTATCTTTTATTTGACTTACATCACCCATTGACTCCTGCTCCTAGCACAAACTAGGAGTAATCAGGACTCTGTATCCTATGGCAGAGAACATCCCCACCACCACAGCAGCCAAAAAGAAGGAAGACAGGTCTTAAAACCTGTGGATATCCCAAGTGGGCCTTTAACAGGGCAGGATCTTCTTCCAAATAAAGGACCACAGTGCAACCATCCCAGAGAAAATCAGGTCAAATTCACACGTCCACCAGGCTGGCCACCCTTAACGACCCACTTAATGGGTGCAGGAGGAGCTGCCAGGGGTTGAACTGAACTGAACATCTACCTCCTGCCTTTGTTTGACTTAACGAGCCCATTCAAGTCAGGTGTGAGGTGAAACTAACTCACTAACTTACCTCAGATTGAATAGGTTCTGTGGATACAGAATGAAACGTCTCTACCGAAAGAAAGAAGTCCAGTTGCCATGACTAAACCTTCTAATAATCCTAATCATGGATAGTATTAATTTCATTAATATGTAGAGGAACTAGCATTTAACACATATATAAAGTTTCCACTATGAAAAGGTTGTTCATAACACAGAAAAGAAAAACAATCTGAGCTGTTCAAACTTTAAAATAATGCAAGCGTTTGCTTGTTTTTGAAGAATGAAGTTAATTAATTCAACTTGTATAAATAAATGTTATTGTAATACATTTCTCTGCATATTTTTTCCAACATATAACTGTTATATTATATTGTATATATATTGTATTTGTTATTTTAGCAAATAACACACAGACAGCAGAAATATTAGATTCCATTCATATTTAATGTATGCAATGCAATTATTTATTTAACCATACTGAAGCTTAAGGTAGCACTACATTTTAAGCAAAGGCACATAAAAGCACTATTCATTCGGTTCTTTACACTGGGAAAGATTAACACCTTGGGGAAAAAATCACAGGCTTTGTAGAGTAATAAAATAGATGTTGAAATTGCTATCCATGTTAATGATTGACTGGTCATGGGTTGCCAGCTTTCCATTCATGAATTGTGACCTGCCAGCAGGAAACCATTATGATAATATTATGGCTGTTACCAGGAGGGTGTTTCCATTGTGATTACTATTACACTGAGTATACAACAAATGCAATGAACCATGGAGGAGTTTGGCTTTTTGGTAAATCATCTGGCAAGTAAAGTAAAGTATATACAGAGCTAGTGACATCTACCATATGTCAAAGATTAACCCACATTTTGCACAACCTGTATCAAAGCAGAGTGTTTAGTTGTTTCTGTTTTTATTGCTTTGTTTTAGCCCAATACAAAGAAATAGAAAGATAAAACACGAATGTTATAATAGGTTATTTCATAGTAACAAGTCAAATAGCAAGAAACAAATTAAATAATTAAATAAAAATTATTTAAAAAACAGACAAGGATATAGCTTTGGTAAATGGTCTGAATAGGCAGGAATAGAACACATTGCAAAGATAAAAAGAAAACATAAAGAGAAGGCCCTTTCCATACATATTTAGCAGCATACAATGGCCCTATGGTGAAAAACTAATTACACTCACACAATACCATAATGAGTAATATGTAGTAATAAGTAATGAATTCAATGTACCCATTTGCCAACAGTTACCCCTTTAACTGGCAGCATGTGTGGGGTAAGCACACACTGCTTATATGGCCACATAACTATTTAAAAAAACAGAACTGCAACATCTCACAACATAGCTGTGGTGAAACTGGAACAGTTAACTCAAAGTGTTATGTTACTGGTGTGGTATTTCTTCATTAGTCATATTGATGAACTGATAAAACTACAACATTGATATGAAGGCAGCTGTGTGTGGGGTGTGGACTCGTAACACTGTTAACTACTTTTAAAATCTTGCTCATGAAGTCCACTGAATTGACCAATGCCTTGTACTGAATCTGCACATGGTGCTCTTGTGGTATTCAATCCTGATGTGCTTACACAGTCCTAATCACAGTACATAATCAACGTACTGTGATTATGTGGCATAAATAACCATTGTTCTGTCATACTGATTACATTCAGGTAGCTTAATTTAAATATTCTCACAACAAAAAATATGTAGGGTTTAGCGCCTCTTTAAAAATGCTTACAGTGCTTGCTACATAACCACAACATCCCTGGTCCAAGTCTGGGAAGGTGAAGCTAGATACCCTTTTTAACCTGGGTGATGTTGACTTATTTACAAATTGCTGATGGACACAAGCCAACAGTGACATGTTTCAATTTGTTCTATACAGACCTGCAGTAACGCACAGTCAAATAATTTTTACCGGAGTGGAAACTTAAGTGGAGCTATGTGAACACATTTCTACAGAAGAATTGAGCAGAACCTCAGTGTCGGATAATTAATTTATGAACTAATTGTTTTAGCACTAATGATCATGGCAAAACATTCCAAACCTATACAATATAATTTTTATAAATATTTATTCCTAACACATAAAATAGATTGTGGTATTATTTCACTGCCTACTTTTCGCAGATGGCAGAGGAGTTACAAATGTTAGAATATCCTGCAGACTTTAATTGTTGCAGTATGTTTCAGTGAGCCAATAATGAGCTAAAAACTATAGGGTTTTTATATTCTAATGGGACAGAGCAAATGAGCAGTCAAGCAGATACTAACTTCACTGATGAATTAGCAACAGCAGTTAGCTAACTGCTGTTGCTAATTCATCAGTGAAGTTCCACTGGTCAAATTACAAAGACAGGTGTTCAACTCCAAAGAACACCAGTTCTTCATTTTTAACAATAAGTTCAGGGTGTGATGACGTCACAGAGAGATTGCTGTTGGCCTCCAGGTGAAACAAGCCAGACGTGTAAATGGTTTTACTCCACTGCTGCATTCTGCAGTCCACTGTGTCGACTGATGACAGCAATACTCTAAGTTCTGGGTAATCATCCGAGATAAAATGCACTCTGTTGAACATTTTCAGCCAATCCGTGCAGCTACTTTTACTCTCATAGGTGATCTGCAGGAAGACTCTGTAGGTGCCTTTTCTAGGCACCACAAGGTTCCCATTGGAGTAGCTGAAACCTCCATGACAGAAGGCATTTCCTGTCTGACTTTCCCATTTAAGAAATTCCTTACGCACAACGTTATCACACTCAATAGGAGCTGAAGAGCAGAAAGACAAAAATAAGATTATAAATTACTGTATTATTTGTTGATTATATGTGTAGATGTTCTTAACTGTTTAAATGCTGTTTAAATGCTACTTAGATGGGCGCTGGTAATTTCTACATTGAGTCATGGTAACTGAAAAACAGTTTCTGATTTCACAATTATTATGCTTGTTGCAGTGTTTTCCATTCACTATTTTTATTTCTGGGTTACTGGATTCAACACAGGCTAACTAATACAGTTTCTGTAGTCTGATTATATGTATCAAATCATTTCTAAGTTTATAATACTAAATGTAATTGTATCCCAACAACAACCAGGCCAGCGGCCTGGTAGCTCAATGGGTTAAGCGTCAGACTGGGATGCATAAGGTCACAGGTTTGAAATCCTGTCTGACTCCCAATCCATCCTCTACCAGGTGTGTCCCTGAGCCAGACACCCAGTGCTATCTCTTTAAGTAAGTTGCTTTGCATAAAAAGTGTCTGCCAAGCAAAGTAAAATAAAAGCCTCCCCTATTATTCTAAAGTGCAGTTACAACTACAAGGTGTTGTATTTTAGCTGAAGCTGATCCCCAGTAAAAAGCTTCCAGCTGTGTTTTTCTAGGTAAGCGCAGGACAACTTTACTGGAAACAAAGTGTGTTGTGTTTTACCTGTCAGCATGGCTCGTGGATACGTGATGTCTTCTAGCTTTTCGGAGTAACCTACAGGAGAGATTCAAGTCCATCTTTTTTACGAACTGAAAAATGACTACACTACTAGCCACAAATGATCAACGCCTGTAATGTCATTAGATCACTGAACAATAGATTTACCTGGTGAATTGCGCTCAGGCTGTTTCATTGGCTGCAAAGAAACAAACATGCTATTAGCAATATTAGTTATTTTTTTGTGATACAAGAAATTTGAATGATAGATCAAAATACTACGAATGAATGCAAAAATATGTGGATTAGAATGGAGCAGCATGAATTACATACTGTGGTGAAAACACAGGAAAGTAAAGCACATGAAGAAGGATGAACCTGTCCCTCATAAAAACGTTTTACCAAGCAGGGACGGTTTGTTATGGAGTGTGGAGGACTCGTGCTGTAGGCTACAGTTTGACACACTTTTAACAGAAGAAAAAGGGCGTTACTAAGCAACGGAACTAACAGGAAGAACAAAATGTCAGTCGCCACTTTTGATTGCGTACAAGCCCCTTTTACATCAAAATATTTTGCTTGTACTAGCACTTGTTTAAAAGATAAAATGAAGTCTAGGTTTTATGGAAATACCCCCGAGCCGCTCCAAGAGCAATAATAGCAGCAGCTGCCACGTTAGAATCGCTGAAACTGCGGAACGTGCGCGAGCACGAACTAATGTAAACAGCCGGTTTGCTTTAATGCGCGTGCATCGAAATGACAATTAATAAAACAGTTGATAAAGTGATGACGGTTTATTTAGCACAGTTAAGTTTTACTTTAACAAACGCCACATCAGGAAATAAGATTTGCCTTACTTAGGCCAATGGAATTATTGTCTCTATGCATTATCTCTAGCTTATGAGTGTGTGGCCTGTCACAACATAATTAAAATCATTTCGACGGCCTGCGTACTGGAAGAAAATAGACGTTTTTGATTAGACACCAAAGCTGCTGCACTGCAATGATTGTAAAAGAATTCAGGCCAGCAGCAGCAGTGTGTGTCCGGTACACCGTGTTACGGTGTATGAACAGTACCTGGTTGTCCGGCGTGTGGTGGCCTCGCGCTCCAAGCACAAACGTGACCAGCAGAGCGAGTGCTACCAAAATCAGCAGCACGCACGCAACGGCTAAAAAGTAAGCCGCGCGCTGTAGCCGCGTCTCTTTGTGGCGGAGAAGCTGGAGCACCGCGCTGTGGCGATGTAATCCATTAGCGCCCCGGCAGCAGCAGCAACCGTCTACCTCCATGCCCCTGCCGTCCCACTCACGGATCAGTGTCCTGCTCGCGTCGAACATCTCAATATATCAGCGTGATCTCGCTCACGTAGAAAAAACGCAGCACTGTCGGGAAGGCTTGACTTTGCCGAGATTCTCTTAGTTTCAGTGTCGGGACACGAACACTAACTTCCTCTTTCTGAGGACAGCTTTCCATAGACTCCAGACCCCACCACCACCACGCCCCCTGTGCCAATCAACAGCAGCGGAGCGTCACTAGAAACATTAACAGGATATTAACGCAGTCTTTGTTAGTAACGAAGTGTCACACTGTCACGCTGCCACACATCCTCTTTATGTGAGAACTGACACGAAAATAATCTGAAATGCACAGTAGCAGCTGCTACAGCTCCAAGCAGAACACCGTGCAATAGTACAAGTAAACTGGCTTCAGGTGCACAGTTATTACAGCCAGTGTTTGGACAGCTGTCTCACATCTGTATGATAAATGGATACACCTCTACTCATTAATCACTTGCATTTAGGATATGGACTATGCACAATCACAACTGATTCAGTGTATTACACTGATGTGCTGCAATGTTGACATCTTGTGATTAATATTGTACTTTTACTCCATCACATTTATCAGTTACACCAACAGTTGCTGCTATTGTCCTACACAGTGGTAGTTGTAGTACTATTCAGTGGGTTGTTAATGAAGAGCGCACTAGTGAGCTCTCTCCCTATATATAATAATAGAGATTACTGAGATCTAAAAGCTGTTTCATTTATCCAAACCAAGACAGTAACTTGAATTAATCATCATAATAAATGCCTGAGAGCAGCACATTTTTACATATATTTCCTCAATTAAAAAAAAAAACACATGATGCAACAATGAAGGCCAGTTTGTATCAGTTCATGTAAAGCCTGTGAGATGTGGACAACATCAACACTTACAAGTTACAGTTCAAATCTCTGTCAAAGACAGCAGAGCTTTAAGCACACTTAAGGGCGTGTACTTGGACATATATTATTTTTTATGTAAACACTTGCACGTTTAGTTGCGCACTGAAAGTATGTGTAACTCTGTCACCTGTAATTTGATCACTTTAATCTCAGCAGAATTTTTTAAAATCACCGCTAGCGTAGAAGTCAGTCATAGTTCAATACGAATTACACAAGCGAATAAGTGGAAGTTTGAAACCTCTGGTTTCTATCCTGTGTGGATTACAGCTGAGTAGACAACTTTACATTAGAGTAAAGCATTATAGTCTTATTATAGTGGAGAAGAAGCAGACTTATTTAGTTTTTTTTAAAGAAACCACATGACAAACAGTTTTCTTTCCGGGCAGAATATCATGTGTGGAGGGAGGGAGGGTTCAACACAAAAAAACATGTACGTGACACAAAAGACAAAGAATACAGTTAAACCCATTTTTATTGGAGAGTTGCGCTCTGACTTTGGGGTATTATTTACATAATTTTATCGTGTGATCTGGGTTTTGGGTGGTGCTCCGAGCTGCATATATGGCAAAAAGTCCACTGATAATAATAAATAAAAATACAAAAACCTGTGGGCTGACTGCAACATCACACCCTGGAGGGTGAAAGGTGGGGGCTTGTTGAGTGACAGTGAACACACAATATTCTACCTGTACAATAATAGTGCTACTATTCACATTCATCTGTACAATATTCCTATTTACAATGATTACATTAGGGAAAGAACCAGTACCTGAGGAGTTAGTTCCATAATTAACTTGACTTATTCACTGTGGTAAAAAGAAGCCTCCCACACAACACACAGTAAACAATGGATCCATGTCCAGGATCAGGTGGGATTGTTTGGACAGCAACTCACTGTTCTAATCTGATGCATTTTAACTGTAGCTGATAACAATGAGCAGTAGTTTACCATATTTCGACAGTATCAACACTAGACTAGAGTTGCTATTTTCTTGTATGGGACTGACTCACAGAAACCAGCCTCCCCATACGATTTCCCTCCAAACTGTTTTTGCTCAGGTATGCAGCAAAAGCCGATTAGATCAGGAGCAGATTACGAAGTGGTTTACGCAAGCCTGACTCATGGACCTGTAGTGCTGCCAACCATTGAGAGTTTATATATGGTGGATGAAGATTGTTCGTAAGAAACACACAAGATACTACAGGTGAGCTGGCACGTTTCAACAAAAGATGAATCTAGAAACAAAATTTAAGTGCCAGCAGCCTTCCTCTTCCCCCAATCACTCGAGCCAAAGTGTATAAACTAGACTCGAGAAGATGTTTGCCAGTTCAAATTCAACAACACATCAAGATAAAACACGATGAATTAAACACATCATACATGTGCAGCATATCTTCCCAGCACAAAACATCAACAAATAAATAACAAAAAAATTCATTAAATAACAATCATTGTCTCAGTCTAAGATCACTGTTTACATGATCCGCTTAGAACTTAAACAGTCAAAAGTCCATTTTTAAAATAGGTGAAATGCTAAGCTTCTGTAAATCCTCTAATCGGTACCAGTATCACTGCTCCGCACTGGCCTTGGGCCAACTGTGTATCTAAATCTGCTCAACAGCGCTCTCTGCAGGCAACGCAATGCAAAAAAAACCTTTTCTTTCTTTGGACCCTTTTTACTGATTTCACACAAACTCATACAAAAAAGGGCTGATTTCAAGTGGAGACTCTGCATCGCTGTTCCAAATCTTTGTTCACAGTTTCCCCAAGTGTAAAGTGCTGCAGATGGGCAGAGTGACAACAAGCAGCTACAAATGAAGGAGCTTTGTATTTAGAACTTTCCAGCAGCTTTGTGTAAATCTAGGTGTCCAGACCTAAGCCTTGTAGCAGTTGCCCTGCGTGGTAAGAGCCAGCTGGCCATTGGGCGCCACCTCGTTGGCTTCGTCCTCCAGCAGGCCCGAAACGTCAGCGTTGGGAATGCTGTCGTGGTAGCTGCTGAAGCTGATGTTGTCCTCTTTTAATTCGATGGTCCAGAAAGGGGCATTAAGCTTGCGGTTCTGATACTCCCGGTAGGTGTACACGCCTCCGACAAAGCCCAGCAGCAGCAGCACCACCAAGATGATGACGGCTAGGATGATAATGTTGAACTGCGTCCAGGAGACCTCTGTCAGAGCTGCTGTGGTGTTGTCAGTGGGGCTGCTTAGGCTGGTCAGCAGGGCCTGGGTGGTGGCGGCTGTGCTGGGAACAGTGCTCACGTTGCTGCTGGATGTAGAGGTAGGTATGCCTCTTGCCATGACAGAGGTTACAGTGGTGCTGGTGGTAGACGTGGGCGATGAGGTGCTTGATTTCGGGGCCAATGTTGTTGTCGTGTCTGCTGGTGCTGGAGGGAGTCGTGGTGCTGAGGAGAGAAAAGCACAGATTGTACTTCCCAATTTGATGGTATATGGCTAGCCATATGAGCCACACTGCTGATGTAGAACAACAGTAAATTGTGTCCCCTTGTGGCAAAAGACATAACTAGCAACTAAAGAGAGGCATGGTTATAAAAAGTGTTAAGTTAAGTTAGGACAGAGCCCACATTGTCCAATGAGGGACATGAATTAGTTGTATGACTACGCCATATATTTTTAGGGGTGCTGCAGTTGGAGCATTGTTATCTATATCTGAGTCCAGTTTTAACCTACTAGTTTTAAAGTTGAAAAACTAGTAGATTGACCATCACATTATTTAACGCACAGCTCCAGCAGGTTTCAACAAGTTGCATGTGAAACTCTGGTGCTCTAAACACCTGGTTTAGAGCCCTGTCACTGCAAGTTAGAACCTTTTTAATACTTTTTAGGTGCCAACAGTTTTCATTTCATTGAGATTGACAAGCAGGCCTGAATAAATGTAACACAGAATTTTACCCTAAACATGGGTAAACATGTAACATATTTTGAAAGCCTAAAATTCATATCTACTCAATTTGAGACTTTGTTCATGATGACTGTATGTAGTTATTTCCCCTCACAAATGGACTCAACATGTACTGTATTTAATAAGTCTTACTTGGTAGTGTGCAGTTGTGTGCCCGAGCATCTCCTATAAATTCAGGAGCACAGAGCTGACACTGATGCCCAGTGGTGTTGTTGATGCAGCGTAAGCAGTGGCCTGTGTCTGGGTGACAGAGCTGGGAATTCCCACTGCAGTCACATGGAACACAGACTCCAGAGGATTTGTAGAAGCTAGTGCTGCACTTGTCACACTGAGGGCCGCTGTACCGGGGGGAGCACTGGTCACACACTGGAGAGCCACTGGAATCTACAAAGCAACAGACAGAATATTTACTGCTATATTCCTGTCAAGTCACACATATGGAGACTTCCGTAGTATTATGCAGTCTGGTCAAGTGATTATTCACCTCAAACATCATCCTCACTCAGTATGTCACAAATGTAGTTGATAAATATAGTTTCATTTTACTTTAATGTGAACATGAAATTTAACGTTACTTATACGTAAATAAATTGAATATTTAACTTTTTATTTCTGTTTAAGGGAAATTCTCTAGTCTTAAGACAGTCTCTAAAGAAACAGCTAGAACTGTGCCTCTAGGTGGCTTAAGATGACAGGATATAAGAATAAGAGAACTCCAGAGAGCAAGGACAGGGTGGTGTTCTTCACTATACAATATTTTATTACATGTAATAGTGGGTAAAGCACAACATGCAGACAGATGGTTAGGCCATAAATAATAAAAACACATATCCTGCAATAACTTGCTGATCCTTAACTTGCGAGGAAAAGACGGCCAACTGATATTTGTTTTTGCATTGTGGTTTCTTCCTCTCCTTGTGTTGGTTGTTTTTACCACCCCTAATTAATTAGGCCAGTCACAGGTGACCCCGTGCAAGTTACTGGAAGGTGATTTAAGGTGATTGTCTCCAAGGGCAGAGAAAAGTAGAAACAAGGACTAAAGTGTAAAAGGTCAGTGACACTTAAAGGGAAGTAGATAGATACATAGATACAGATGCCTCCATACAGGCGTGTATGACAGTAGACATGGGCATGTTACTGGCACATTTAATATCATATATTCATTTGATAATAATAATAATGATAATAAATAACACCTTTATTGTGTTATTCTGTGATATAACACAGGATGACAGCTCCTCCCTCTACATAGCACAAGACTAGGTAAACGCCGTGACTCATATATTAAGGCCTTTGCAGTCACTAGATCTCAACCAAACACCAGCTGTGTGGGAGTTACACGCTATAAATCTACCACTACCACCATCAAAACACTCAATCAATTCCTTAGTATGATCTTCGTTGATAATTCAACGATTTAGTTTGCTTTCACGTCATACACATGATATATGTACATTTTCATTTTCATAAAGACCCATGCTTCCTTACTTAACTGCTCCAGATTAAAAGGGTCACATCCTTCATCAACATTTACAGTGGCAACTGAACTTTCCTGCCTGTAACTAAACTTTTACCCCTTAGTAAAGGTTCTGCCTTTGGTTCAAAAAAGAAAAAATTGCTATTTAAAAGTTCCAGATTTTCTGTTTAGGTTGGTCACAAAATGTGTTCTGATCCTCACGTAACTCACAAATACTAAAAAACACAATATTTCCAAGCTAATCGTAAACAGTCTTGAACTTTCATGTACTTACTTTACTTTGCTTGGCAGACGCTTTTATCCAAAGCGACTTACAAGGAGCTAGCGCTGGGTGTCTGGCTCAGGGACACACCTGGTAGGGGATGGACTAAGAGTCAGACTGGGATTCGAACCTGCGACCTTCTGCTTCCCAGTCTGACGCTTAACCCATTGAGCTACCAGGCTGCGAGGCATGTCCTTACTGAACACACCCATTAAACATACCATAGTGATGGTGGGTAAAGTAAGTAAAACTGTCTTTTAAACTGTTGACGGTTTCACTTCAGCCATAATGTTAGGACATCTTATTCACTGTGTGTTTTTAGTAAAGATGATATCATTACTACTTCACTTACTTTTTTTACTGGTTTCACATTCAACCTCCAGGCCATAGTAATATGATCCCACAACACCCTATGGCATGTCAAACAGGAACCCTAGTATAACATTACTCTACCCTCAGCAGAACTATATACCTATGAGTGACTTTGTCGAGTTTAAGTACTATGTCCTAGTTATGTTTATAACTGTGCACAGGTTCTATAGTGTCGTACATGTGCAGCATACTGTAACCTGTCAGCTCAGTTGGAACTATTCAAAGTTAAAATGACAGGTCATGTAAATGCAGTTTTACTACACAGGCAACTGCCGGGTGCTATTGTAACTGCACATATCCTGCATGTTGTCAGGAACCCGAGATGTGTGCAGTTCACCCAGCTTGGTGCTGAGGCAGCCTCAGTATGAGTTTGCTGACTACAAGGTAAATAATAATGATGCAGTGCATTGCCAGGAGTGCAGTGCCTGAGAGGACATCCAGTCACACTCTCGCTATGTAATAAGTGGTCGGACAACAACTAAACAAGTTCATGTGAACTCACCTCCTGTGCAGCTCTGTTGATCCACTGATGCCCTGCTTTTAGACTGCCGTCCTTAGCACAACAGGACCCAAGTGTTGAATGATTTAAACACAGATAACTGAGTTCCAGTGGCCTAGATGCTGGTCATCATCTAATGTGGTCAAGTGAGTGTGTTGTATTCCAGCATGGAGCAGAATGCTCCTGATAAGCTTGACTTAACCTCTGCTGGGGGTTCAAAGGCAGCTGGGTTATATAAGCAGGAGAACATTGGCTGCTAAGCATTGCACTGGGCCAGAGGACTTGTTTACCCACCATTCCCACATTGCTATGAAACACCTACACGCACAGTCTGCTCTCTTGCTGATTAGGTACACATCCTCTGACAAACAGAAAAAGTGAAAAGAATACAAATATGTGATGAACCTCAGGAAAAATGGATAAGCACAGACACTATACACCACTGAGTGAAGCTGCAATCATACACGGATGATTTAATATGTGTGACCCACATTCTGAAAGGGTGCAATGCTCCATTTCCTACATCTGTGTGTCAGTATGGAGGGATATTCATTTGCCACAATAGGCCTTATCAGCACATTTGGAGAGCATCTATCCTACAGTGTGAAACCATGATACTGCATCATGGCATCATCTATTTCTCACTGTTACCAGGGCAACTTCTACTTTTGTTTCCAGCTTCAGTGTTTAGTCGAAACCATCCGCAGCCGCACGCACTATTAACATAATAGCAGCTCTCCAAACATATTCCTGATTATTTCCTCGCTGATACAGCTCTTCCTGTGGTGCTGTTGTCTAAAAAGAGAATGTGATGTGGCCCACTGCCCCCACCAGTCTGTTGCTGCCTGACTAGCACTGGAATGACCCAGCTGCTCTCATGCTGCCCCAACTTAGTTCGGCGTGGTTCGTGTCCCTTCCCCACCCTTGAAGAAACTTTTCTGCTGCCCCTGGCAGGGGCAAACGTAAACTGACAGTATAAGTGCATCTATACATGCGGCTGCATGGCAACAGACTCATAGGCAGTAGGCTTACTGCCTATGAGTGAGTGCCAGGACATGACAATGAAGTCCGCGATTGGTCCAGAAAGGAGAACAGCGAGGTGCGAGAACATAAACGTGATGCAGCGCTGAATGAAAACCTCAATAGGCTGTTTGCAGAACGTGGATAAGCTGTGATCTAAGCCACTGTGTCATGCTATAGAGGCACACAATGACACACACGCTGCAATTAGGGTCTTGGATTTTATAGTTAATCTCTTTTTGATTCGCCATCCCATTAGCACAAAAAAACTTGGTAACACAATCTTCTTTTCCAACTTGTCAGTCATCACATTTTTCAATTTGGAAACAATTTTCATTATTGATTAACTGTTTAGGTTAACGTCGAGTCAATTTTAATTTCAACATTGTTAGGCTTTTGGGCTCAGACATAACAATTTCAGCAAGGTAAATCAATTTGTGAGGGTTAGCATTTCACGCACTGCTGGAGTCATAGGCATTTTCCATGATCAGGAGATTAGACTGGTTCTGATGAATTCTAGTTTCTGTTATGACATGCCAGTGGCAGGAAGTAGCACAAATTTAGGCATCTGCCTGACTTCACCCAGCAGAGGCAGATGGTGCACTCCTCTTCTAGCTGCACATGCAGCTCTCTCAGTACCTTAAGTGTTGCCTTTGAGCAGGTATATCTGTATTTCAGATGGAATTTAAATTTGCTTTGGAAAAGGTACAACTCAGAGCTCAACACAGTGATTTTTGTAATTGGTGCTACATGTCTGACTCTGTAAGTTTACAGGAGCAGTCAGAGCTAACCTAGATGTACAATTATTTCCCTTTTAGGAAACACATGTTTTAAAAACACTCTGTTCGTTGACATGAGTGAGCAGCATGAATCAATCACTGAATCAATGAGGACTAGAGTTTGGATCAGGCTGCCATGCTAACAAGCCCCCTCCCGACCCTGCCATGCCTACACGACAGGCCAATCCTACATGACACGCCTACGCCTATGTCCTTACATAATCATATATGTTTGGGAGTCTCTCTCTGAAATTTCCAGGCAGGGGTTCATGTGCTGCTTTATTTCTTTTCTGGAACAACTCAAACTGGCATGCACTATTTATCCAGCACAACAAAACTGACTTATTAGGTAAAGGTGTGAGAAGCTAAACCTGTTTATTTCACTGCAACAAACCAGGGGTCAGTTTAAAAAATGAATGCCTGATGTGTGGCTGTGAGCAGCAGGGACTGACCCATGTGACAGGTTCCAGTGGAGGTGGAGCTTGAGCAGGGACAAGTTGCACAGGCCTCGGACAGAGCAGTTGCAGGGCTGCGGTAGAACCCTGGCTTACATTCCTCACAGTTGGATCCCTGGGTGTTGCCCTCGCAGACCAGACACACTCCTGAAGGATGGGACAAAGGTCACATTATTAGAGGGGGGTTTCCATGTTCTGATAACTCTACACAGAACATTTAGTTAGTTGTACAACTCTCACTATTGTTGTTTGGTTGCAATATCCTACCAACTGGTGCAACTAAAATACTTAGTATGCACAGTTAGTCAAGTGGATTTCACTTTCCCACTAAAAACCGTATCAACATAATAATAAAATATATATCCTCACACACAAAAAGTCAAAGATGAACTGGTCTTATTTTAAATATGCGTGAAGCTACAGTATTAACATCAAGGTGTTGTTTGTGGTTGGCCTTGGTTAACTTGTAACTTCATTATAGAATGAGGTCATGCAGACATGACTAAACCTGTTTATAGGCTACTGAGTGTATATATCTTTATGTTTTCAGTGAGCTATGACTCCACTGAGAGTCACTACTGCAAAACCTGCATATCACAGGTTCTAATGTTAAAGTGGAAGATGTGGAAGAATGTGTTCCGGCTTCTCCTTTTCTGAAGCCGGTCACTAGCTGAGCATCTTAAGTCTTTAATACTGATTGCTCGGAAGTGAGCTGAAATCCTTTATATGTTATCAAGGGCACAGGGGAGATTAAACCCACCTTAAATCTCTAGCAAATCAGACTGTGGTATGTTGTTGGTGGTATTATTGTGCTTCTGTACACAGTGTTACTATTTCCTTTAGAGATGCTGGAGGTTTTGTGTACTGCCAACAGTCTTTAAGTAAACACAGTATATAACGGTCTGCGTATAGTACAAGGGTGTTATCATGCACAAAGCCTGACTTATTATAGTTATATTTAAGAAGACCATAATGATTTCAATGGCACAGACTGAACCGTTAATTCTCAGCTTTTCTTTCTTACTCAAAAACAAGCAGACACTGCTGCTCATTTCATTACAGGCACCAAAAGTTCAGCTGTGTGAGGGAGGAGGGGGAGTACAGGCTACTCAGACACCCCCATGCTTTGCAAAAGCGTGTGAACCTCTACGATTATCAGTTTATTTGAAAGATGTTTCAGTCAATGGGATGACAATCAGATGCAAGTCTGGGAGACATTGCTGCAAATGTTTGAGGTGCAATGGCTTAAACCAAGGAGATGTCAGATGTGGGAAGACAGTAGAAGAAGAAGAAGAGTTGCTTTTGCAGAGCACAATGTTTTAGATTAGATTGTATTCAACTTTATTGTCATTACACATGTACAAGTACAGGGCAACGAAATGTAGTTTAGGTCTAACCAGAAGTGCAATAAGCAGCAAGTGCAGGATAAATGTAAACGTTATTAGTTATGAGGAATCACGGACTAGAAGTAGATAAACATATTTACAGATTGCTACAGTGATCATAAATATGCAATGAATATGTATAAAAATGTGTAATCAGAATTTTACAATGTGTATGTGCAATGGATATATACAGTGAACTTTAAATTTCTAGGCATCAACATGACCTTCAACCTGACATGGTCTCTGAACACCTCCCACCTGGTGAAGAAAGCCCAACAAAGACTGTTCTTCCTCAAGAAACTGAAACGGGCCAGACAGACAGGGTGGTAGTTGTTCAGGCATGATAGGCTAGAGTGTTTCGGCACTGGCCCAATGGAGGTGGATTTGAGGCATGTTGGAACAGCTTTTCTGTGGATATGTGAGACCTGAGGCCAAAACTCTGCATTCCAGCATGAGAAACCTTTCCATGAATGGTGATGATGGTGGCACGTGTCATGATTGGGACTTGCTTTGGTGCCTCTGACCTGGAATCCCACCAGAGCTGATAGAACGGTTACCAGAAGTGTTGACTATGGTTTAGAGCTGTGTAGGCGGCTTATGACTTTCTCGACCATCACTGGGCAATGGTAGACAGTTAACCTTTTCTCCAATATGATGAAATAATTTGTCGTCGTTTTTCATAAAGATTATAGATAAAAATAAGTGATAGCTCTCTCACCTCAAACATCCCACAATAAATCAGTGCTAATGAGAGCAGGCAGACTTTTAAATCAGCCAAATTCAACACTGCAGTTGAGTCTGTTGCCAACATTTGATTAGTCCTCAGCAGACTCACCAGACTGTGGATGGCAGTTGATAGTGCGGTTGTGGCACTGGCAGGGCCGGCAGCCAGTGCTGCTGAAATGGAAGAAACCTGGGTGGCACTCATCACACTTGGGTCCATACACACCAGTCTTGCACTCACATATCCCTGAGCTGAAGGAGATAGAACATAACCCAAAATCAATGCTTAATACAGTGCTAACAAAACATTTCATTTATTGCAACAGAACATTGTGCATGAGTTCTCTTTTTGGACTGCAGACATGACAGCTGATGTCCAGGCTGTTGTGGCATTTCCACACTTGACTTTCCGAAGATTCTTCCATTTGTCCATGCACATTTTTTACTTTGCTTCAGGTATGAAGCCCATTGGAAACACGCTTATGGTTTAGAGCTGTGTAGAAAGGTCATTATTTGGTACCTGGACACTGGTACCCAGTCATCCTGAGAGCCACATATTGTGGTAGCGTACAATGCATATTTTTGGTATAACTTGCTCTACTCCTACACACTCAAACACCAGCAAACCACCAAACAATCTTGGGTGAAAAATCTAAAAAGTGCAACAAAAAAAATGAAACAGAGAGACAGAGAGACAGAGAGACAGAATGAAAAGGTGTAATTACATCCACCTCTCTGAGGATCGATAAACTTTCTGCTGTGATAACAGCAGCTCAGTGTCAAATATTAAAGCAGAAGAGAGAAAGTCGCTATTGGCCACAAACAACTATCATCACACGTATGGGGTGCTGCTGTGTTGTTTATATTTAAAACTTTGTGGGAGGGAGGGTGGGAACTGAGATGGACAGTTTTTACAATTTAAAACCATCTAAATTCTTTCTGCATTTCAGCATTTCAGTGCTGAAATGCAAGCCAAGCAGCTTTGGGTGCAATTCCACAGACCTCACAGTTGGTACAGGCCAGACACTGGTTTGCATTAAGCCTAGTCACAAGACAAACTTCAATAAGACTTTTAATCTGACTAAAATCACGAAGATATCATGCTATGTAAATATACAGTTACAAAAGTGGACAATGAGAGAATGATGGGTGTCAGAGGCCCAGCCCTGTAAACCCCCCAAAATCTGTGTGCACATATAAATCTATCTGCACACTGCAATAATCAATGTAATCAGCAGCCAATCCATATGATCGGCATTGGTGATCTGCACTTATTGGTGATCAGAGCATCCCTAATTGGAGCATTTAAACTAGGGAGCACACCAATCTGATGTCCAGGCAATATCTGTTATAAACAACTGACTGCTGCTGCTACATGGACACAAAGTGCACTAAACTCAGCACACTGCACACACACACACACACACACACGCACACACACACGCACACACACTGTCTTGTCTCTTTGTCTTGTTACAAAGAGTGTTGTATTTTTGTCTGTAATTTGTCTTTAATTTATTGTATTGTTTTTTTGGCTGTACTGTCCTAGAGTGGCTACAAAAGACCAAAGCAAATTCCTTGTAAGTGCAATATACTTGGCGAATAAAGCTGACTCTGATTCTGGTTGATATTATTGGGCCATTACTAAGCCCTCTCACCCACGTTTTTGCACAGTGTCTTGTACCACTGGCATCAGTAGAGACAACACCAGCGAAATGTGCATCTTCTTAAGGGACATAAGAATATTTATTAAACTAACTTAACAGGCCTAATCGTGCATTTACAATTCTTCTCTGCACAGTTGGATCCTCTGTATCCACGTTAGTGACAACAGCCGAGCCAAAGTCCTTACATTTTTTGGCAATTTAGAATGCCATGGTAACTCAGAATGCCAACTTTCATGACAGGAGACATCTTGTGATTTCGCCAGATATTTTAATGGATAACGAGTGATAGGAATCAACAATCTCTCCGGTGGGCTCATCCTGTGTGGTTTGTGTGTAGAAAAAAGGCATCTGGACATGGGAGCCATCTTGATGAAGCTTCAGCCAATCAGGAGTGACACAGCATGTGACATGTCACAAATCCAAACAAAATCACACAAAAATTAAATAATTTAAAATATAGTTTCTCAAGGTAGGATCAGTTGTGTTTGCTTGTGAAGTATGATAATAAATTAGGTACCTAACAGATGAAGGGAGTCCTAATGTATTGGGTTTACACACACACACACACACACACACACACACACAGTAAACAAAAGCAGATACTACTACTTCAAAAGGTAGTTTGAAACAAAGCTGAGAAAGACAAAAGCTTGACAAAGTCAAAAAGTTCACACAAAGTTGAAAAAAGGACAAGGATAAAAAGTTGAAGAAAGTTGACAAAAATAACCATACAATTTTTTTTAATGAAATAACCAGCAGTTATCAATATCCAACTATTTTTTTTTACTTTTTTCATGATTGTTCACAAATTACTCTTATTGTGAACTTGGACTCAGTGTGGTACTTTCTGTGTGAAATGATCATCAGTTATTTATTCATTTATTCACAGAAAGTCCCTTATTGTGAAAATCAGACTCCTATTATGAATGTTTAAACTCAGGGTGGATTCAGGCAGTTTGTGCAAAATCATTATAAATTATTATTTCGCATCTCACTTTCAAGCTGTGTGATAAACAGATTCTTATTCTGAAGGTTGACGCTCAGGGTGGAGATAGACATTAGTGTGTGTCTCTTTGAAATGATCATAAATTGAGAACTAGGTAAAGATCCATGAAAAACTACACTAAATAAAAATGCTGAGTGATGGTTAGGAACATGTAGTGATTGAGCTGTGTGTGTGTGTGTGTGTCTGTGTATATCTGTGTGTGTGTGTGTGTGTGTGTGTGTGTGTGTCTGTCAAGAATGACTTTGACAAGAAGAAGCTGATGAATAGCAATAGACACAAAGTTAACAAGAGATAAAGATGAAAGAAGTGTGTGTGTCTCTCTGTTTCTGTGTAAATCTCTGTGTCTGTCTCTGTGGCTGTGTGTGTCTGCCTGTGCGTGTGTCTGAGTGTGCATGTATGTCTGTGTGTCTCTGTGTCATTGTGTCTGTCAGTCTTTTTATGTAGTCATATTATGTCTATGTGTCTTTGTGTCTCTGAGTGTCTGTGTTTGTGTGTGTGTCTGCTTGTGTCTCTGTGTGTGTATGTGTGTCTGTCTGTCTGTCTGTCTGACTGGAGGTTTCTGTGAGTGTCTGTGTGTGTGACAGGAAGAAGCTGAAACAAAAAGTTGACAAGAGACAAAGATAAGCAAAGAAAAAGTTGTCAAAGATGAAAAGAAGGTGACAAAAAGAAAAAGTTGACCGAAAAGATGTTGATTAACAATGTAATTGATTACAAAACACTGAGAAGCACACAGAAGCACTGAGTGAGCTACGTTGCCATGGTAATAGTTACACAGACCCAGACTATTAGTAAACACAGCTGCAGCTAATTACTTGTGTAGTTTCTGAGTTACTATAATTTAAGTTGTAAAAAGTTGTGAAAAAAAGCATTTTCTCCATTAGTGTATCGGAAAAATTTTACAGCTTCACAGTGTGTGACGTCACGCCCGCTGAACGTTTTCTTTTAGTTTTCTTTTTGCCGTTTTTCTTCTCTCCTTCGGTCAATTCTCATCTTTCATAAACAATTTATACCTAAAGTAAAATTTGTGCTGTGTTGACACATCTCAAAGTGATAGGACATACGGTTTTGGTCCTGCCAACCTGCCGGTGCTTCGTCTGCTGCTCCTTGTTGTTGTTGTGATCTATGTTACCTGCTGTTCTTTTC
>JAUMHJ010000028.1:847802-863522 GCA_032361105.1 Microctenopoma lineatum | reverse complement strand
ATAAACCTGCTCCTCACACCAGTCAGTCAGACTTGAGAAAGCCCTCTGGAATGAAGGGCGAAACGTCGTCAAGAAACAAGTCCAGTTGCTATTGGATAAACATTTTTTGAAATGCTGGTTAATTATTTAGAGGAAATGTGTCTACTTGACCTGGTTTCTGGTTTACCGCAAATTTGAGAAATCAAATTCCTAGAGAAAACTTGTCATAGTACAGTCTTCCCATGAACAGTCATAGTAGTCGTTGTCTTGCAGACCATCAAGCAGCTTCAGCAGAGACTGGCAGAACTGAAGAGGACACTCCAGAAGGAACTGGTAAGACACAGTGTTTGGTAGGAATATTACTGTAGACTAAATTCTTATACTGTTTCTCCTTGACATGAAACATTTAAATTGATAATTAGGTCAACTATGTGCAGTGGTCCTAATTTTTGTATTTCATTTATAGGTTCTGATATTTTGCTGTCTCACATTTGCTGTCAACATTTCCAAAATTTGGCCATGACTTCAACCCTGACTCCTCTCTAAATTATTTATCACAGATGATTTTTGCATTGGATGTGCATTTCCTTGCTTTATAGAAGCTAAAGCCTGAGCCAGAAACTGAAGGGAAAGAGAAGTTGCCAGACAGCCGGGCAGAAAAACAGGAGAGGGTTTTTCCAGACCCACCGCCAGCGTCTACCCAGAGCCCCCCGACCTCCAACACTACCGTGACCAACACCTCAGACCTCAATGACTCACGGGAAATCAACTTTGAGTACCTTAAACATGTTGTCCTTAAATTTATGTCATCCAGAGAGGCTGAGGTAAGTGCACTCTCTTTATATATAGGTGTGTCTATGTTACAAAGCTTGTCTGATTCTGAATTGTATTTGGCTCTGTCAGGCATATCAGCTAATACGAGCTGTGTCTGTACTGCTGAACTTCACTCGTGAAGAAGAGGACATGCTGAAGCAAACGCTGGAGTACAAGGTCAGTTTTTTTGTCTTTTTACTAGCCTGTGAATATGTCTCAGTACAAAGTTTAAAGCTTTTTATGTACTTTAAAACTAAGGCTGTTACTGTCATCAGGGTGGAAAAGTGTCACTTTGGAACGTAGGACCGAGAGAATACCTGTAAGCCTTTCAACATAGAGATTTTATATTTTTAGTATTTTCCAAGTGCTATTAAACAAAACAAGGAATTTTTAACATAGCTTTTTCAAAGATTCTCATTTTTTTGGATCGATTATTGACACTTTTATAACCAAATCAATGAATAAAAGTTAAAGATTTGTGCTTCTTTTGCAGAACAGCAACAATGTGATTCATGGCATTTATTGCTGCAGAGATAGTTCTGTCCTGCATTTTGAATCCACACTTAAAATAGCAACAGTCTGTAAGACGTTTTGACTAGAAACCTTTTTTAAAAAAGTTGAATGACAATAAATAAATAAATGTATATTTGAGCACATGTTGGAGTCTAACCTTAACCGCTAAATTTGTAGATGTCCTGGTTTGGATCCAAGCCTTCTGCAAAGGGAATCCTCCGGCCTTCTGTCTCAGGCACTTGAACTCAGTGGAGCTGATGAGCAGCAGACAGAGCTAAAGGGGTGGAGGCAACTATAGGACCCTCCAGAAGGACTTTCAGGAGGTCTTTCCTGTGTGGCATCCACCACTGAGCTGGACCCTAGCTTTAAACTTGAACCAGCCTCCTACAGTTTTTTCTGGCTTTGTCTGGGAATCATACTTGCGGGGGCTGCACAGTCTTTATCAGAAAGATAAAGACCTATTCAGAATCAGTTGTTATGGCAGACTGGTATTTTAACCAAACGTTATACAATGAGACAGAGACACTGGAGTTTAAAGTGACACATGACAGATCTGAAGTGAGTATGCATGTAAAAAAAAAACAATTTGGCGAGAAATTATTTATTGGCCATTTGTGTGAAAGGACCCATGAAGTCTGAACCATTTCTCTACGAGAAGTCTTCTGAGTGGAGGGCAGCAAATTCTGGATGTTCTCTGAGAATAGTACAAAATCAGCTGTGATTAAAATGTAGTTACTGTGAAATGCAAATTTAGGTGCTTTAGTTCGACTCAGCAGGTCTATTTCTACACTGCAGTCTCTTATAATGTGGCTTCAGAAAAACATCCTCACCTTAATGTGTTGTACATTTAAATTAAAATGGACTACAAGAAAGTGACAAAGTGAAAGCATGTTTAAACCGCTAGCTTCTTGGTAGCGTCCTTGACTCCAAATTTATAGGAATTCTCAGGTCTTTCGATTTATTCTTTTTTACTTTGTTGGTGTGTCTCTTAAATTATAGACTTTTTATTTAATCAAACAAAAATCAGTTTCTAACCATATTGTCCCTTTCTCATTTGAAGTTCCATGTGGATTGATTTGTATAATTTAATTATCTTTAGTTTTATTTAGTTAAATTTGAATTTAAACACAAACTGTGTAAAAAGCAAAGAGTTCTAAATATGTACTGGAACCATTGTGTCTGTGATAAGCTAAACTTTGCATGTCTCTAGTCACAGGTGAGAATTTCAAAACTAATATCAAACATAACTGTTAGGCCAGTGAACTGTTATTACTAAGATAGGAGCTTCCCAGAACACGTTGCTTTCACTCCTGTAACGTAATGTATTGGAAGAACTGATAGCTACAGCATTTAAGCAGTAGAGCTTGATGAATAATGTAGTTTTAAAGGAATCAAATTTCATGGTAAAAAAACATATATTTGATATTTGTTTCCAGTGCGACACAGTACTCATACAGACTATATGAACTCCGTCCTTTACCACTAACATGAATGACATGGACTATATTTGGACAATAAAAACAATGTTAGAAAATAAGTGAATGCTATGTAAATGAAGAATAAATGAAGACATGCTCCATCTTTACTCGCCTTTGCTAATACAAATGAAATTATAGTCCACATGTCTATTTATATAAAGAAATCTGTACATACATGCATTGAGAACTTTATATATCATTGGTTGATGTGACCTGTTTGCAGTATTCATCATCGTCTATGACTGGAACATTGCTTGTCCTCAGTGTGATGTCGGTACCCACATGAGGTTTATATTTATATCAGCCCATTGAATCTGCACAGTCGCTTAACCAGTCTTTTTATTTGAAATATACTGGATTTGTGCATATGCATACAATGAGAAGCAGAAATGCGTCATGGTGCTACCTGCAGGAAGTTATAACTCACAGAAATGTCTATTGTTTATATACTTTTTCTTTTTCTGGTATTTGAAGTTGTATCTATTGAAACCATTGTTTATTGGGATATTGAGACGTAAGGGTACAGATTGGTAGCAGACTGATGTAGTCACCCACACTCTGCGGGGCAATTTACTGTCTCCATGAGAATCAAAAGAATGAATGCACTTTTTAACCTGATCTGTTATGCTACATTTAGGGCTGAAACACAACTGTACAATCACTGCTGCTTTTTAGTCCTCTGCTCTTTATGATTTATTAACTGCTGCCACTACTTTAGGATACAGTTTCCTTTTCAAACATGTATTGATAATAAAGAAATGATACAATCATGTCTACTGGCTCCAGATTCTGTGTATTTGGTGGGGAAATAAATTTTTCCTTCAATTATGAATAATTTGTATATGGTCTGTATGTAGTCTACAGTTTTATCACAGGTGAATTTTATTTTAGTTTTGAGCTCATATGTAACCAAAATTGTCCTACAGTTGAAGAAACATTTAAACAAAAATCTAGCTTAATTAGTTTTAGTTGGGTGTATCTAATAATCTGAGTGCACTGAATATACTTTATAGAAACATTTCACAAACAATACGTTTATTTTTGTCTGTAAGCTGCGAATGTGGCAACATTTCTATTCTAGCGCTGCGCCTGTCAGTGGCGCTGTTTTCGTGTTATCGACGGAAATGTAAAGTGACGAAGAAGAATCTCACCGGAAGCTACTTTTTTCTGAGCACGCGGTGCGTCCGGCCTTTCCGACAGGGCAGCGACAAGGAACATGGTGAGAAGGCAATACTCTTAAAACAATTGGCATATTTCCCGAGTTTTTAACTAATTTAGCCCAGTCAATGTAAGATGTACCTACCCATAAGCTTCTCTGACAGTTGTTAATGCACATGGTGATTAATAAGGTGCTATTGAAGTTAAATCAAATGTTATATTATGGAACGCTTGTACCGGCCGTCGCGTTTGTCGCTGCGGCTAGATGCTAACCGTAACCTAATAAAAATATGGCCGGCTGAAGTCGGCTTGCTAGCTTACCTAAAGAACAAGTATATATGTCCCATCTGAAATAATAATTATTGGTATTTGGAATTATTGTGCTGGACTAAGCTGAGGAATAATCTAAATAAGCTAACTGTTGTTTCATACGCGGATTTCATCCGACATGGCGTGTTGAGTCTGCTGTGGTCAAACATTTTTTCTTCTTTCGTGGTTCAGGCCAAGATCAAGGCACGAGATCTGCGGGGCAAGAAGAAGGAAGAGCTCCTCAAGCAACTGGATGACCTAAAAAATGAACTGTCTCAGCTCCGTGTGGCCAAAGTAACTGGCGGAGCTGCTTCGAAGCTCTCAAAGATGTACGTACTGTCTGCAAGTGACCACACAGACACTTTTATATTTATGGTGTCTAGGTTTAAGTTTTAGCATCTATAGCCCTTTATATGTAATTTGGTAGCCAGGTGGCTAGGGATATGATTCATCTGTTAGCTGATGGTTTAGCTAATGACTTGTTGAGAATTGGCTACAGAATTCATTTATTTCGGATATCGAAACTAATAACTAAAGCTTGGCTTTTCTTCACAGCCGTGTTGTTCGCAAGTCCATCGCTAGAGTCCTGACTGTAATTAACCAGACGCAGAAGGAGAACCTGAGAAAGTTCTACAAGGTGAGAGTAGTTGTCTTGACATGCTGCACTAAGACACATGTGCCTGGGAATTGGTGTTTTCCTCTCAGATCTGAGATGATAACTTTTGAGCTGATGATCTGCTGATGCATTCCAAAAGCTTACCAAAAGACTGAGACTTGAGATGAATGTACCTCATAACCAGTGCCTGTTTATATCAACGTCACTCATTCTAATGTTAATTTGTCTGTTGAGGATGCATGTCACCATGGATGTATTTCTCACCATTTTAATGTAGTTTAAAAATGATCTGCATGACTAGATAAAGAGACATTATACAAAAATAATTTTAATGTAACTACTTTGATCGTAAGCAGATGGTTTAAAATGTGCTGCTGCATCCTTTTCAGTGTACCTTGTTGATCAGTACAATGTCAGTGTTTGATGTCCCCCACTGATGAAGTAAATGCAGGAAACAGTGTTAAGTGTACTGAAAGTTTGTTTGACTTGTTTCAGGGTAAGAAGTACAAGCCCCTGGACCTGAGACCCAAGAAGACCAGAGCTCTGCGCCGCCGCCTCAACAAGCATGAAGAGAGTCTGCGGACAAAGAAACAGCAGAGGAAAGAGCTCCTCTACTCCATCCGTAAATTTGCAGTCAAAGCCTAGAGGCTTTTTCTATTGACAAATAAAAGCTGTGGATGAGACATGACATGAGAATTGTCTGTTTTTTTTTATTTTATTTATAGCCATCTGTACATCACTCAGCACTTTTCTGAAATATGTGTCTGAGTATAAACCAAACAATGTGACCTCAAGTCATGTTCGTTTAAAATGAGTAAAACTGTGCATTTAAAAGCTTAGACAAACATTTTGGACTTTTATTCAGTGTAAGAAGTGCTATGAAGCAAGTTCAGTGGTATGCTGTAGATAAAATAAATTATAATGCTATCATACTGTTAAAGAAGATTGTGTAATCTGGGTCATGGTTTTTCTAGATGTTCTTCATGGGTAATTGGAATGGAGGGTGAAACATATTAATGGAACTAAAACAAGTCCAGAGAACATTATGAGGTAGAAGTAGCAGGTTTATAAGCCCTGTGGTAGAGATGGGCAAATTAAGCCATATCAAGCTTTTGAGGCTTCTTTGTAATTGTATCGAAAACAGATTCGAAGCTTCAAAGCCTCAAGACCGCCCTAGTGACGTCTAGTGGTCAGCTACAGTCATAGCAGCGATAAACGCCTAAGTAAATGTTCTTCGTTACTTGACACCTCTGCGCAGACGTGAGCGCTCCTTCCTCCATCTTGAAGGTATACTACACCTTTCAGGACCTGCCGTGCAACAGGGAGTGTCCCCTGTGATTGGTTATGACTGACAATGACTCATAAATCACATTGAAGCGTCAAAACAGTGCCAGAATTTGGAAAATACTTGTGGTGATAATGATCATAGAGACATCGCTAGAATTATATCAAATAACTTCTATAAGAATTATTCTGAAGGACGTCCTTGTTTCACAGTGTAAAATAAAGTAAATATGTATAAAAGGTGAAGCAGGAACGAAACACCGAGATTTGAATCAGTCACCTTACTTCCGGTGTTTCATTGAGATGGACGAAGCCGAAAACGTCACCGGTCACGTGATTACAGAGATTCGATACAAGCTTCGTTAAATTGAAATGAAAATCAGTCTTCATTTAGAGCTAGTTGTTGGAATGAGGGTTCCAGTGTGCACGAAAACATGTCTAATAAAGAGTTAGGGTTATGGGATAAAATATGAAAAATACAATGTCTCCTGTGGAATTAGGGGGGTTCAGTTCAGATTCAGATTTTATTTGTCATGTGCACAATCATACACAGTACAATATGCAGTGAAATGCTAGTTGAGCTTCAGTTCAGTTGTGACCTTGTGCATCCCAGTCTGATGATTAACCCATTGAGCCACCAGACCAAAGGACTTTCTTTGGCCAAGGAACTTAAACAAGTCCAGCTGCTATTGAAAAACCTTTTTTAGATAAAGTCTAATGTTTTTGGCTGGATTTTTACCACAATGTGATTGTGGTAACAATGGGGTTGTGTAGCTCATCATCAGTTTTTGACTGCTACCAGGTGCACTGTGTGTTTCTAGCTTTAGGGAAACGTTGGTCACAAACAACTGCTGTCACAGTGAGCCTATAGATCATCTTTCTCACTTTATAAGATTCAAGATTCAAAACACTTTAGTAATCCCAGAGGGAAATTGTTTTGCCTTGTTATAGCCACTCTCAGCTCAGAAAAGATTAGAAGAACCACCACAAATCAGCACCAACAAAATAGTAATACACAAAAATTGGGTATTACTATTTATTACTACTATTACTATACATATTTTTGCGCTCACCATCCTTTCTACCATCTACAAATGCCATGATCGAGCACAAAAAGAAAGGCAACTACTACCGGGCTGTTGGTTACACGCCATGCTGTTGGGCTTGTTCAAAAGCAGTGAGCAGCATCCCAGCCCTCTGTCTTAACCAGGCTGCCAAGAAGACGGTGTGGTTATGGTTTAACAACTATATGATTCTTGATTTCACATGAAACGAGGTGAAATTGGGAAGAAAAGCTGTCAGTCAGTTGCTGTTATGTCAGTTTGATGATTAAACTATGAACACAAACATTAAACATTCAGTAGAAACACAAGAGAGACACTTGATTATTGATCTGTCTCATAATTAGACTGTCAGCGCTAAAACATCTGTGCAGATGTTATTTTAGTAATCTGAAAGTAATCTTTGACACAATTTGTCTATGATACAATCCTCTGTCTCTGATTAATCACAACATTTATTCAGTAAAAGAATCGATCTCCACAGTAAAAAGACTAATGAATCAAAATATTTCAAAGTAAACAAAAGGAGAAACTTTTATACTAACTTTATACCTTTATATACTAGAAATTATTAAAAATGTTAATAATGACTTTAATTTTGTTTTTTTTGTGGAATCCCCTATGCAGCCCAGCCTCACCCATACTCTGTCTCCAGCGGCCCTAGTGTAAATTGAGTTTGAGACCCCTGATGTAGAGGGTCAAGCTCTACACCAAAAACAGCACCAGCCCCCTAATTTGTCCAATCTGTTAGTGTCATCTTTCACCACTCCTCTTTAAAGAAAGCTGTTTTAGGAGCCACCAGGGGGCATTTTAACGCCAAAATAAAATCAGAGCTATGTCGTGGGATGTGTTCATGCACAGAGTTGATTTTTTCCTTCAGCTTGATTGATTTTCAAACAATGAAAAGTAGAAAACAGAAATCATTTTAAGAGAGTTTTTTTGCCTGTGTCCTAGTGCTGTTTAAGTGAGACTGTTGGGCTTTACATATATATAGTTATATTATGTATGTTCTCTGCAGGGTGGTAGTATGGAACAGCCCAGTGTGTCTTTCACATGTTCATACAGTGTGTTGATTTAAGTGCAGCAACAGAGGAACGACTGCAAGATCATTTCACCTTCATTAAGCTGCTACTACCTTTAACACCATATATTACAAAAAACAAATACAAAGAGCGCATATTTGAGCATGTTCTGACTTATATAATGGATTTGTTTCATAATTCTCTGTAATTACTCAAAAGCTGCTGTGAGATGGTGCCAATCAGATGAGGCTGGTAGTATGGAGCGACTTGCTTGATAGTTACTCATACCCATCAGTCATCTTACAGACACAGACAAAGTCATGTAAACACTAGACTTTATGAACTGATCACTTTGTATTATTATTGATTGTACTGGGGGAGATAATCACCAGATATTACATGTGAGAGTAGAAATACTCTTATTGCAAATCAGAATCCTGCATTAAAAGTGCAAAGGTTTATTTACATTTACAGTAGTAGTAGAATTATAGTATAATAGACCATTAGTCTAACTTGAATTAAATAGGTTTCAACAAAGTCTTTGGCTTAATTACGTTGTATTATTAATAAGATTCTGAAAAGTATTTAGTAACTGCTGGAAATTCTATGCAGTGGAGCTGAAGCTTAAAGTCAAAGTATGAAGTAGGTGAAAATGGAAATAGCCCAGTAAAGCAGAAGTTCTTAACTTAGAAACTTACTATAAACCCTCTGTAGCACAAGATGTTATTGATACTGATTCTATGATGATCGATACAAACAAGGTTTTTATGAAAAGTGCATCAACTGACTTTTCATCATTTCGAATTACAAATGTATTCATTTTGTTTATATACTACCTGCAGCATCTCCTGATTTGCACTGCTCATTTGTCTTTCTCATGGTTCCAATCAGGTCTGAACAACACAAAACAATTTGTTGCCACATGCAGCCTCTGTGTGGTATGTTCTGCTTCCTCTGCATTGAGGAGGCTGAACAGACCAGCCGCACACCTCCATATGTCCTGCAGGTGGCCAGCAGTCAGCATGGTTCTGTTTCATGGCAGAACTATGACGAAGTGGCCTTTTGATTAGTTACGTTTGCTCATCTATTGATGCTCATGTTTATACGTCTTTCTTACCTTTGCTGTACAGTAATACAATTTTTTTACACACACTGCTTAATCACAACGTTACTCATTGTTTGTGGTGAATGAAGGTCAGCATGCTGCTACTGTGAGTTCTGACACCTATTATATACCATAACTGCAGACACAACAAATGCACAAATAAAATAAAGAAAATTCAGCCTGAGCTCACCAAGGTATAAGCTAACAGCCACCAAGCCAGGGCAGGATTTCATGGGAAACTGTTTAACCAAGGATCTTCCATTTGTAGTATAAGATTCCATTCACATTTCTCTCAGTGACACGTGAACGGCACAAACATAAACTATAATCACCTACCAAATGCTAATGTTTGAATGGGATTTTAAAAGCTCCACCCTACACAGTTACTTGTTTGGTGGAGGGGTCATTTGTTGGGTTGGTGGTTCAAAGGAGGATGCACAGTGATATTTGGAGAGGGTTGCATCAGGAAGGGCTCTATAATAATATTTCTGATATATTCTTTATGTAAAAAGCTAATTTTTGCTGTAACATGTTGCCATTTTTTTTGCTTTGGTTCCTGCAGGTAGAACCAAACACCTGTTCCACATATCATTACACACTCCTCATCTCAAGCTCATTCAGTTTTTAACCACCTCCATCTGCTGCAGGCCTCTTTTCTTGTGACTCTTCACATGTCTTTTGCTCATCAGTGTACTAGCGGCCTGGTAGCTCAATGGGTTAAGCGTCAGACTGGGATGTAGAAGGTTGCAGGTTCGAACCCCGTCTGACTCCTAGTCCATCCCCTACCATGGGTGTCCCTGAGCCAGACACCCAGTGCTAGCTCCTTGTAAGTTGCTTTGGATACAAGTGCCAAGTAAAGTCAATTTATATCATCAGAAGGTGCCTGCGGTGGGTTCTGTGTTCACCGGAGAGTCTGCTTTGGTTGGTTTCACATTAGATTCTTGCATACTCGTGTTCTCTGCTGAAGGCCTGAAAGAGCAAAGAAACAAAACTTGCAGTCACGTCGTGCAGAGAAAACAAACCTGTTTCCTGGAAATGTCTGGACACTCTGACTGTGAGGTGGACTCACACTGATGAACAGAAGACATCAGTGTGGTGCTACAGATACACCAGCACATTGATGTTTCACACAACATTCTGTAACTTCATCCCCTTAGTTTTTTTCCATGCTGGGAATAATTCCATGGATACCGCAGATTCCATTTAGACACAACGGGCATTGTTTACAACTGCAGTTGTTCTAATTGCTTGGGAACGTATTCCCCCCACCCCCCAGCTGACATCACCTCTGAGACCAGTTTTGGATGTCTGCTCCGGTTTCTAGTGAGGCGGGTAAAAACCTTCAAAAATGCAGCTGTGAAATGAGAGCAGTTTACCTCGTCTCCTCTGCCCCAGTGTCCTGCTCCTCGTCACTGCGGAGAGATGAAGGCAAATACAGATGGAGTTCAGAAATTTTCTGGGTGCCATGCTGTGTGTGGCAAGCCTGCCTCACGTTGTCACAGGGGACTGTGGGAGTTTCTGGAAGGAGAAAAGTCACGGTCACATCTATGCTGCAGATCACATTTACAGTTTGCCAGAAATGCAGACACTATGATCTTGGTGATGGAGTGAGCAACTGTATCTGTTCATTACCAAACAGGCAGTTACACAACCTGCAGCAAAAACACACAAGTCAAATCACACAGAGACAACTCAAATAGAGAAATGTTCACGTCTAAGATTATTTGTTGGAGTCACCACCAGTGAGCACAGCTGTTTCTGCCCAAAGCTGGAAGAAGAATTTATACGGTAGATAAAGCTGTCTGGATATGATCATGGCGATTTACAGGCAGAAGAAACCGCTCTGTTTGTCTTACTAAGAAGGTTTTTCATGTTAGCAGAGAGTAAACGATTCATCATTACCAGATGACTGGTTCAAGTGAGAGAAAGAATGAATTGATTTAGTTTTCTGTGTGGAAACAAGGTTTTACACTGTCACAAGAATGGACGTGTGGAAATTAGAAAGTAGAATTACCATGTTGTGGTTGGACAGTATGTCTCCTCCAGACAGTTAAATTGCAGGTTGTCTGTCCAGACCCAGGAGGACATATTGCTTTCAGTCTGACTGTTGTTTACAGTTAGTCGGAGGAGCATCTTTTTGTCAGGGATAAAACTAATTTAGGAGCTAAGTACTGAACTGTTCCACAGAATAACCCCACAGGAAAAGAGGGACCAGTGGACATAAAAATGAAATAATTAAAACAAGACAGAAGGAGAAATTATGCTCTCCAGAAAGTGGTCTGAGAAGAAGTCCTGGCTAACTGTCTGTCCTGAAACCAGAACTTTGGTTTGTTTTTCCTGTCTCCTCTGTCAGCTGAGTCTGGATTCAGATGGATTTAATACATGTTCCTGATAAAGAAAAAAAAACATGAACAGACTAGCAGGTACATGAAAAATGCTAACTTCTACGTTTCTTACAATAATAAGCTAGTGAATATCACTACACAGCTTAATAAAAGAGATCATATAATGAGGGGTGATGACGTGGTGTTGTGTGGCCATGATGAAAGTGAAAACTCCATACATTTTCATGGGGCTGGTGGACCTTTGGATCTCATAATGCAGCAGTACCTGTAGACTTACTGTGCCTATCTGGACATCTGAGACAGTGCAGAATGAGCTGCTTGACTGTATGTTCTCAGTTGAGGGGAGTACTGGTGAAATTTATTTAACTCAAAACTGACTTGAAGAAGTGTGGCCCCCAAAAAATTATTTCACCACCTGCCACTGTGCATGATTTATGTTGAAGGAACCACAATGCAACAACAGACCAAGAGGACCAGAGCTAAACTAAAACTTTTCGCTACTCTTGTTCTTTATCATTAAAGAACAAGTGTCCTGAACACAGTGACTGCGTTGATGACTTATCTGAATGATCAGTTGTTATTGCCATAAAGCAGTTTATAATGAAAATACTAACACTAATAGAACATAAAATCACAGTAGGCTGACATTTTCAATGGTGGGAAATGGAGCATCTCCAACTCCAACTCCATGCATGTAGTCACAAATACAGTCTGATCAGTTTATGATGTGTGCTGCATTCACCTGCAGTTTCCCTGTCTGGATCTCTGGGGGGAAGCATGGTGCTACCTCCAGACCGGGGGGTCACCTCAGCTCGGCTGGCTGTTGCTTTTGCTCTGATCCCCAATATTCCCTTGAAACTCTTAAGCAGTGTCAGCCTGTTATCCACTCCCCCTCTGCTCTGTGGTGCCACCCTGTGTGTCACGCGCCTACTGGCTGCCCGCTGCTGGAGGGGACAGCAAAAGCCCTGCACTGTGACAGGCAGAATAAAAATAATAATAGTGATAAAAGAAATCAAATGAATTAAACAGTGACAGGCAGCATGTGGGCACCTTGCAGAGCCAGAGGCTCAGGGATCCTGGAGGAAAACCTGGCATCTCCGTGGGTATATGGTCTCGGTGGCAGCAGAGAGCACGCTCTGCTCTCATGTAAGGGTTTGGACTGAAAGTTGCTCTTCTGCTGGACGTACATGCCTTTACCTGCACCACACTGTTTTCTCCTGTCACTCATAAAATCTGAATCACACAGGCAGCACCTTTAACTGCAAAAAAAAATAGTGATCAGTCACTGCATGACCAGTGCCTCACATATACATATGTAACGAGTTTCACAACATGCTGACCATTTTATAGTTTTTCAAAGATCAGATGGGGCCATTTCAAAAGTGTGTGTTTCCCCTGTTCTTGGATTTTTAAATATGGAATTAATGTATTACATAAAGAGAAATACATAATCTGCTTTGGTTTTATATGGAAATCTGGTGTTTGCATCCCTTCTGGCTTTGAACCACATGTCCCTGGTTCACGTCATGCAACATTCATGCACACAGTCTAAGATTCAGAGCTTGAGGTTATATATATATATATTGAGCTATATTTACTGGTAGTGAAACTCTCGGGTCCTGTTTGTCTAATTAGCTTTGTTCTTAATTAATGACCCTCTGTTTGCTATAGAAGAAGAAGAAGAATTAGAAAAGATTAGAAGAACCACCAATAATTAGCACCAACAGAATAGTAGTACACAAAAAAATGTGCATTATTATTTATTACTACTATTACTATACAAAATTTTTGTGCTTGCCATCCTTTCTACCATCTACAAATGCCTTGATCAAGCACAAAAAGAAATGCGAATGTTCTTCAGTTCTTCCCATCTGTTGGTGACTTTAAAACATTTAGACTACTGTGTGTTGTTTTGTGTGTGTACTGTGCAACCACTAAATGTACAGTATGCCTGGTTTCTGAATTATTTCTAGTAAGTAATTTATTTTATTTTAATATACGCATTTTTTTGTTCTGTGTTTGCGTGTGTGTATGTCTGTGTTTGTCTGGGGGCAAAAAAAAAACTTTTTACCCCAAAAACTGTTACAAAATCATAGTTTACACAGCCTAATTGTTGGTATTGGGTAATCCTAATAAAACATGATATATTTCAGCAATTTGATTGTGCATCCTGCTTCAGTCTCAGTTTCCAAAGCCTTCAGAGACTCCTGAATGTCACGTATGTGTCTACTCAGCTGTAGTGGTGCAGGCTAGTTGCTGTAAACACTGACTAAGAATAAAATATTTCTTTATTTAAATCCACATACTGTATGCATATCCCACTGACAGCTACTCAGCACAGTGACTGACACCTAACTAGAAGTCTCTGTATGGTCTGTAAGGATAAAGTTAACATGTCCTGCTAACCTGGGAAAATACTGCACAACAGTTCACACAGCCAGCACTCCTTCTTTTACAAGCCCATTTTAACAGCCTGACACACTGAAAAGAAAAGCAGAAGGCGTTCACCTCTGGAACTGATTGGGACATTTACTTTCAGTAGACTTTCAGGGTTATCAACAGCATTTTAACACAAAACATGTGGTTAGGGTTACAGTTCATTAAGCTCTTTGTCAGCACCTCTCCTGCACTGATACTGAAGTTCTGTGACAGCTCCTACCTGCTTTTATTCACATGTCAGAGGATTGCAGCATTCCTCCCCCAGGAATCATGTAGTGCAGAGCTGAATGAAGTCCGATTTTGTATTATCCTCTCAATATGAATCCACACCCAAATGCTGATTTTACCAGCAGTGCTGTTACTGTAGACCTGCTCTGGTGTTGCTAAGGGATCATGAGCTCACTCTCTGGCTTTGTTTGTGGTTGGTAGGGGTGTTGGAGCGGTTGGTAAGTTGTCCACTGTCATAGTTACAAGACTTGGTTTGTGTAATACAATGGAATTATGGATGTTTTCAGGGAATGTAACCGGCTCTCTGGTCACCATGTTGAAGAACCACCTCAGCTCCACACCAGGCTCAAACAAATGATGGGGTTAGTCATTGTGAGTTCACATCCAGCATGAGTGTGATACAGTTTTTGGCCTATAGAAAGTTTTCTCCTTGGGTGTTTGGGTGGGAATAGGGCTGTTGGAACATGGTAGTAGGAAATACATGCATTTCATTGCTTGTCAATTCTCTGCCTGTGGTACAGGTTGTTAAAGAACGCATTTCATACCAACTGCATGTAATTAGCCTGACATAAGAGATTGCATGTGTAAAAAGGAGATGGATGCAGCCAGGAATTGCAAAGTGGTGTGAGTGATCTTTTTCTTCATGTGTTCTTATCTGAACACCAGAGAATATTTACACGTCTGGAATCTGATTAGTTTTCTCTAGAACAGGCTACAAAACATTTTTCTAAGCACATGATTTACTTTTTAAGCCAAAGTCAAAAACGCAGCAAAGATAATGATGATACAAATCGAAAGCTACAGATCTGGGCCGACCTGAAACTGGTCATTTCACCACTGACAAAACGTGAAGGTTAAGGTCCTGACTTTTACCCCGAGCTTTAGTTTAGTATGAGACATGTTCCAGAAATGCTGCACGCCAGCCCAGGCTGAAATAATTTTTATTATTCTACTGTCCAGTTGCCTTGAATGAAAGTGATAAGAGGCCATGTCATGACAATGATTAGAAGAAGAATCATCTTTATTGTCACTGATTACATTTTTGTTACAACAAAATTTGTCTTCTGCATTTCACCCATCCACTCTTGGGGGGAGCAGTGGGCAGACATAGGGGGCACCCAGGGGGCTAGCGCTGAGTGTCTCACTCGGGGACACACCTGGTATGGGGGAAGGTCTGGGAGTCTGGGCTGGGATTCAATCCTGCCACTTTTTGCTTCCCAGTCTGATGCTTATCCCATTGAGCTACAAGGTCGCTTGGGGTATTTCTCTTTCCATTGGCTTCCTGTTGTCATTTACATGCTCAAAATGGAGGACCCAAACGCAGACCAGAGACAAGAGAGGGTTCAAACAAAGGAAGTTTATTATAAATT
>JAUMHJ010000028.1:826188-839286 GCA_032361105.1 Microctenopoma lineatum | reverse complement strand
ACATCTGCCTGCCTTACTGTCTTTGACCAGCAGGGGGTTTGTGAGCAAATGAAGCCAGAAATGAGGCCTCGAGAAATTAACCATTTAGCAAACCAATTGGCTGCGAGGCTTCAAAGCTTCACAAGGCTTCATCTGGCCATCACTAATCCTGGGTCCTATTGGACAAAAATCTGACTTTTAATTTAATTTAATTTCAAGCTTGGGAAATGCATAGAGCTCATGACATATTGTGTATTTCCTTAACCTTTGATTGTGTAAAGTGGTATGTAAGCCAAATTATGGAATTAAACTAAATAAGAGAACATGGCATAGATTTGCACCAAGACACAAAAGGAGGGTATTTAAACAAATGTGCAAAAAAACTGTAAAATAACTCCATATCAATGATACACAGCTGTCACTTTCTAAACATAGCAACAGCATCATCAGGATATTCAGAGAAGAATATTTAACATACAGTATAACTTATTATATTTATTCACTGTTTGTGTATGTAAGTTAATTTTCAACTACTGGTAAATGAGGGTGGAAAGCTCTTTTTCTCAACCAGCAGTCAACAATATGATGCCATCCAAGACAACATCAACTAATGGAATTAACAGTGTGTTTGTGCTGTTCCTCTATATGTCTTTCTGCACTATGTGCTGGTAAAACTAACAGTGGGACTTTCCTTCAGTGGATTCTCCTTCTTACTTCTTAAAAATCCAACAGAAACTCCCTCTTTCTATATGAGATTGTAAATGAGATTGAACTGGAGGGTACATACACAAACTCCTTTTTATACTGTTGTCAGATTCTTCATGAAATAGACACAAGTATTAAACAATTTAAAAAACATGCCTGTAACAACTATCAGAAAATGACAATATCATTTTTTTCTACCATTAGAAATACACAGTGAATTAAACTAAAAAGCTACTTAACCAACTAAACAGCTAATTATGAACGTGATCAGATCCAGGAGCTCTCTTGCTGATACAGGTGAGGTCAGAGCGCTGAAGGAATCTAAGAGGAGGAGGGGGAAACAACAATGAATCCATACTGTATTCTGTTCCGTGAGTGTAGTGAGAGATTGTTCAGGACTTACCTTCACTCTGGGGACAGATTGAAGTTTTTATCAGTGGAGAAATACTTTTCTCCTGGGACAAGCAGAGCTGGCAGAGATTTCCACACCTGCCAATGTGAACAGTATATCATGAGTGTTATAAAACCCCTGTGTTCTGACCCCAGATATGAATTTCACATAAACGTCCATATGGTGTTTTTCAAAGAGGACACAAAGCTTTTATGAAAGAAAATAACCTTTTAGAGAATACATTTTTAATGTCCACATTTATTTTTGATTGTGAGGTCAGCTATGCAGGGAGAGAAGGGGGGGGGTCATCATATCTGACAACAAGCCAAGTAAGAGTTAGCAATCACCACAGCAGCGGAGTGTGTGTTTGTGTCTGAAACTGCCCTGGAATCCAAAACGAACCGCTCGAGTCCAGCTAAACCACTGCTGCTGGGTGCACACACACATGCACGCACACATGCCTGACGCACACAGACATACGCGTGTGTTCATTTCTGCTGATGAATTACTTTGAGGAAACAGCTAAGGGACACTTTGTTTAAAAACTCAGCACATCATGTAAGGATTCGAAGGATAATGTTTCTTAGAAGGAATGAATGTATGTGCACTTACAAATCAACTCATATTTTTAAATTCATGACTGAAGTTTACTTTGCAGTTTCCCTCAGCTTTACAAAGGACTTTATTTGATTTATAAATTTTGAGCTGCAACTTGCAAAATATGTCAGTGCCAGATGATAAATAATGACATAAAAGAAAATTCAGTAGTTTATACATGTAACAAATATCAGCACATATAAACCATGGGCCACCAGCTTCTGATTCTCTGTATTTATATTCTAGGCAAATAAATAACATGATATTTTACCACCCAGTGCATGAAAGCAATCAAATGGTGATCAAATTAAAACCATCTAAACGTAAATGAACTCTACAGACAGGTAATCAGGGCCAACAGGCAATAGGGAAAGTGGAAATACAGGATGTCGGGATCTGGAAATGTGACCTGGTGGCTGGAGCTCTGGGGGACATGAGCTGGTTCAGTGGTGAGAATGTAGGTGGCAGAACCACGCAGGCCTTCAAAAAGAGTTGGCAAAGAAAATTTCAGGCGATAAAATTAGAGGGCAAAACAAGTACAGATTGGAGAGTTGATATTTCACAAGGAATGAAAGATTCAACGAGAAACAGGTGTGGTGCCTATGGGACTGAACTGGAGAATACAGGACAGGTGTGCTCAAAGATAACTTGTAGCTGGATGGGGAAACTGAACCAAGCAAACTTTGGCTTTGAACAGTTTTTCTGCAGTTTTCCTGCCAGTGTGTGTTTAGGCCTGTCTAGTAGTAAATGTAAAGGTAAGACAGATTAAGTAACTGTAATGTTAGGTGTAGCTTCTCCATGCATTATGGATCTGGAATCCACCCTGATCAGTGTCAGTGTCTGGTTTCATGTGCTGCATTTTCTCATCTGTTCTACAAAGCGTAAACACAACCACATACATGCACATTTAGATTACACATTACACACACACACAGGCCCCTTTCTATTATTCTGTCTCCTAAATATCCACACAGTTGTTGCCAGAATACCCGCTTTACTCTGAGGAGTTCATTTAACTAACTGTGTTTTTCATAGAAAGCTTACTTTGCTCATCTCTGATTAACATTCAAATCATGCAGCAGTGACTGAATCTATCACTATCAAAAAAGTATATATATAAATTAAAGAAAAGCATTGCCGCTTTGCAGCAATATATCATGGATAAAATAGGTCTGTCATATTTTGTTGTTTAAAAAGTTTGTTAGTTTGTAATGCCTCGTTCTACTGGACCCAGAAATGAGCAGACATCACAGATACAGTTTAGAAGGTTATTGAACCAAAGAGCAAGTAGAAAATATGGTGGATATCTTCTCAGAGGATCGGCAGGTGAGTAGAGGAGAGGAGTGGAGAGGAGCTCAGTGTATCGGGAAGGTCCCCAGCAGACTAAATCTATAGCAGCATAACTAAGAGATGGTTCACCCTCATCCGATCTATCTCTAACCTAACTAAAAGATTTATCAAAAAGGATCTATCAAAATAAAGATTCATATGTATTAATATGAACACAAGCTGCCTGGTAGCAGCGGCCTGATTGCTCAGTAGGTTAAGGCATAAGGCTGGGATGCAGAAGGTGTCAGGATCGATTCCCAGCTGCGGCACCCAGCCCATCCCCTATACTAGGTGTGTCCTTGAGTAAGACGCCCAGTGCTAGCTCCCCGGGCGCGGTCTGTAGCTGCCCACTGCTCTCCCCAGGGGGATCGGTTCAATGCAGAGGAATGCAGTGTAACTATGTATGTGACAAATAAAGCTTCTTCTTGAAAGTACCTCCTTTTAAACGCAGTAACATAATATATTTACCTCTTAAGTAAATATATTGTCTGAACTGTCTTATACCCCTTAAGGAAATATATTAGGTTACAATTACTTTGAACATATTTCCAGCAGTAAAAAAGGATTAATGCATTTAACACAAACACATCACTTCCTGTGCACTTTCCTTTCAGTGAAACAAAAATGGGACATCTGATTTAAGCTGACTCTGAGCTGTCTTATACCCCTTAAGGAAATATATTAGGTTACAATTACTTTGAACATATTTCCAGCAGTAAAAAAGGATTAATGCATTTAACACAAACACATCACTTCCTGTGCACTTTTCTTTCAGTGAAACAAAAATGGGACATCTGATTTAAGCTGACAATAGACTGAAGAACTTTAAGCTTATTGAATGAAGAATAATTCTTTGAGGATCTGTGCATTCTACAAACTGTTTTGTTGTTGTTGTCTTTTGTTTACTGTATCCCATCCTCTGTAGACACTTTTCTGCCAGTTCCTTCATAAGACAGCTCAGACAATTCCCAAGAAAGAATGTCCTGGAATTATTCATGCTTTCTAGCTCACTCTGCTCTCCTTTCTGTTTTACAAGTGAAATGAGGCATGTCCTGCCGTATATGACTCTTTATCATTCTGCATGCTGGGATGCGCCACATGGTCTCTGTCTTTCAAGACGGCAGGATACAAAAACTGGATTCCTCTCCTTGATATGCTTGGCTTAGCTAACCTTATTGATGAATTCACTGCTTTGCCGGAAGTCTGCGTGTGTCTGTTCCTGTCCCTCATCTGTGGAGAAAAAATTACTGCCGCCTTTTATCCAAGTGCTGGAGCTTGGTGTTTGAGCCGGCCACTGGGATGTTTGAGGAAGCTTTAGGTGGCTACATGAGGGTGACCACGTGCTGTTTTCTTTGATCTGAATGCTTGTTATCCTAGGCAAGTGAATCATATCACTGCACTTGTTTTTTTCAAAATGCATCATATGTGTGTGCAGGATGTCAAATGCATTCCCAACTAATTAAATTAACCCCAGCTGGAGCACAGATGATGTCAAATGTAAACAGGGTTTAATTTCAAAGCAGGACTCAAAGCTGGTTGTAAGATACATTAGTCTTCATTATTCACAGAGCATGAGTCATTACGAGGCTGTAATACCCTCACCTCATGTTTCACAACATGACCAGCTGCCTGAGCTGTCTTTTGTCAGATGGTAATTTGTGGTAATCTGTGAATGGCAGCATTAGGTTTTGCATTTTTGATCTGCAGGCATTAGATGTAGTAAAGTGCCTAACTTCTGATGAGAGGAAAAACAATCAATATTTCCTCATATCTGAAAAAAACAAGTAGGCAAAAACTTCAACACTTAGAAGACAAATTGTTAGACCTGAGTGAGGAGATTAAATCTGATATAATAAAACTAAAAAAAGAAATAGATGATTTACATACAAAAGATAAATGATAAATAATACATACAAAAGAAAATGCTCTTTGTCAGACAACAGCACTGTGAAGTAGGGAGGAAGTCACTAAAACTTCTTTCTTATAAGCTTAGGAAGGAACAAGCGGACAGGGCAATACATAAAATAATTGTTCCTTTTAGTGGTCAAATAGAAATCGAACAGGGGAGAATCCAGAAATCTTTTCAGAATTAGTATAGGAGTCTTTACTCTTAAGCTCATGTAGATAATAATCGGGACCTCAATACCTTCTTATCTGACCTGAAGCTACCAACAGTGACAGAAGAACAGAATAAAATGCTGTAATCCCCAATAATCATAAACAAAATTCACTCAGCAATTAAAAAAATAAAGGGAGGGAAAATGGCAGGGGCAGATGGATTTGGCCCAGAATGGTACAAAATAATGCAAGATTATTTGACCCCCACCTTGCTAAAAACATTTAATTAGGTAACAGAAAAGTGTTCCTCCGTCATGGAGGGAGGCAATAATTTCTGTGATTCCGAAGGAAGGTAAAGATAAACTGGAATGTAGTAATTACCATCCAATTAGTCTGTTAAACGTAGACTATAAGCTGTTTACCTCAATCATCTCAAAGAGACTGGAAACAATCCTGCCCAGGATAATACATAAGGATCAAACGGGTTTCAGAGACAGACCCAGGACAATATCAGGAGGGTTTTACACATATTGAGGCAGGTTGATCAACAAAAGATTGCTATAAATAGAAATTGGATGCAGACAGTATAAAATACCTATGTGTGGTAATAGACTGGGCCTCTCTAAAATGTTTGATGCCAACTATGGACCTATTACGTCATCCATAAAATCTGATATACAAAGGTTGAATGCCATATCTTTTTTAGACTCTCATGTGCCATACTCGATCTGTTTACACGTCCTTGGTCGCGTGTGTCTTTATGCAAATTTTTGGCTTTTCGTCACCGTTAGTGTAACTTCCTTCACACAGGAAGTCTGATTCACATTATACGATAATTCTAGGTGTGTGTTCTGTTTGCCTCCTGAGGAGTGATTTTGAGTTCATCTGTGTTAATATTTCTGTTTAGCATTTTTTCCCTCCTCATTAGAGTGACCTTTAGTTTTACCCTGGTTAATGCCTGTTTTATGTTTAGTGTAATTCCCCTCACCTTTAGTTTGGTTATTTCCTGTAGGTGCCTCCCTTATGGAGTGATATTGTGTTTGGATTTACCTGTTTTCCTTAGTTTGTAGTCCTGTCCTATAGAGTGTTCCTGGGTCCCCATTTCCTGATATAGACCTTTACTCTAGGATGGAATCAGTTAGATTAAATATCCTCTCCACAAATGTTGTACTTATTTCAATCCTTACCAATTCTTATATCCCAAAAACAATTTAAAGAATGGGATAGATTGTTGTCAAAATACCTTTCGAAAGGGCAAAATGCCAGACTTAGATAAAAAACCCTACAATTAAAGAAAGAAAAGGGAGGCAGATGCCTTCCTTGTCTACAACAATACTATTGGGCAGCTCAGTTAAGACCACTGATGTTTGTGCTCTCGGGATTACTCTGCAGACTGGAAAGATGTGGAAGGGACAACTATTGGGGAAATACCAATTAAGGCCCTAATAGCTGACACAAAACTGCAGAATAGAATACACCTGGCTGATGAACCCATATCACAAGTAATGATATCTGCATGTAATGAAGTGAGTACAATTACTTCAAACATATTTCCAGCAGTAAAAAATGATTAATGCATTTAACACAAACACATCACTTCCTGTGCACTTTTCTTTCAGTGAAACAAAAATGGGACATCTGATTTAAGCTGACAATAGACTGAAGAACTTTAAGCTTATTGAATGAAGAATAATTCTTTGAGGATCTGTGCATTCTACAAACTGTTTTGTTGTTGTTGTCTTTTGTTTACTGTATCCCATCCTCTGTAGACACTTTTCTGCCAGTTCCTTCATAAGACAGCTCAGACAATTCCCAAGAAAGAATGTCCTGGAATTATTCATGCTTTCTAGCTCACTGATGATGATAGATTTAAGAATTGGATTTCGAAAGGCTTGACTGACTATTGTTCATTTATCCACAAAGGAGTGCTTCAAAGTTTTGAAACCCTGAAAAGAAAATATGACCTATACTCAAATGATTTCTTTAGATACCTACAGGAATTATATTAGCCAGGACCTCAAGGTAAATCTAAGAGACCTGGAATTTATTAGAACATTTATCTCTGTAATTAAGTCTGGTGCGCTCAATAAAATTATTTTCAGACTATACAATAGCATCCTGCGGGGTAAGAACGACAGCACTGTGTATGTTAAAATAAAGAAGGGAAAAAGAGGTTAGCCTGATAATTACACAGGAAAGTTGGAACAACATATGCGAAATATAGTGGAGTAAAACAGGGTCAAATGTCTAGCGTGAATTTTGTTGGAATAACATAATGAGATTTTTCCTAAGCTATGTTCAGAAGAGATATCAGGGAGTTAGGGATGCTTGTTGGAGATGTAGGGGAGATATAGCCAACCATTATCAATTTCTCTGGGACTGCCAAGATATTCGTCAATATTACTCTCAAATTCATGACCATATACAGAATATCTTCTCACTTGTCTTTCCTTTAACCTTTGTGACCATATTTCTGTGTGACGGATAACTTGAACTCCAGTGATAAAAAACTCCTGTATATCTTGCTGGCTGCAAGTAAAAAGGCTATAACAAGGAGGTGGCTCGAGCCTGAACCACCAACAACTGAAGACTGGATAAATGTGGTACAAGAGATTTATATAATGGAAAAATGATCTTTTTCACTCAGTGCAGAGAGATACCTTTTACAGAATATGGAGTAAGTGGTCGGAATATGTAAAGCCTGCGAGGTCTGATATTCTATGAATCCATATGTGTAAATAGTTTTGAACTCTAATCTTAATGATGTGTCTGTAATTTAGGTACCCCGCCGCCCCTGCTCAGGTCCCCTTGTTCGTTTAGTTTGTTCTTCTTTTTTGTTTCTCTTTTAACAAAAAACTTAAAATGCAAAAGCATACACTATGTTGCTTGCCAAGCTGCTGTAATGTACCATGTGCTTTCTCAATAAGAGTTTATATTTTTAAAAAGTGCCTAACTTTTCAGCACAGCCTGTGGTGAAACTGATCTGCACCACTGGATGCGTGTCAGTGTCGACCAGCCAGAGGGGATTACACAAGGGGTTTCTCCTCTTTGACACCAGGGTGAAATTGATTTGAGCAGCAGTTGGCGCCTATGTATCATGTTTGCTGACAAATAGTGTGACCATGCTCCTATGCTGTAGAGTATGTGGGTCATTTTCTACACTTTCAGGGTAACATAGAGAGTAGGTGGTTGGTTTTGCATGTTTTCCCATTGTAGTACTCACAGGCTTTGTACTCTGACCATGATTGGTCCATACAATAGATTTGCGCTGTTACAAGCTGATCGCCTCCTAATAAAAAGATTTACGCATTCTGATTCTGAATTCTAAGTTTGTTTTGCATTTTCATTCAGAGTGTACTGTAAAGCTTATAGATGTACTTTAAGGGTACTGTACAATTGAAATAAACACAATCTGTGTTCAAGAAAAAGACAAAATCAAAAATGTTAAAGGTAAATGAACATATAATGTAATCTGTGAAGGTTTGGTCCCACATCTTGAAAGCATCATGTATTGTGTAAAAAAACACACGAGCTGGAGATGCTCATCAGCTTCAGTGTAATGTGTAATTATTGCTTTGATTTAAAAGCAACTTTGTGTGTTTTGTTTGCTGGGATTCTCACAGGCACATCACTGTGGTCCCTAACAGACATGTTAATACAGCTTTGTCCTCTCCGTGCTGTTAGTATGTGGAACATACTCACCAGAATGCTGCAGGTAAGTTTTAAGTGGTGTATGATTTATTCTCTCTGTTAATGACTTAAAGCTTCACAGCTCCTTTTCACCACTCCCCTTATGTATTGTTTAGTGAATGAAACCAGTGTGATTGTGCAAGCTGGAAAAATACAGTATGTCACAGCCTTTAGCCTCCAGACAACAGCTGTGTGGGATGAACGCAGTGGTGGAACTGGTGAAAAAGGAAGATCTGACTGTCACTACAATGGTCACATTCTTTATTAGCCTAGATTCAAGCTGCTGTTATCTAGCCAGCATTGCTTAAGGCCAGGGGAGAAGCTGGCTTTGTGCTGAATGTCAAGTATGTCTGGGATTGTATGAAAGCATCAAGAAAAGCCTTGATCAAAGCCTATGCCAAAATTACATTCATTTTCTGCATGGTTACAGTTAAATACAAAATCCAGAGGAAACAGTTTCCTCAGGGACACGTGGTGTCAAAGAAAAGTGGTGTGATGGTGTGCAAAGAAGCATGCAAACATCTTTGTTCACACATAAACGCTGTGTAAAACACAAATATTAATCTATTTTGGCAAGTAAGGAGCAATGAATAATATTTGTTTGAAATATCAAACACTGCAATAGTGTATGTCTTGTGACTGTGACAGCAGACTAATAGTTGTTGAAATAAAATCAAACTTTCATTTGGTGTGTCCCTGTATCTTAGTCCATCCCTAAAGGCAACAGTTTGTGCTTTAACTTTTCTCTAAGTTTAGTATCTGAACTTACGTAAAGTTAAGTTTAGTTGTTACTGTTAACTGAAGTCAGGCTTTCCTCAGTAAGCCCAGCTTGAAATGTTTCATGTTTTCTCTCTGTTGACTGCAGCCATTTCTCTCACAGTGGTAAAAAAAATTCTGACAAAACAAGTAATACCTCGACACCCCTTCACGTTCCTGACAGCTGAAGTGCGGTGTTGATGTTTTGGCCTGACTGGAGTGCCTAGTGTTGGGTGGGGCACTGCAACGATGGCAAAACTTGCTGAGGCTGGAGCTGCTGTAGTGCTAGAATGGCCTACATGCCAGCCAAGGGCAGGACTGGGTGACTGTGTGGATCGCATTATGTCCCCTGGTGGTCTGTGTCATAGTTTGTCATGTTTACCTAAGACCACACAAGCACACATACATGTTAACCAAACCAGTGTGTCCCATCCTGACACATTATAGTTCTATAATCGCTCCCATGCTGAGACTGGAAATATATACAGTATGTATAACCTTTCATATATTTGCAGATCTTGCAGATCTTGTCTGTATAAATTTGGTCTGGAAGTATTTTTTTTTATGGAACTTCTCTCTAGTGAACTCTTTGTCTAAGTCAGGGCCTGGCTTGTAGAAGAGTCATCACTGCTGTTTCGCTTTTTATTTAAGTCCTCTAAAAATCACACCATGTAGTGTGTGTGTGTGTGTGTGTGTGTGTGTGTGTGTGTGTGTTTAGGACAGTAACTGAGACAACCATAAAGACAACATTTATATTGAAACTTGTAGTGACCTCATAGCGAGTTTAAGAGTAGATATGTAGAATGAAACCTGAGTTCTTGCTCGGGGGAAGAGGGGTCATTATGGCACCAACATGGGCATGCACACTGCACACCTCCCGGGCGTTCACTAATCAATTTCGCTAGATCAAAATGCTATATGGACAATATTATTATCTACTCTCTGCGTCACTTTTCTTGTCACTATTTTGTATTTCACTTATTGTATTCTATCTTATTTATTGTATTTTTTTTCTCTTTTTTCTTTCCTATAATTTTATTGTTAACATTCCTAAGGTCACATTTCACTGTGTATGTGACAAAGACAATCTGAGATCTGAATCTGATACCAGTTTGTTCATGGTAATGATGAAACTTCAATGCACATGCAGGTTAAATACGGAGTTCCACACAGTTCTGTGCATGGACCCATTCTATTTTCATTATACAAGACTGCCTTAGGCAATATTATAAGGAAACACTCAAAGAATTTCCATTGTTATGCAGATGATACACAATTATATTTATCCATGAAACCAAATGAAACCAATCATTTAGGGAAACTTTACGCTTGTTTAAAAGACATAGAGGCCTGGATGTCGTGTAATTTTCTACTCCTTAACTCAAAGACAAAAGTGAGGTTATGATATTTGGGCCCAAAAATCTCAGAAACAATCTCTGAAACACGGTATCTAGTCAGATTGCTACACTAGATGACTTTACACTAGCCTCAGTACTACTGTGTGGAATCTTGGAGTCATCTTTGACCAAGATATATCATTTAATTCCTACATAAAATAAATATCTAGGACATCCCTATTCCACCTCAGGAATATTGCTAAACTCCTGTCTCAAAGTGATGCTGAGCTATGCGATCAAATTGCCACCTTGAGCTGATATTGCACTGGTTTCGAACACTACTGTGAGGAATCTTGGTGTTATTTTTGATCAAAATATCTCGTTTAACCATTACATAAAAGAAATCTCTAGAACTGCCTTCTTCCACCTCAGGAATATTTCTAAGATTAGGAGCATCCTGTCTCAAAGTGATGCTGAGAAACTAGTCCATGCTTTTGTTACCTCTAGACTGGATTACTGTAATTCATTACTGATAGTTTGTCCCAAAAACTCACTCAAAAGCCTCCAGTTAATCCAAAATGCTACAGTCAGAGTTCTGACTGGAATTACAAGAGAGATCATATTACTCGTACATTAGCTTCTCTCCATTGGCTTCCTGTTAAATCTAGAATAGAGTTAGAAAACCTTCTCCTCACATAAAAAACACTAAATGATCAGGCCCCGACATATCTTAAAGACCTCATAGAACCTTATTATCCCAGCAGAGCACATCACTCTCAGAGTGCTGGTGTACTTATGGTTCCTAGAGTTTCCAAATGTAGAATTGAAGGCAGAGCCATCAAGCTCCCCTCCTGTGGACCAAACTCCCAAATAAAGTTTAGGAGGCAGACATCCTCACTACCTTTACGATTAGACTTAAAACTTTCCTTTTTAATAAAGCTTATTGTTAGAGGTGGATCAGGTGACTGAACCATCTCTTAGTTATGCTGCTATAGGTTTAGTCTGCTGGGGGACTCACACTGAGCTCCTTTCCTCCTTTTCCCTTTCTGTCCACTTTATGACATCATTGCATGTTATTAACTTTGTTTTTTTTTCTCCCCTAAATGTGTTCTCTCTCTCTCTCTGTGTGTATCACTCCTCAGGTATTCTCAACCTTGGAGCTGTAGTTGCTGATCCACCCAACCTGCCCAGTGCTTTGTCTGCTGCTCCTTGTTGTTATGATCTCTGGTACCTGCTGTTCTTTTCTCTCTCCTCTGTCTACTAACCCCAATTCATCAATAAAGCTGAATTGACTTAAATTGATTTGAAAAGGCTGGAGGACACCTCCTACCAGCAGCCACTGGTTTCAGTCTTGTTTGAATAAATGGCACTGTATCTATATCAATGTAAAACAATTAATTGCTTCATATTCAATTTTCCTCCCAATGTGTGCATCTGTCATTATGATCTACAGCTTTGTGTAGACTATTGGAGCTCATTTTCTGGCTAAAACTGTAGGGAGCTTTTCTTTATCTTGGAAAGATGTATTTGATTCAATTTGGTGTTATATTTAGCAGACTACCTGTTATGTCATCATCAGCATGTTGCCAGGGATTGTTGAAAAAAGAGAAAAGGTCTGTTGTATTCAGATCAAGTACAGACACGTGTTCACAAATGCTTCAGTGAGACAGCTTATGGATGCCTTTACAGGAGTATTTCACCTTAATGAATAATCTTTGTTGGGATTTGTTTTTGGCCTGCAAGCGTTTTCCCTCCATCACATGCCAAAATCTGAAGGTGTTTCGGGACATCTTTGTCTGTTGCTCTGCTTCAAAATGTTGATGTGAGGTCCTAACACAACCACTCCCCTCCATAATCTCCAAAGACCTCCATTGTATCTCATACAATGGCCTTCTATGGTGTGTTCCTCGGTCCCTAGCCTAAACCTCAGGAAAGCCCCCTCTGCAAAGAGCATGAGACATTATATTGTGTGTGCTAGTTCCCATGGACAAGCTCAGAGAAAAGCACTTCATAATTACATTGTTATTGCATATTAGACCCTCAGGCCTTATTTTACACATGAGCTTTCATAAAGCTTAGAGCACTGACAGAATGCTGACCAAACATACGTTTAAAGGATGGTTCTGCATGTTCACTGTCCTTACACCACACCGCTGTCGTCAACATGGCTGACACGATTAACACGGCCGACACACCGGTCAAGTGCGAAAATTCTTGTTGCAACGACTGCAAACCAGTGCACTTACGTCTGATGGA
>JAUMHJ010000028.1:772603-792477 GCA_032361105.1 Microctenopoma lineatum | reverse complement strand
CTCTGAGAGCGAAGTGCTCTGCTGGGATAATAAGGTTCTATGAGGTCTTTAAGATAGGTTGGGGCCTGATCATTTAGTACTTTATATGTGAGGAGAAGGATTTTAAACTCTATTCTAGATTTAACAGGTAGCCAATGGAGAGAAGCTAATGTAGGAAATTAAATCATATAATCCCAAAAATATTAAGCATTTAGTCAAGTTCAGTTTTTTCTGAAAGCAGATTCTGCTAGTTGATCTGAAATTGTGACAAATCAGAAAAACAGATGAAATCTTTAAGGGGTGAAATGAATATTCACAGCACTGTATGTCTGTCTTCTGTCACACCGAGTCCTGCAGGTAATTATGATTTATATAACAGAGAACTACAATATGTGTTTTGTTTATATTTTGGACTTTTGATGTTTTATTAACAACGTCAGTTAGATATTTATAGTAGTGGTACAGAATTAAACTGTCCTTTCTAAGATTTTTACCAGGAAATTATCTCAAGTAGTGGAACCACACATTGACATGATCTATTATGATTTTTCCACAAAAGGTAATCCTTATATCAAATGCCAAATTTACCTAGAAATCCTGTTTTTGTAGATCTTGATCCATATCTTTCTTCTTGACATTTGAAGCATGTGAGTTCTTAGGGTTTGGTGTTTTTTTTTGCAGGATTGAAGTACTTGTACTTGACTTGTATTTTGACCGACCAGCTGAGGTGTCTCACTTGTTCCACTGTTCTTCACGATCACCAGCCCTCCTCAGACTAATGAGGGTTTGATCCATGATGTCCATTGTCAGATTATGTTGCACGATGTGCTCAACATATCTTGGAGGAAAACAGTTTGGAAATAAACATAGCTGGTCTCAAGAACTTCTGTTTTTGCAGAATGGATCATTTTACCAAACCAAACCACATGGCAGTTGGTATCAATGATGCCAGGACAGAGGTAAAAGGCGACTTTTCAACAATACTGTAGGCAGTTTTCTTATTGGGGCTTTCTTCATCTGCAAGTTCTTGATCAGTCTTCCACCTTTGTGTGTTTGGTTTGCATAATACAGATGGTTGGTTTGCCTCAAAAACAACACACATATAATAAAAGTTGGCATACTTGAGGAGATAAGCAAAACTGAATGTTGCATACTCCTGGATGCCTCTGTCTCTGTTTTTTTTCTGCCAAATGCTTGGGACACAGCCTTCAATATATAGGCTGAACACAGATGTAACACAGTAAGGTTTGTCACTTCATGTCTTCCAGACACAATGTCAAATGTTTTATCAAGGTAGACAGGAATAGCCTCCTTATTAAATTACAGTAGTACACTGTTAATCAGGACCCAGCTGTAATTTGTCTCAACCTGTGCTATCTGTATTTTAGTGGTATGTGACAGTTTCTTTTTAAATTGGGGGCTCGGAATTCACAAATTCAATACTCAGTTTAAAATAAATACAATTATTTAAGACCCGATCACTTCAAATTCTTTACTCAAGTTGAAGTAGGCTACTAAGCTGTAAAATGTTTTTATATTTTAAAAGTTATTGAACTTGATGAATGTTACAGTGTGGTTCAGATTTGTAATAAATAAATAAATATCTAAGGAAAATCAAAGGAATATCAAATATGTTAAAAATCCATGAACAGATTCAAGGAGAGCACCACTTAAATGCTTTATTTTCTGTTAGTAGTAAAAAATGCACATTCCGTTCTTCCTTTTACAAATTAAGCATAAAAGTCAGTTTTGGCGCTACAAACCAGAAAAATTAAACTGTTTAACAGCTGAAAATATTTACTGTCAACTAATTTCGCATTCCTACGGAGCCCAGGTGGTGCCACGGAAGAGGAAAAGAAGGAAACCGCTCATTTAAGCTAAATGTTAAAATTTCATCAAAATATAGTATAAATATATGAAAACATTGTCAAATTTAAATTGTATTTGATACATACATAGTTACACAGTGTACAGCATGAATTGAAATGTGGCAATCTGCATTTTACCTATTCTCCTGGGGGGAGCAGTGGGCAGCTACAGACCATGCCCGGGGATTCTGCATCCCAGAAGGTCCAGAATTGCAGGACCTTTTGAAATAAAAATTACAGAGATCTTAGTTATTATAGAGAATTGTAGTAGAAGAAAAACAGCCGCTGGTAAAAGTGGAGGTGACACACACACACACACACACACACACACATATATATATATATATTGATTGGTAGCCTATAGTGACAGAAATCTACAGTCTACTGTAAAATTTTAATTTACATGCTTTTTTACAGATTAAATAAAACACTGAAACTGAGATATGAAATGCTAACTGCTAATGACTTCCCTAACTGCAAATTTTTCTACCAAAAGATACTACCTTATTAGCAATAGGCATGTTCGGGATGAGCAAGTTATGCGCAGATTCGATCACCGGTGTTCGGCGCGCAGAGCATGCCGGTTAGTTTTGTGTCCGACTTAACTCCGACTTGCTCTGACGTCGTGCCTACGTACGCAACGATAACCTTGTGAGATCAAGACGGACGCAGATTTTGGAGCAAGGTGCTGCATTGCTCTCCACCGGCTGCAAAACGTCTGTGCATGATGGGAAACGCCTGGCTCTCACCTGATCTAAGATCTGATTGGTTCAGGTGTCGGATCCACAACAGGATGTTTCGTAGAAACGTTTTGTCTTTTATTTCCTTTGAAATATTTTGATACATTAGTCTGATTTTTTACTGTGCAGATCGATTCTATTACAGAATAAATGCTATGATTGATCAGAAAAAGCTGATTGTTTCTTAAAGTAGACTATAAAGTCACAGATTACTTTTAGATTACTAAAATAACATCTGCACAGATATTTCAATCCTGACTGTCTAAATATCAGACAGATCAATATTTGAAATGTCTGTCTTGTATTTCTATTGACTGATTAATGTTTGTATTTGTAGTTTAGTCAGCAAACTGACATGATTCAGTTAATCTCAAACTAGCCTATTAGCATTAAATTTACTTGGAAAAACTGCCACGGAAAGGTATGAGACTCCAAATCCCATCATGCAGCACAACGAAATCTGAGTAATCTGTGGAAGTGCGGTTGAGCTGCCTTCATGTGACGTGGGAGCAACCGAACCTCATACCTTTATATTAGACAGTATAACGCGATTAATGACAGACTTGAGAATTTGCTGTGATATAAGTGATGAATAGATATGATATATAAATTAACTGTGAGTTTAGATTGCAGCTATCATTTTCGAAATTGAAATTCAGGCAGTATGAGTACATCTCGAGTTCACGTTTTCAATAACACCCAGGCTAATAGCTAACCATTAGCATTGCAAAACAACAAACTCAAAATTCAACCAATTTGTAGATCTCTAACAAAAAATATAAATATAACGTAATCGCCTCATGTAGTCTCATAATTGGTGTTAACAGCTAAGTAACAGTATATTATACGTTTTGGCTAAATTCTCATAGTGAGTTCAAATTGAACCGCTGAATGCTAACGTTACTTAAATTACTATCATGTAGCATAGTTGATTTAAGCATTTATTTATTAATTTCTAAGATACATATTGCGTAATTTTATTCTAAACATGTATAATTTATCAAATTTTAACATAATGTTCACTTTATTTACCTCTTATTTAGTTTTCTCATTGGAATTAAAGGACGCTTCCGTTACAGCCCGTGAACGCACCAGCCCGGGGGTGTGGATCCAGTTAGGTTGAAGCATGGGACGGAGCTGCGAGCAGTGAGCCGTCTACATAGAGTACAGCGACACAACAGCGCCAGCACCTCTGACAACCGGGCTGCACCAGCAGCGTCACAGTCATCTCACCGTCGCCGGCCGCAGTGTTCGGGTGTTCCGTGGCGTGGAAAGTTAACGTCAGGCTGACTCGGCATCAGCCCGTTCAGGGAAGATGGAGGTGGAGAAGAGGACGAATGGGTTCGACTACCCGGAGAGAAACAACGCCAAGTCTGTTAACGGTAGGCAAACTAGCCGGAGCGTGATCTGACACTACACACATCAGAGTCTGTGCCGTGTTACACAGCACTGCTGGATCACACCTTTCCTTATGTCCAGTGGCCATGTTATTTTAGATCTGATCCATTATGTTACAGACAGAGCTCCATCAGCTGTAACATCCCTGCTGCTGAGTCCAGCCGTAGGTTAAGAACTGAGGATATGATCACATGTTAGATACTAAACAAGTGCAGGGAAGCGGCCTGCAAGAGGTCGGTATGGCACACATTACTTTGAGTTTGGTTGGTTTGGCTGGTTGCTTTGCGTCAGTGGAGAAACGAATGAATTGTCTTAATCATTTTGGTGAGCGTGTGAGGTGTGTGAGCTTGTGAGCAGCTGTGCTGAGAACAGAGGTCGGAATGTTTTTATTTGGAGGTGGTCAGTCAGGCTCTTTAAGATCGTAAAAGGTGAACTTTTGAACTTGGAAAACGCCCTGAAGTCATTCCCCTTCCAAAATATCCGACACAGCAGTGCAGGCAAACGGCGCACGTGATGGAGGAGATGCAAGCAAATACGAAAAGGTGGTAGCTGCTAGATGACACTGACCTAACTCCAGCCTGCACTGCGCTCGGACGCCTCGCCTGTCTCACGCTACCCTTCCCAAACTACTGTAAGCCTCACGATGCCTTTCAGCATGTAGCCTCGGTCCCGGGCGCCAGTCTTTCATACCCCCGCCCCCCCCGGATGCCAGGAACCGAAGATTGACGTTTGCAAGATTAAAATTCCTCGAACTCTTCCTCCTCTGCGTTTTATCAATTAGAAAAAGTAAAGTATTTAAACACACGCTTAGGCAGTGGGTTGATTATCATAATATTAATATAATCTAGTCATGAAGTGGGAGAAGATGAATTATAACTGCACTCACTGCTTCTAACTTCTTCTAATATTTGTAACATAGTCTGAATATAAATTAGAATCAAATTTGAATTAGTTGGATTAGCTAAAAAATATTAGACCCTCACAAACGTTTTTTAGGTCAAAATAAAATGAGTTATAAAAACAAAGAAATAACAAAATTCTTAGTCAAACAGAAATAAAGAATGATATGTTTCAGATTCAGATTCAGATTTTATTTGTCACAAGCACAATCATACACAAGTACAATATGCAGGGAAATGCTTGAAATGTAAGGAAATAAAAAGAAAGAAGAGGAACACAAGTAACACACTAAATAAAGAACACAATAAAAATAAAAAACAAGTCAAGACAATGTTTAAGTAAGGATAGAATGTGTAAATAACAAAGATGTCTAATGGCCATTTAACAATAGGATGTCTAAATTCAATGGATGCAGCGATGTGCAGTAAAGTGACTTGTTTTTTATCGTTTTAATGTTTGTCAAAGTTTATTTCGAAATAATATACATTTTCAGTTTTACTAATATTTCTAGTTATTTGAGGATGATCAAATAAAATCAAATAAGATTTACCAAATTAAGAGAGATGTTGGTTTAGACATTTACTCCTTGTCACTGACAGCAAATTGTAAAAGTTGAGCATTTCATGTTAGAAAGCAAAAGAAATTGTAATAACCATCCCATAAATGTTGTCACTGTTACAGATGTTAAATCTGGTTAACCCGTTAGTGGAAGAAACAAAGCAGTCAAGTCGTCCTTCCAGCCTGTGCCACAAGAACAAACTCACTTTTAATTGATCTACGAATTGATCAGGAATTTGGCTCTAACGCACCCCCCCCGATCCTCTCTCTCCTGCTCTCTGTGTGCTAACTATTTCTTTTAATGTAATTGAATTTGGAAGAAAAAGCAGGAGGGAGGATGACGGGTTGGGTGGAGGGGCTTTGCAAGGTTGGCACGGCGGGGGCATTGAGCTGAAAAGAAAGTGCTTTGTCAGCCTCTGTTCTGGCTTTGGAGGTGGGTGGGGGTCTGTCCTTTTCTGTCCCTTGGGGCAGGGTGAAGGGGACTGCTGGCAGTGGGTGGGGCAGAGGCAGGATGCAACCCGTCCACCCCCCCTTCTACCCCCTGCTGTGATGTTTGAATGATGATCCAAGAGGAGTACAGTAGAGGAAGGGGGGGATGCTGCTGGTGGTGAGGGGAGGGAGGGGGCCGGTTTGGGGCCACAAGGCGGATGTGATCCATCATGTTGTGTTTTCTTCTTCCTCCGCTATCAGTCGATCAGTGTCAACAGCAGCAATGGGACAAGACACACACACACACACACACACACACACATTATAACAGAGTAAAAATAAAAATCTTGAGTTATTTTATGTAAGAACAAGTTAGTTAAATTTAGTTAAATGGCCTATAAATAAATTCCAAAAGAAGTTCAGGTGTTCTCTCATTTTATTTAACAGTTCAAAATTATTTAATAGCTAATCTTAGAGAAGCTGCAGCCAGAGATTCAATTACTAACTCTTTTAAAGACAGCCTCCTGTAATAATTGTCTTGAGCCTTAAATTAGCGGTAAAATTTCAGTATTTTATAAAATTCAGATTCTTGTAATTCTTGTGAGGAGTGAATTGGAGCAATTTTAACACATTCCAAGATTCAACAAGATAACTCGTCTGGCAAGCTGATTTGCATTTGAAACAAGGTAATTTATCTCCCAGCATGCCCCATGGCAGATGTTTTTTTTACAGACTTAATTTTGATGAATGAAAGAACCAGAGCGAGGGCCTCTATCTACTGGAAATGTAAGACATCAGTAAAAAAGTGGTTTGAGAAAATGAAGGAGAATTAGATCTTGTATCAACTGATTTTTCGGAAAAAAAAAGATCCAGTGTGTCTGTGTATTTATTCTAAGTGCAGACGATCAGTTTGTTTGTCTTTTTTGACAAAATAAAAAAGTCCTGTCAATTTTTAAAATAAATCTAATTTTAAGCATTTAGTTTTTTTGCACAACAAATTCAGTTATAAAATAGTAAAATATACATACATCTTTACCACAAAGTTCCTAATAAAGATTGATTATTTCAGTTTTGAAATCAATCCTCAATCAATACATCCGAATAAAACAGAAATAACAAATGTAACCAGTTGCTACGGAAACAGTCATAATAATTTTTTTAGGTATTACAAAATGTAATCTAAGCATTTAAAATTTAAAACACCACATCTTAAAAAACAGGGAAATAAACTAATCTGATTTTCTTATTGTCTTACTTCACTCTTTCTCCCACATTCTTAATTTATAGACTGGTCGACTGAACTTATTGTTGAGTTCCAACAGCGTTTAAGTGGTATCTGATTTAATAGTTTGTCTATTCTGGTTGTTGGAGCAGAATAAAAATAGTATCAGGAAGGACTATTTTTTGGGACTTTTCTTCCTTGTCTCTGGAGAGTGCATTGACTGATAAAGATTTCTGAGGGAGTGGAAGCATTTACTATGTAAAAAACTGGATCGTTATGAGGTGAGGACCTTGTTGGGAATGAGGCAGCAGTCCTGTCCTTCATCTTAATGCTGCTGTTTCCAGGCAACACACGTGTGCGCCATGGGTGATGTAACAGAAACAACCTCATTGCTGTCACATTTCCAGATCATCTTATTCTCTTGTGTCATCAGTGAGACATTGAGGTGCTTTGCACTGCAGTGTCAGTATAGACACATTATCACACAAATACCCTCCGTGTCACTATTTACTTTTCTAGTTAGATTATAGAAGCTATTGTCCTGTTGAACATTGTAAATCAATTGAGTAGACTTTTTATTCTCGCTTTTTTTTCTGTCCAAAAGAAGAGGAAAACAAGTTTTTAAATTTCATTAACATAACACCTGAGTTAAGTTCATAAAGTAATGTTAAGTGTAGAGGCATTCAGAAACACAGGATAACCAAATACATTTTATTAATCAGCAACTCTGATAGCTGGTTTTCTGTCCTCAGGGTGGTCGACACATTTTTATCCTTTATTTGAACTAAACTCTAGTTTCTTTATTTTAAATAAAATAATAAGAAGAATGTCCAGTGACAAAAAATAATAAAATTTTTTGGCTTGTGTGTTCTAATTTCTGATGAAATCCATTAAGGCAGTAAATGTGTATGTACAGGCTGCGTATTCATCCCTCCAGTGGTAAATTGTTCATGTAGTATAAATGTGTGCAGCTCTGTCTGTTATTTAATGTTTGCATTAGATTTTTTATTACTAGATAATTTGATTATTTTTTATAATGAATTGTGTGCTCAACAACATGTCATAAAATGTTCCGGGAATCCTTCAAAAGTCTTGAGTCTTATGACCAGAAGGGCAAAGCTATGGAAAGGACTGGGTAGATTGATTTATGTCTGTTGGCATGTTTATAGGAGATGGACTTATTTAATCTTATTTTCATCAAATGATTGATAAAAAATAATTTCTAACTTCGATAACCTGAACATCTGTCCTTTAAAGTCCCTGTTTCCAGGTCTAAAACATTTCCATCACTTGACCATTGGTGACTTTTAGCTCTGCTCTCATCGTTCTTCCCTGAGGCTGTGCTTGTGATTGTTGTTGTTTTTGTTTTGCTGAGCTGTGATGGACACGTGGGGGAGGTGGCAGCAGTGAGCGCTATGGGAACCGTGACCAGGGTCACTGGGATGTTGCTCTTGAAGCATTAATGGCCTACTCTCTGCTGACCTCCACATAACCCAGGAAAGTATTTACAACCTCCACTTGATCCACCGAGCTACAAGGCTGGGAAGGCAGTGAGACTTTCTGAGATGATTGCTTGATCCTACCACAGCTGCTAATGAGCTCCAGTGAAGTGTGGGGGAGGGCTGGCTGCCATAAAGCATATTTTAAGTGGGAATGTATTACAGTAAGTATGGGGGACAGTTGGTACAGTGACGCTGGGGTTCTGTAGGACTTGCTTTTGTCAGGGTTCTGTGATATTCAACACATAGCTCAGCCAGAGGCCATAAATGTCTTCAATTTGAGTTTGAATTTTGGTGGAAGATGAGTTTCCAGGCAGCTGTAAAACACTGAACTTGGTATGTTTCTAGGGAAGACTTTCCTGTGAAACCACAACGCTGGAGGCTGCAGTTGTCTGCAGGGTTATAAAACAGCAGCTCAGCAGTTTCATTTCTAAAACACTTTGTATTGTAGAGGAAACAGAACAAGCAGTCAAACCAGAGAGGTAGAGAGAAGAAATTCAAAGGTGATTAGTCTGAACAGAAGGTGTCAGAGTTTAGATGCCTATGCTGAGAATACAGAAACTGTTACAGCACAGGACTTTCAGCCTCACTAGTTTACAGACCATCAGCAGGTCACCAGGCACTGCAGTCATTTCACAGTCAACAGAAAAACACACAGAGCTGCTCACATTGACTCTTTTAACAGGAATTTGTTAAACACTTGGTGTTTTAATTACCTCAGCTCGCGCACACAAACACACGCACAAATGCACACTTTGCAGCAAACATTCTGAGATTGCACACTTGAGTTCAGGTTTAATATTGCGGTGCACCTCAGCTGTAAAAGAGAGGAGGAAGATGAAGAAGACACTTTATTGTCATCCATACATTTCTGCATGTTACAACGAAATTTATAAATGTCAGCATAAGGGTGCTAGGATGGCATAAAGCCTTCTATAATCACTATAATCTAGTAACATTTATCCAAGTTGTCAGTTAATAATTTAGTCTGCAAAACATCATAAAAGCTAGAAAATACTGTGTATTGACAAGAATAAGGTGATGATGAGGTGAGCTATGCATCATCATTCAATACTTTATGTAGCTATAAAGTGTGCATGTGAAATACCGATTAAAAAGTGAAACATTTGAGGAAAGAGAAGATTTTAATGAATTACAACACTGCCGTCTAGTGGTCGGAAGTTTAGACAGACCAAAATAAATCTGCCACAAATCTTTGTGTGTTAATGCTATAAAATACTTATTTAAAAATTGATATGAACTTTTTAAAAAATATATTATACAAAATATTAATTTAATGACATATTCACAAATTGAGTGCACTGTTGATAATGTCCTTACACTGGGACAAAGCTTATTTTAATTTCATTAGTTGATAAGTATATGATATTAATTTGTGTAGTTAAAATGTAAATCAAATCTTTTATACTCACTATAATGTTAGTAGAAATGTAATGACATGGTGTTTATTCAATTACATAAAACACCATTAAAAAAATACTATATATCTAATTATTTATAATAATTTCAGGGTTACATAGTTATGGAGTAAATCAGAAGGTCAAAAAAATGCAGCTTGTCTTATCTGTTAGTGATTTTGTATCGTGGACATCTGTTAGTTAGCAGTTCTTAAGTTTACAAGTAACAAAAAAGTAATATTTTGCATCACTACATTGAACTGGATAACATTAATATTTTTTTTGTTGACTTTGGAGAGTTTGAACTGGTCTGCAGTGTTTGCTGAAAACAGTGCTCCTGACTTGCCCCTGTATTTGCATGTCATTGGCCTTTTTTCACTTTAGTAGTCACAGCCTACACAGTAGTCTGAGATGAGATGAAAACTGTTTTGTAGGATGATGAATATTAGATGGCTGTCGTCGTATGCCTGAGTTCACACAGTGCAGTATGCTCACCGCCTCTGTGAGGTAGTAAAACTCTGACTCCTGGAATGATGAAAGGGAAGTTGCTCCTTTGAGCATGTCAGCCCGCAGTGAAGGAGCCCCCGCCCCCCTCCCCACAGCGTGACCCTCGCCCCCGCTGACTACTGGGATTAGCACAGATTATGAAATACATTTATTAGGTTAACATAACACACAGATGACTGCACTATGGAAAACTCACGCAGGTTATAAATAGTAGCCTTCATGCCATTGTTTGATTGTAAAGGCTGCGTTGTAGCGTTGAATAAAAAGAAGAGTTAACTATGCTAGTATATGAGTGGCTGATCAAATATACTTAATACTACGTTTTGTTTCACAAAAGGTAAAAATTAAAGCAGTTCGATTTCATATTAATTTTTTAAAACATCTATCCTTACTCTGAAGCATTTGAATTATTAATTAATATTTTTACATGGTTTTCTATGGAATCTAACTATAGCTTGAAGTGTGTTACTCACTTCCCCTTGATTTTCCTACTTAAGTCCGTAAAGATGTACAGTTTGACTTATGTATTATCTTTGAGGCCATGTCATAGATTGGCACCCTGTCTACAGTTTATGGGATCAGCTCCACCACTCATGCAAGCCTTCACATGATAAGCGGTAAAGATAAAAGATAGATGCATACATAGATGGTATTATTGGGATCCTATAAGAACTTCCGAAAATCTGCACTTCTGCATGTCCTGTCTAAACCTAGGACTCATAGATCACTGTGATAAAGTTGTAGATTATGTCATAAAAATATTAGTGTCAGTAGCACAGCTGACTCAGGAATATTGTTAGTGTTGGCAGCTGTGGAACAGAAGTAGTCTGCAGTTTCCAGGAGTGATCTTAGAATTGTCAGTTCTGCCTAACTGAGGAAGCGGTCAAGAAGCACTGCGCTCTGTGAACTTGAGTGGCTGTTCACTTTGTCAGCACTAGGCAGCAGGGAGGACAGAGAAGACATTGTCCTGCACTGTGCAACACAGTCAGGTCAGGGGTCATGTGTAGAGGTCAAAGGGATGACCAGTGAGCAGCCTGTGAAGCCAACACTTAAGTCCTTAACAATCTGTCATATAAAATATCTACCATGGAGTCCTAAGAAGCTCTGACCTCCAGTAGACTTAAAAACACACTGCAGTCAGGACCCACACAATATTATTGTTCCTAAATGATTGTAAGTATTCCCATAATGGAACAATAAGCCTTTGATAGAAGAAGGTTCAGTAGCAGCAGTCCTGCTGCAGTGGCACCATTTCCCCTTTTCTAAGGTTATAACCCCATCTGCTTCTTAGAGTAAAACTCCTTACTGTCATGCATGGGTGTCTCTGTTGGAGGCAGGAGGCAGGATAGAGTGGTGCCCAAGGGGTAAAGCAGCCCTCTCAGCTCTGACCTCTCAGCCAGCACAGGATTAATTTTGTCCAGCTGCAGTGAAAACAATGACCTGTCTGTGGCTGCTGGTTCCTCTCATACATCTTACAGTTGGGAAGGGTGATTGATTCGTTGGTTGATTAATTGATTGACTGAGCATAGAGCTGGCACCACATATGTACTTGTTAAGCATATTCATGAAGGTGAATTTAGCAATAGATGTTCACAGTTGTATTCCTGTGCTGTCAGTGGTGTTCAGAACCCGTAGCTTAATAAAAACAGAAGAATAAAGCTACTGGCAGCCACCATTGCTGATTTTGGACAGTATTTGCTTAATGTTGAGAAACGTAACTCTAAACAATAAAAGCATTTTTGCTGTGCTGTGAGCAAACAACAATCAGTTTTTAGGATTAGGATTAGGATTCACTGTAGAGAACGACTCTGTAGAAATGAGATAAACTGTCATATGACTTGAATAGATTTTTTTTTGTCAAAAGCCGAGCTGTACAATTTCAAACAAACTCGCATCAATTTCAAAATCACTGACATATACAGTTCCGCATTAAAACGTCATTGAGGATACTTTGGAAGTTGTCGTGGTTGTTGCTTATGTTTTTATTAGCAAGAGGCAAAAGAGGGACATATCCTACTAACAGGTTTATTCATGGTAACAGGGAGGCTCAGTGGGTGTTTCACAACTTCCAAGAAACAGTGCGACCTCACTAAAGCTTTGGAGGCGACATGGCCAATAAGCCAGATTACTCAGGCATCTGAAATCAATCTCGAAAACAGATTCCTCTGTCTGCGTCTCTGTCACCCTTCCCTATCTCTGTCCTGAAGTTTGAAAGCAGACCTTTGCAGGATGACATGTTAATGATAGTGGCTGTGTGGGTTGAGGTGCTGAGATGAGTGGGGATGGCTGGGGATGGCAGGTATAGAGTCCACTTACTCAGATAACACGCTGGCGTTGCCCTCCACTGGCCATGCGGAACCCTGGCCATCTGGGACAGAGAGGACAGTGACAGAGGACACATGAATATTGGGGAGGGATTTCTGAGCAGTGCTAATGGCTTCAGGTTGTTATGGGGAGGGGGGGGGGTACATTTAATATCTTTGGCATGTAAATCTTAGTTAAGGCATCAACAGTGTAGCAGGTCTAACCATATGGTACCTTCTAGTAAGGAATGTGGGAATGTGGTTTCTAGAGTTAGGTTTGCTTTCAGATGAACGTTGTGCATGGATTTAGCCATTTTTTAAATTGCCGTTTATATCAGAATAGCAGAAAGTTGGATCAGTCTCACGCGCTACTGAGAAAGAAAAAGTAAAACATCTAGTGTCTACTGTTACAGAATTTACAGATTTTAGGTTATTTCTTGAATCAGAATCATTCCAGCCTTTGTATTTTAATATACATAGTTTATTATGTTTTTTACATACTATCTTACCTTTTTTTGACTCCTTACTCTGGTCATTATCCTATATTTGACTATTTGTTTCTTTGAATAACTGTCTATCCCCCACAATGACATCAACTGTTCCCTTGAACATATTCAGTTTACTGTAGTATTACATGCAAAAGAAAACATGTGTAACTAAGCTGGATGAAAATAATGATTTTTTTTTAAACTAGCAGCTACTGATTATAAACCTGATTCCAGTTTAGTCATGTTAATTAAAATTATCATAATTACTGTATAAATTGATAATGACACTAATCAGTAGATGAAGCTACTGCATGATTGTCCTCTTAGCTGCAGCCAGAAACTGAAGATTATTGACGAATAAGAACATTACTGATATGATTAAATCCATTAAAGATTGTTGCACATTAGAATAAAATAAGCATTGTTGGAGCAGTGATAGCCAGATAAAGTCAGCATTTCAGAGTTTAGAATTGGTTTGAATCGCAAGATTAAACGTGGAGTCTGCTTTAAGGTAGAGCAGTCTTCTACCAATCGTGAGATCAGCAGTTCAATTCCTAGCTCCACACATAAGACTGGAGCTGGGAACTAGGTATTGAACATCCAAGTTTCCCCTGGTGTGTCAGATTAGCTGTGTACACTCAATTATCAAGACAGTCAAAACATATACATGTTGGAACCATGTTATTAAATTCTTATTTTGCCTGATCACCTTCAAATACTAAAAGTATAGAACTGTAAAAAGTAGCAGATCTACCAAAAGCTCTACGTAGGTGCAGACCATTTACCTTTGCATATTTGTGAATCTACAGTAGTTGTAAGAGTTCGGGTGTTGTGATACAGTACTGAGATACACTGAATGCCACATTGAGCAAACATAGCATGTCTTTATCTACAAGAGAGAAGACAAGGGGACAAGAGGTGGTATGTTATTTTGATGCGGAGCAGATTGCAGTGGAGGTTGTAGAGGTTAAAGGTTAAAGATGCAGCCTTTCTTTGTCAACACACAATAGGCCACAGCAGAGCAGGCTCTAGCTCTATTGGTGGCTGCTGGAAGCCTTCCCAGCCTCGGGCTATAATGGTCAATAAGTCATGAGGATTAGCAACAGAGACCGCATACTGGAAAGCTCCATTCTTCTCCATTGCTGTTTCGTTATAAGCAAACACTGCAGCCTTGGATATGGACTAAGACGAGGTTTAATCCTGTTCCCAGATATGACCTTTTTAAGAGCTGACCAGCAGAAAGAAAATGGGACAGTGATGTTTAGGATGACTTACTAACCAATATCCTAATTTAGTGTTGTGGTAGAACTGCATCATCAAACTTGCTAATCACATCATCTGCTTGTATTATAGCCAGCAAATAAGCTATTTCAAACATCTGCATTGAGTTACCCTAAGTCACTGTGTTGAATTTAGAGTGGCAGCCTGAACACAACTCAATATTTGGAATATTTAATTACCAACATTACACAACTGTATATTTTCTCACTAGTCTCTAGTTGTGTCCAGTCAAAAGGATCATTCTAAATTAGTATTAATTTTGATTAAACTGAATTAATAAGTTAGGTTAAGTATAAATGGGAGTTCCTTTGCTGTATTGTACCTTGGCACAGCTTCTTTGGTAGAAAGCAGTAGAAAACTTAAAACAACAAGTCTAGCCTCACTTGCTAACATGCTACACACCTCTGCCACTAGTACAGAGTGCACCTTGGCCCCTGGTTTGACCCTGTGTGCAGGACACATGAAGGCTGGTTATTTCATGAATTACTGGGGCGTTACTGAAGTGTTCAGTGGTTGTTGCTGCAAAAAACAAGAGACAAACAGAGGAGCATGACCACGGGTCCAGTAATAATGGATGGATTGGACTTAACTTGGAGGTGCCTTATAGATGAAGAGAATTAGCACGGACAGCAATGAACTGGCTGATGTGCGAACCCAGTCCCATTGTTAGCTGAAAACCACAGAAGAATTATATTAGTAGCTGTATTAGCCACACAGGGGACTGAACTTTCAGGACCCATACTACTGACTGTTCAGACCTTTTACCATTTAATAAAAGTCAAACAAGTTTATCTCAAACAGATCTGTTCACTTGTGGTGTTTTTCTTAAAGCTGTGGCTCAGTCTCCATATCATTGTGGGTTGGGGGGTACTCACAGACAAAGTGCTTGACTGCCTGTGTGTTTGTGTTATATGTCAATATAAGTGTGTGTCTGTTCAGGGGAGGGAAAGGCACGTGTGGGGTGAAAGAGAGCTTGTGTCTGTGTGTGTTGGTGTATGCTCCTGGGAGAACATATGCCAGTGATGACTACAGGGCAGGGATGGAGGTAGGATGAGGGGGGAAGCTGGCGTGTGTCGGTCAAGGGTCTACAGCTGTTGATAGCAGGGCGGTACACTGACACAGATAGGGGGATCTGACGCACCGACAGTCCACACTGTGCACCCGCCTGAATGTGAGTGATGGAGTTCACTGGGCGATGTGTAAGTGAGAAGTGGACGCCTTGTCTCCAGACGCCGGCTGCACAGATGGCCAAGCTACTCATGGGCCCCCCCCGCCCCACGTGGGCATAAAATAAAGCTCAAACAGCAAGAGGGTAACTAATATGAAGCAAACAGATTGTTCTGGGGTGATGGCTAGACCCAGATGGTAGTCAGATGCTATATCAAGCTGTGTATTAAAAATCGAATTTAGTCTTCGGTGTGGTCCATCTCTCTGGTCCATAAATGTAAAAAATAAGACTGCGACATGGACATGAGCATATGTAACTGTGTTTTAGGAGTCTACCTGTTGCTTTCAAAACCAGGAGCAACAAGGAGTCTTACGTGCACCGTGATCAAGATTTGGTTAGAAAGTTAGACAAAAGTATAAGTCAGCAACATCCTACTGCAGATGTGTTTTAAACAAATAATTTAGAAATTAATCCAATTATCACTAACTCATCACCACAGTGGCCTCACAGCCACACTCATTTGTCAGTTATTACAAAGTGATTGTTTAGAATTTTATTTAATTACCATTTTGGTATCATACAGTATAGCAACGAAAAGTAAGTGAAGCCTTTAAAGCGAAAACATAGTTGGGAGTTAGCAAACCTGGAGTCTAATTACCACTCTGTTACAGGTGTGGGTTAGAGCTTCTGTAAAAAGCACTCAAACATTTCAACTTTCTAATGACATGAAGCTCCTAATATGAACAGTAACTTTCATAAAGGTGAACATCGACTGTCTGTGAAGAGGAAGAATTTAGTTCTGTGACTGCTCTCTACAGAAGTTGGAGTCCAGAGAAGCATTTCTGAAATGTACTCAGGATGTCCAACAGTACAATGCATGTTTCACAGCAATGGTACATTTTTATTCCAGTTGAAGTAGTTGGCAAAATAGTACTTTCACACCATGATGACATTTTTACCGTCTTCTCAATAATGCATTTACATAGATTCTTGCCAAAGTCTTATTTGGCTGCTGTCCCTCTCTGAGTGCATCTAATATATATATATAGGTCCTTAGGCTCTAAAACACTGACATCTACACAGTTTCATTCAGTATAATACTTGAAAATACTAAGTTTTAAAGTCCAATGCATGAGTACCAAGATCTCATTTTGTGAAAGCGATCTAAAATGGGGCTCTTTTTTTGTCCTCAGGCTTTTACAGTGACCATCCGTTGGAGTCCAGTCAGAATGACAGCATTGGTGAGTATTCTATTTTAACAGGATGTCTGTATGCTCTGTGTATTTTCTCGCAAGCAGTACCTTAACTGATTTTCATTCATCAACTGCTGATACAGAAATACATGAGTTTTAGAACATGGTAAGTTTTAGTTTCTGGCACAGAATAAAATGGTAATTTGTATTACTTAATTCCCAGTCATATCCACTAGAGGGCAGTATAGATTCAGTAACCATAGAGCCAGCTTCTTTTATCAGCAGAAATATTTCACTAGCAGGATGAAAATAATTTTTGTCAAGATGCACACAGATGGATTCATTCCTTGCTCTATAAAGTAAAAGCAAGTGTCCCAAATTTTAAATACATGTTGGCTCAGCCATCAAAGAGCATGTTTACTTACATTCAACATAACCCTTAAATATGACATGCCAAAATGAAAGAAAGTGAGTCCATGTCCAGAGGAAACTGGGAGCAAAGGGCCAGAGGTGAGGCAGTGGTCCAATGTTAAGGTCCAGGTTCAGGCGAAGTTCACTTGAGACTTCTTTGGCTGCCATAGCAGCACCAGGTGAATGGCACCGTGAAGGGGTCAGAGGTTGGACACAGTTCAGGAACTGCTGACCTTGCCGTGACTTCACGATGCCCTGATTGTGAATTGTGTGCAACTCTCCTCCGATCTGGGCGTTCTCGGCATAAAGACCATAAACCTGCGACAGTAGAAAGGAGGAGGGAGGTTGTCGCTAAGAAGTGGAAGGAAGCCAGAGAGGAACTATTAAACCTGTGCAAACAGTGAAAGGTGGCATTGTTGTGTGCTGCAGGAGAGGGTGTGGATTTATGAGGCACAGCCTGATTGGGTTGTAAACTTGACGAGGTGGGCTCCCTGTCCGCAGCCCCTCTCTCTCTCTCTCTCTCTCTTTGCTCTATTCTGCTCCCAGGATGCCTCAGTGCATGCACTGGGCAAGGGTGATGCTGGGGTCAAGGGAGTTTGAGGCTGGGCTCCTCAGGCTTGTAAATGCACTGACAGGGGTGGGAATTGAGAGACCCCCTTTTAGTGAACAAAAAAAACAGGTCAGGGGCCAAATAGTTGTATTTGCAACAGCTGTTTTCAACACTACCCCTGTAGATAAAGTCTTAATGTCAACTGACATATTTCTGTTTTTTTTTTCTTCATACATCTGTTAAATAATTCAGCCCACACATCTCTTGAAATGGGTTTGCAGGATCAGAATGTGGTGTAGTGGTCATGTGCTGTAGGTCACTGTGTGTGCACGTGGGTAATATTCCAGACTTGGTTATCAATCACACACCTATATTAATCAATTTTTCTTACTTTCTGTTATTAGTTTGGAAGAATTTTAAAGCAGAACATTTTTAAAAACATGCATTTCTCTCCACATCTGCTTTTCTGGTCAGCTCTGTGTTGACCTGTCTCTGTCACCCACCTCCTATTAGGTTCCATTACACAGCTGGCCAGTGGCTGCTGAGTGGGTCATCAGGTATCTGGATTTGTTGCTGACTACCTCTATTCCGTGGTTAATCATTACTAGCTGGAGACTAGCTGGAACTTTCTCTCCTTAACTTCACCCCTGACTCTCTTGATGATAGGAAATACACAAAAAATAAATCAGTTGGTCTACATATACCCACATTCAGATTCACATTCCAGCTAGATAGCTGATGTGGATGATAGTATTCAGTTCAAAGAAGCCACACAATCCATGATTAGAATGAAGTCATTTCTATTTAGTGTCAGTTTTAGTGCAGTTGATGAACCCCACCTTCTGAATCAGTACGCATGGGGCCCGGCCTCCTGCAGCATTGCATGCACAGGCCATAAGGTGGCAGTAGATCCATGATGGACTTCACTGGACCCAGTGAACTCAACACCCATATGGAACTTCTTGGCTGGAGCCCAGCACATGCCTTTCCTTTGTCCTCACATAACTGCACTAACGTCATGTGCCTGTGTCCAAAAGTCGCTCAACATCACCAGCTTTTCATTGTCCTACGTGCTACCTGCAGCAAAGCAATCCAACACTCCAACAGATCTCTCTGTTCACCCTTCTTCTTTTAAATGAACTGTTAGCCTGAGGGCCGTGTTACTGTGAAGTCAATGTATAGATAAGCAAAAAAAAGAAGAAAAGACCAGTAGTAGCCTGTTTCTTTGACTTGATTTTTTATTCGTTTCTCATGGGTACTCCCAACCTTTTCCACTCCAAACATAGCGTAAGTGCTGCAGTGTGTCTGGTAGCTGCTGCTGACCCAAATGCTCTCTTATCATTTTAGCCTTTAATAATTTATGATTAGCCTAGATTTGATTCACCTTCCCTTTTTTCCCTCTCTTGATGCAACCCGCGTTGACGTTAGACTTGGGGTCAGCTTGCGGAGTGTTTCCAGGTCAGAGAGAAGTGGGTCACACTGTTCTCACTGTCAGTGTCTATAACTTCACAGAGTGTGATGACAAAGCTCAGCTCCACAAGGATAAACAAGCAGACAAGCAGTTTGTGTGGCCCTCATATAGTTAGCAAGCATTATCCACCCGCCACATACAGAGTGCTTTACTCCCAGCTAAGGCAAACCTGTGCTGACATTTCACATATTTATTTGTAGATTAATCCTTCATTTAAAGTCAGCAATGGATCACAGTTTCCCAGAGGTTTACAAATGTGTAGGCTTTAAAGTGCTTATGTTTATAGAATTCTAGGTTGTTTAGATGTAACAAGAAAATAATAAATAAAAAACTCCACACAGACAAATAATAATTGTAGTAATTAAACTCATTTTATACCTCCTATGACTGCATATATGGGCTGTATTACTCTTGATTGGTTGCAGCCCCGAGTGCTTTCAGAGTATCTTCAACCGACTTGACAACTTGATCAGAAAGGTCCGGAAGGACTC
>JAUMHJ010000028.1:740987-755601 GCA_032361105.1 Microctenopoma lineatum | reverse complement strand
ATATTAAGAATTTAGTACTCTTAACTTAATCTTTACTTTCATTAACAGTTAATTAACAGTTAACTGTTGATTAACAGCCTTAAGACGCACCCATATCTACCCCCCAGTTTTGGGGAAGAAAAAGTGCGTCTTATATGGCGTAAAATACGGTAAATTGGACTAGGAAGACCTCTTAAAATCTGATTAGAAGTTTCTTGGAGTTTCCTCTTGAGACACTGTAAGACCTCCAAGCACCTGATTTAGCATACAGCTTCATTTAGGTGCCAAGTTGATCTCTCCATAGCTCAAAATAAAAATGATCAGCAGTGGTCTTTGTGAAAAGATAGCAATCAAGAAACCACTTGTTTTGTTTCTAGTCATTCTGAGAAATACACATATAAGGACGTCATACCTTTGCTAAAAAACTAAAACAATAGTGGCTTTGAGTTTTGCACAGTAGTGTACACTATTTATATTACCTTTATTTGATATGTTTTGAGCTTTGCAGTTGTTAGAAGCTAAATGCGGACCACCAGGCTAGAGGTTTTTTGCAGCTTCCTGTCTTTGAGCTAAGCTAGGCTAAATTCCTCCTGGACCTATTTGACACACGGAGATGAAAATGATATTGATCTTCTTATCTGATTTAACAGTCATAGAAAATGCAGAACATTTCTGTTAGGAAACACAAAGTTAAATTTTGAGTTTGTTGATAAAAGCACAATTTCACAGTTATTTATTATTTTTTATGGCTGTTGGTTCAAATTGCAGCTCTTCCTTTAACACTGTCTTCAAATTAGCTTGTTGCTGTGTATCGAAGGTGGCATCTTGGTAAGGGATCATTTAATTATCCTGGCGGGCCTCTTTCTTAAAACACCTTTTTGTTGTGCTAATGCTCTTTCTGTGATAGCATCTCCATCCATAACCTTCTCCATGTGTAGTGATAACCTTTAGGGGGTGCAATGTATGTAGGGTGCTGGAAGCCAGGTAGTGGGGTTTTGGGGGCGGATGTGTTGCTGCAGCCTGTCCTGCAGCTGTGCCTCTGATGACAAGCCTGTCCTCAACCTGCCCTCCTCCAGGCTAAACACAACACACAACTTTACTTGTAGGGCTTCCTGCCTGCCTTAGAGTTTGCAGGACTTGTGACTTCATTGAGGACATGCTGAGGTTTTGCAATCAGATCTCATCAGTTTGTCTTTACAATGCAAAATGTAGTCAAAGCAAAGACCACTCCCTGTTCCACAGTGATTTGTAGCTTGGGTGCTGGCCGATGTGCACTGGCCTGACTGAATGCAATTAACAAGGTTTTTGTGGCCCTTGCATTTCTGAGGGAGTAATGCCCGATTTTTCTGGGGCATGTGGAAACTAGGTCACTGTGCTGTGCTGTCAGTCGTGCCTCCCTGTTGTGTATTTGTAGAATAAAATGCTAAAATAGGACTTTTACATAAGGATGGGATGGGTTCCCCAGATATGCAGTATTGCTATTGCGGAGATTCTCTGAAACCGCAGCACCACTCTCTCCCACCCCCACTTCCTGCAATGCCACAGTGGGAGAGAGATAGAAGGAAACAGAGAGACAGAGATGAAATTCTTATCCTTGGTTGAGATCCCTAAGAACGCTTGGGAAGGCAGGATCTTATTATCACAGCAAATTTGCAATGTGCAGAGTGGAGGAGATTAGATACGTCTTGCCTTTGAAGTGTATTTTCCAACCATTGTGTGATGGCAAATTCCATCAAGTGTTGGAGCGAGCCATGATAAGAGGCACGAGTTATGAATGCTGCGGCATTAAAAGCTGTCATTTGAGCTATAAGATGTAACACTCACAAACCCCTGCTAAATGAAAAATATTTCCCCTCATTTCAGAACTGTCATTCACAACTGTGTTGTGGAAAAGCCACAGATATGAAAATAACAAGTTGCATTGCACAGCTTTGATAAATATATCAAAATATATGAAATATGGATTATGGTGACATATGGACTCTTGAATGACCACTCTGCCGTTCACATTTGTTCTCCCATTGGGCATCATTATATTGTGCACCGGGTCAGTTATAGAAATTATTAAAATCAGGTTACATCCATCCATCATTGGGTGTTAGCTAGCATCCACTGTGGACAGGTCACCGGGGCATCCCATCCTATGGTTTAAACCAAACTATTCACAATGTTTACCTAACCTTTACTTTGAATGCTGTGGATGTCACAACAAGGTCAGCAGGGAGAATATAAGAGTGAACAACAGCATCCCTGATGTGTTTGCACCAATTCTGCACAGTCTCTATCAATGGAGTTACCTGCATTCATGTGATGTGGTTATTGTTGAAATTGTGAGGTAATGTGATTTCTTAAAATTGGTGATAACCAGAATTCTCCTTTCTCTTACAGCTGTTACAGATTAGATAAACAAAATCAACACAGTTAGTGTAGATCCCTACCGAGGCTCTGGACAGTTCCAGAGTAGGCACACACAGTGGAACCTGAGGGGAGGAAAAAAATTGTATTCCAAATAATAATATCGAAATTCTGTCTCAAACCAATTTGTAATTTGCGTCCTTAGCCACCAAGCATAGTCACAGCATCGCTTTGTTGATTACATTGAGTGTTTTCTTTGTTCAATTCAACTTTATTTATACCTCTTGAGACCTAGCCCATTTATTTATGTCCTTTATGATGGACATTTTGTTCACCTGTATCCTCCTTAAGTATTTGGAATGACCCCATTAAGCCATACAAAAGTATTTGTGTTTATTAAAATGTCAAAAATTATATATTTACATTACAGTCATTTAATGAATGTCAACTGTAGTGGACACCAGAACAATTTTAATGTATTTAATGACTTCACACAAAAAGTGAGGCAGAGAGGATTCTATAAAGGACAATAGAGGGTGATTCAGATTTGGAGCTGTCAGATGAAGAAAATGATGAGTACCAGCCTGTGATAGTGGAAGATGGAGAGGAGGAAGATGCAGGAAAATGACACAGAGTCAGAGCCAGAGCAGGGAAGTCGTTGTGCTAATTGGGCCAGGACTAACTTGTATGTTTATTTAGTTTCAGGCTTATGTATTCAATTCAATTCATTATCATGTAACAACAAGGAACAAGATCTGCAATACTGAGAGATACATGAGGTGCACCAAATGCAAGATGTTCCCCTGCATAACTAAAAGGAAAACATGCTTCCAGGATTATCACAGCTAAAATGTCCAGAGGAAGAAGAAAAGCAAAAATACTAGTCTTCTATGAATTAAAGTTCACAGTTGCACTTAAGGCATGTTCTGGTGTCCTTGCAAGTAACAAGCAACAGAAGAGTAGGGTTTCAGACCCAACAATCCCACGTGAGCAAGCAGTAGGCAACAGTGGAGAAGTGAGTGTTTGTTGTGGTAGTTTTCAAACCCGAGCTTCTGATCATGTCCAGAAATGTCGTGACTTTTCCTAAAATGCAATAAAACCTAAAATATTGATTTGTTAATTCAATGTTTTTTGTATGACAAACCTAAAAAGAAAGATTTACTGTGATTTCACTTATATATCACAAAGTTAGAGTTTGATGCTGTCACACACTAAAACAAAGCTGTCGCAGAGGCAAAATAAGACCCAAATTTGTGACACTGTTCTTTAAGATTCCAGACTTAGCAGGTTTATTTATAGTAGCTGAGGTATGGTTGGTGTACTGTGCTTTGAAAAATTTCCCCCCTCCCTGGTTTTCTTTATCTGAATTCAGTTCATTTTGTTTGTATAGTGCCAAATCATAATGAAAGTCATTTCAGGGCACTTTACATAGCAGGTTTAGGACCTTGCAAAAATATAAGTGTATATATAAACAAAATAATGCAGAAAACCCAACAGTCCCATTTGAACAAGCACTAGGCAACAGTGGAGAGGAAAAACTCCCTTTAAGAGGAAGAAACCTATTAAAATAAAATAATATGTATAAAATATGTATTCTGTATTTATTCGGGTTAGTTGTGGAAGTGTTGCCCAACGTCAGGCAAAACTGCAACAATAAGTATCTTAGGTTTCTGGGTGATTAAAAATGTGTAATTAAAAGGAAAGGTGATGTGACACAGTAGTAACATGCCTTCTGCCTCAGCCTTTCTTGAATGACTTTACTTGGCAGACATTTTTATCAAAAGCGATGTTACAGGGAGCTAGCGCTGGATGTCTGGCTTAAGGACACACCTGGTAGGGAATGGACTAGGAGTTAGACGGGGATTTGAACTTACGACCTTTTGCATCCAAGTCTGACACGTAACCCACTGAGCTACCAGTGTATTCGGTGTGTTGCAATGTGCTCATTTTCAAAATAGTATTAAGTTGATTCGCAAAAACACTGAAAATCTTTTTTTTTACTTCAATGAGATAAAGTTTCAAAAAAATTTCAAGAAAGTTTTTTTTATATTAGAAGATGTTTAACGTTTTGTGCAAATCAGATTCTGTTTGCCCACAAAAGACAAGACTATTTACCTATAGACAGAACAATGATCCACACATTTCTTGAACAACGTATAACAAGATAAATGCTAGTCAAGGCAAACATACCTTCCAACAAACCACTTTTTGGCATTGAGCAGACGGCAGCTCAACTCCTATAAACTTCGGTTGATGTAGACTATGTCGCAGGAACTGACCCGGCAGAGTAGGTTGTGTGATGCTTCCCACTTACTGCTGGTGAAATATTGAGTTGTTTTTGGGTAAGTCTCCCCACCAGGGCTTGGGTAGGGTATTTTTACATTGAAGTTTCTAAGTGAAGATCTGAGAAACAACACTTCTGATCTCCCACTATTCCATTCTCCTATTCTCAATTTCTTTTCTCCTCCTGCTTCATCTCTGTCTGAATCCAATCTCTTCCACGGTTGCTTAAACCTTATCTCGGAGCATACATGTAGGAACACTGTTTAAGTATGTGGTGCAAATTCAGTGCCTACATCTTTAAAGGATTCATGAAGGCTTATTGTCTCCCCACAGACAGCAAACTGTTTTCTCCCAGGTATTTGTCTTTGTGTGAGCATTGCTCCATCCTTCTGTAGAACGATAGCAGTGTTGTATGCACATTTCCACAGAATAATTAATTTGATGCTTTGATAAGTGATAATGGATGCAGTAAGGTATAATTCTTATGCCTTTGACTTCCATTACTTGTCCCACTACCTCTGTAGGTACCCCTCTCTTTCAAGACTCTCTCCAATGGTCGAAGAGGGCCTATTTATTATTTAAATCTCTCCATAATCCATCCATTCCCCACCAACACACCCTCTGTTACTCATTCCTCATCTAGTGCAAATTAGCCCGAGCTGTGTATATATAGGTTGAAATATATATATATATATTTCAACAGAACAGTGAAAGTAAGCAAACAAAGAGATGGCTTGTTGCCTATTTCTGCAGTCCTCTCCTTGATGTGATGCTGTGTGACATATTGAGTCTAATTTGTAGCCTAAAGAACCAAACAGCTGTGACCTATTTTGTTTATCTGTTTTTCGGGTGATGTCACCATTTCTGCCTCGTAAGGCTGCCTCCCTCTCAGCACTCAGCGTGAGGATGTCAGGAGCATTTTACCAAGCGGCTGATGAGGAGGGCAGGGGTTGTGTAGTCTTTAGGTTTATGTGATACGTTATCTGATGTGGTTACTCTATGTGCAGTTTTAAAAACATCTATTAGCCAGTGGTAAATATTCACACACATGTAATTGGTAAGTAGTAAGTGTAGTTTTTAATGCCTCAGTTCAATCAGTTGTTGGAGCTCAACCTTCATCATCTGATGAAGAAGCCCCTAAATCTCCACTCATCATCATGTTGTCCCATTTTTGTCAGGCACAACATGATGATGCGTGATAGCTCAGTGTGTATAGCAGTCGCCTTTTTCAGTCCCCACATAGCTACATGTTGAGGTGTCCATGGACAAGACACAAAAGTAAGTTGCAACAATGTTGATATTAAATAATCAGTAAAGTATTCTGATAGAGTCGGTCAAACTATCCAAGGTTGGGGAGAAATTGTGCTCTGGCTTTATAACCGTGTAGACACATTTACTTATCTTTCTCCTTTTACTTAAATTTTTTTGTTATTTGAGTTAATTGACATCGGCAGAGACATGTCTACAAAAAACTCTTAACTTTTCAAGATGTGAGATTCACTGTTTACTCGCAGCAAAACATGTTAAATTCACTTAATTTCAGCTTTATTTATAGAGCGCCAATTCACACCTTAAGTGATTTCAAGGAAATTTCAAGTGTTAGGTTAAAACCCTACATGTTACATAAATATATACAGAATAATGTAGGAAACCCAACAGTCCCACTTGAGCAAGCAAGGTGACAGTGGAGAGTAAGAACTCCTTTTAACAGAAGAAACGTCTAGTAGAACCAGGCTCAGTATGGGCGGCCATCAGCCACAACCAGTTGGGGTGAATGAACAGAGGAGAGAGAAAAGAACAACAGGTAACAGAGATCAATATAACAACAAGGAGCAGCAGACAAAGCACTGGGCAAGTTTGTAGGACCAGTCACTACAGCTAATACAGAGAGAGAGAGAGATGGAGAGAGCAAGAGAGAGGACACAGCTAGGGGAAAGAGAGGACACAATGTTAATAACATGCAATGATGAGCGAAGCGCTTTGGAGGGATAAGAAAGTTCTATGAGGTATATAACCTAGAACATATGTGGACATCACATTTTGGGTTGTTTAGACCAAAATACAAAATTTTGCTCTACAAGGGTCTGATATCCACGTACGAGGATATTATACTTCTACTGCATGCCATAAAAAGGTTCGGGTCCTAGGAGGTTAATGTTAAGGTTATGTTGGGGCCTGATCATTTAGTGCTTTAAACGTGAAGAAGCAGGGTTTCAAACTCAATTCTAGATTGATAGAACAGTGTTCCAATGGAGAGGAGCTAATGTGCTGATGAGAAATATGATCTCCCTTGCTTCCTTGTCTTTACTTTACTTTAGTTTGCTTGGCAAGCGCTTTTATCCAAAGCGAGTTACAGGGATCTCGTGATCGCGGATACCAGCGGCCGAAATGAGTTTCCTCCGAAGGGTGGCTGGTCTCTCCCTTAGAGATAGGGTGAGAAGTTCGGTCATCCGGGAGAGACTCGGAGTAGAGTCGCTACTCCTGCGCGTAGAGAGGAGTCAGTTGAGGTGGTTTGGGCATCTGGTAAGGATGCCACCTGGACATCTCCCTTGGGAGGTGTTACAGGCGTGCCCCACTGGGAGAAGGCCCCAGGGCAGACCCAGGACACGCTGGAGGGATTACATCTCCCGGCTGGCTTAGGAACGCCTTGGGGTCCCCCCAGGTGAGCTGGAGGAGGTGGCCAGGGATAGGGAGGTCTGGGTTTCCCTGCTTAGGCTGCTGTCCCCGCGACCTGACGCCGGATCAAGCGGCAGATAATGGTTGGCTGTATGGAGTTACAGGGAGCTAGCACTGGGTGTCTGGCTCAGAGACACACCTAGTAGGACATGGACTAGGAGTCAGACGGGGATTCGAACCTCTGACCTTTTGCATCCCAGTGTGACGCTTAACCCATTTAGCTACCAGGTCTTCCAGTCAGACCTCTGGCTGCAGCATTCTGGATTAACTTGAGGTTTTTGAGTGAGTTAGCTACCAGCGACCTGGTAGCTCAATGGGTTAAGCGTCTGATTGGGATGTAGAAGGTGCAGGTTCAAATCCCGTCTGATTCCTAGTTCATCCCCTACCAGGTGTGTCCCTGAGCCAGACACCCAGCGCTAGCTCCTTGTAAGTCGCTTTGGATAAAAGCGTCTGCCAAGCAAAGTAAAGTAAAGTAATAAGTTTCTGGGACATCCTATCAGTAAGGAATTACAGTAGTCCAGTCTAGAAGTTACAAAAGGGGCTGGCACTGGCCCGCTATGGGGTTCCAGCCCAGAGGATAAATAAGGAAAAAAAATAAGAATAAATTTAATTTTCTTTAAAATCTGCAGACTAAAGTACAGTAAAGTTGTTGTGACATCCTATCAGTAATGAATTACAGTAGTCCAGTCTAGAGGTAACAAATGCATGGACTAGTTTCTCAGTGTCTTTTGGAGACTTTGGAGATTTCTTTAATGTAGGAAGTAAATGATAAATCTTGGGCAAAACTCCACGACTCCTCCCTGTAGTACTTGAGGCTAGTGTAAAGTCATTTAATGTATTAATCTGACTAGATACAATGTCTCTGATATTTGGGTCCAAATATAAGAGTTAAGGAGTAGAAAATTACAGGACATCCAGGCCTCTATGTCTTTTAAACATGTTTAAAGTTTCCCTAAATGATTGGTTTCTTCTGGTTTCATAGATAAATATGTCATCTGCATAACAATGGAAATTTATATTTTCTTATTATATTGCCGTAGAGATGTTTTACTTGAGCCCAAAACACATTAGAAAGAGTGATTTCAGAACGTTGGATATTATGTCTTTAACACCGTTACACTGAAAGCTGCTAGCATACCTGCTCTTCCTGCAGTGCAGGTCTCTGCATGTCAGGCCGAGTGTCCCAACTTAGCAAGCAGACATAACATTACCGGTGAAGAAGGCGGGAGAATTCAAATACATCCTGATACTCCACCACTGTCTGTTATGCAGTGTATTACTTATGACCTCACACCAAATCACTGTCAACATACCAAACGGGGTTAAAATATTACAGTATTAAGTGTGCTAATATTAGTGATAGTGAGCTAATTACCCTGTCATGAGTCTTTTGAATTCTATATCACATTATCATTATAAAAGTGTACATGAACCTTCCAGATACCCTAAATAATATTTGTGTAAGACAGTTGTCCAAAATGTGGAGTTCACCCTCTGCATTATTATCCACCCAGTGACAGACTTACAGGAACATGCTCCTTCTTTTTCAATAGCATAGTTGGTCTTTGGTTGACACTTGTGACATTAGCTGGCTTTAGGCATCCGACTCATCCTCCTGCTCTGTGAATGTTTCACAGGAGCTAGATGTGGTACATTAGATTAGTAAACTCCAGGTCTTTTCTCAGGCTCCTTATATAACGTCACAAGCCAGTATCTAGACAGGTAGGTATGTGCCAGTACTGATTATAATGTGGTATTGACACAGTGATGCAGGCTTTGGGCTACAGCATGGAGGCATGTCACATTCCTGTTTCCCCCCTACTGCAGGGGGGAGTGTTCCTGACCAAACCAGCCTCACTGTGGTTTCCTAATAATTCTTAGTTTGCTTTAATCCACTTGAATTGTAAGATGAGTGGGGTTTAATGAATTAAGATAGTTCACACAATGTCACTGATCTGCTTTTTGGCACATTATTTTTTGGGTGAGCACAGATATATAGAGGTGTTGTTCTGTGTATAATTATTTTCTCTGACAGTGCAAGATATTAGACATTAATGGGGATATTTTATTATTATTTTATCATTTTCTTTTTGATACCCTCATTTAGCCATAGCTAGATACGAGCAAATAACATAAAAAATCACTTAGAACATATTATATGATATTCTCCAGTGTCTCCTTGTGCTGCTCAAGTGGGACTGTTGTTTCCTATATGATTCTATATACCTATATTGTGTGTGAAATAAATAACACCACATAATACCATTTAGCTAGCATAATGAGGCTTTTAAGTGTTCTGAGAATTAAATGAGAAGATGAAATAAGATGGGAGCAGATCCATAGTTGTTGTCAGTTCAAAGCCATAAAACATAATTTTTTTATATGAAAGCAGACACTGTAATGTGAAACGGGCAGTGCTGGGGCAATAGTGGGTTTGTTTACCTCTTACGAACCTCTTGGTTAAGTTTTGGTAAAGCTCTGTTCCACATCAATGGATGTGTGTATGAGTTATGTAAATTAGCAACATATCCTCTATGTTATCAAAAGATTTAATCAAGATGTAAAGACCAGGTATCAGCAAATTGTATGAATGTATTTATTTCAGTGCTTCATTTGTCAAACTAATGGGAGGATTTCAAGTATTTTCCTCCTGTGCTTATTACTAGTAACTAGAGCAGATGTCACTGAATGTTGCTGATGATGTTTGGCAAGAAATGTGTACGTAAAATTGAAATGTTTTGAAATGACTTCCAGTACAATTTGTCACCACGTCTCTGCCCTAATGCTTTACAGGACCCTGGGGTAGAACTGAACCAGTGTTACCTCTTTGTCTCCACGCTGAAACCAGTGGGACTGGCCTCTCCTAGTGACCCTGCCTCCGTGATTAGAGGTCTGCACAGGGTGTAATAACAGAATTGTGTTCCTGTCAGTTCCTGCTGCTCAGAGTGGGCTAATAGTCATGTTAGCCCACGCAGCATGTCATTAGCTCTCCACCCGTAGCCCAATGAGGGGCAAGTCTGTCATTTCAAGGCTAAATCACAGGGCAGGCAGGCCGGAGATCACAGTCACATCGGTGCTCTGAAGCTGCAGCGTTTCCACCCACTCTACTTCACAACGCTTAATATGCATCAAATTACACATACTGAATTAACAGAGAAGAATTACTGAGACATAGGCTACAGGAGACAAATGGAAGTCAAAGAGAGGCTCTTTGATGGCTTGTTGATACCATTCCATCAAAATCATAATTTGAAACGCACTGCTCGCTTCTGACTGTGATCGGATGTTTCATGGTTATCACTCGGATGATTAGCAGGCTTGCATAGCATCTATCAGAGCTCGGGCTAATCTGCTTTGATTATTAGCCTCTAAGCTTTCCTTCCATGCTGGGCTTCTCAAGTACAGAGAGATGAGAAATTACACTTATATTTGTATTAATCTATCTGTGCTTACTTGTGAAAGTGATAATTGTGTTTCCCATACCCCCTCACCAATGTATTAGCAGTTTTCCTTTTAGCCTAACACATGCAAACTTTCCCACACACTCATGTAAAGTATGACATGTGTATTAATCAATTGTTACAGTGTAAATGCGTTGTATCCTCTTATAACCACAGTTCACACCTCTGCTACATGTGTTTGAAGGGATTGTAGTCAAAGGTCTGTAGGGAAACAAAATCAAACTAATTTTTCTGTTCCACATTAGAAACCCCCAAAACTATTAGATGCAATTTACAGATAATAAGTGCCGACAGAGTGACAAAAGCTACAAATAGAAATCTCATCTCTAATTAGGTTAAATCAGATTCAGATGTTGAGCTTTCACAGTCTGCCCTGGCTCAGTCTGGCTGTCGTACATGGTGGCGTCCTACCCAATGTCAGTAGCCCTGTACAGCACTAAATCAGAAATACAGCTGTTTTTGATTCTGCTACATATGTTGTTATTGAAAATACAAGACTCTTGAGGAAGAGTGAAGAAGTTGGTGAAATCATTCTAGCATGGAATACATTAACTAGTGGACAGGCGTTGGCATGAAAATCAGCATCTTTTACATGTGTGCATGTTGTCGTTTTACCCTGTTTCTTGCACAATGAAAAAGGTATTAGTTACAGAGGGCTTTTATTACCAACCACAACTTGCCCTGCAGCTGAAACTTCATGGGAAATAAGCTGAGCATGATATATTTAACAAATTTTCAGGCCTGTGGCTCTGTAAGCAGATAAGAAGTGGATACGTTTTTGATCCACACGAACCAGATCTTGGTAAAGCTGTGGGTCGATCCTTGAGTCAGGGGGACGAGCTGATAATTATGAGCAAGCGTGACCGTCAAATACAATACAAGCGCATCTTTATTCGGCACTGTGACCTTCTCCACTGAGATTTGTGTCTACCTAACTTTGCCCTTTAGTGGGGCATGTTGTGTAAGCGAAGGGGGCACAATGTGAATAACGTTCATATTTGCGCAACAGCCTGTGCTGAGTGGAGAGCTAACTGGAGCAGGAGAATGGTGCTGTTTGGCGAGGTTCACGGCTGTTATTCCTACAGGCCATGAGCGTGAAAGGAGCTAATGCCATCTGACAGTTCTGGAGCAAGAAGAGGAGGGCTGGACAGAAAAGGAGGAGAGAAGAGAGCAGGGGGGTGTTAAGAGATAGAGTGGGATGGAGAGAGGGTGCGGGGGGTGTTGGATGAGAGAAAAATAGGGGATGAGCTAGATATGGACAAAGCAGGGATGAGGGATATAGGAGGCGAAGAGCTAAAGAGGCGATACTGTAGGGACCTCTATTGTTAGCCGCTGTAGAAGATGGCCTCTAAGAGCCATCGCGCTTTAATCGGCGTGACATAATAAAAGTTCCAACGTTTTAATTTTAAAATACACATATAAGGTCTACACCTCAAAGCAGTGAGTGTAGTCTCTTTAGCTTTTAGCTGTTCTGTCACATATTAATATTTAGAGGGTAGCACATCCAGATTTCTCTGTGCGTTTGCGCACCATTTTGAAAAATGCCTTTGAGGGAATTCCAGAAATGCTCTCAAAGCATGTCACACACACACACACACACACACAAGGTTCGGAGGAAAACGGGCATGACCGGCCACACTGATATCAGACCATTTACTTTTCCTGCGTCTCAAATATTAAAATGAGCTGTACTAAGCTGTACTTAAATAGTGACAGACAGACAAAACATGAGGAAGGAGGAGTGGCAGTGAAGAGATAGACAGCAGACAGATGGGAGGAATAGGGAGTGGGAAGTGAGGTGGGACCCCACTGTAATTTGACAGGCTCCAGTCCCACTCAGGCTTAAGCAGCAGTTCTTTTGAAGGAGGCGTAGGAGACACCCCGCTGCTAACCTAACCTGTCATTACTGACATAGCAGAGACGCAGAGATGCTCTGTGTTGTTGTCTCATTCCTCTCTACAGTGCACAAGACCATGCAAGACTCATCTCTGTGGAGAGAAAATGGAAATGTGTGAATGAGCCTTGCAATAAAATCCTGTAGCACACGTTGTCGTTTCATACTAATTTACTTAATATCAAGAGTCAACCTGCTGTTCAGAAGAGCCTGAGAGGGGAAACCCTATCTGTTTCCAGCAGCACTGATAAACCTCTACTGCTGGGTGGAGAAGCTGCATATTGGTGTGGGGTGGGGTCTTCACTGTATGTTTGGGCTTGCCTGTATTTGTTTCATCAGCATTTGTACATTTTTTGCATAACTGCACAGTTTTAAGCATACTTGTTTAAATACGTTGATTTGGTCCTTTCTAGTTCTAAAATACAGTCCCAGCGAGCCATGAATTTTATTTTCTTTCTATAAAAATGGATGTTGGATGTAATGTTCTGTAACAAAACTCACAAGCTGTATCCCAGTGTGTAGCTTGATCCAGAATAGTCAGCCACTGCTGTGAGAGGAACCACTTCTGATAGCAGAAACCCAACAACATCAAAGGTGGTATTGGTTGTTTGGCAGCAGATTAGACGATTAGGACTTTAAGCCCCCTCAGCACCATCCATTATTAAAGCTGCGGGCCCACATCTATGGATGGCTGCTCGGCTGACTCTCAAGTCACACACTGCTCCACTTTGAGCAGCCTGTTGGTATTTGTGAGCGAACAAGTCAGCTCACGCTGCCGACTTATCTGGCTCTTTGTCTGCTGATGGAGACCTCACAGGGGCTCTGCATTTGTGTGATACTGCCCTCTGGTGGGGGAGGATGTTGCTGCCATAACCCATAAACATGAACATCAACAGCCCATACTTTTTGTTGTGTAAGTCATGTCTATCATTAAAGATTTGGTCATTTAACTGTAAGTTATGCTTACACATATTCTTTAAAACATGTGTGCGTAGTTGGATTACTGCAAACTAATTATGAATTATTAACTAATGCTATCTAATGCACCCTCAATGTACAGATTGTGGGAGAAATGTGCAGGCTCAGTAAGACCCAGAGCTTATTTTTGCCTCTGGGCTCCGTAGCTAGTTAATCTTGCCCTAATTTTAGACAGTATATTTAATTAGATTTTTTCCATGAGCTCTATGAACTATTTCTATTTTATGTATTTTCTAATTATGTAAAATTGTTGTTATTGTTATTATTGGTAAAAATATATGGAAACAGAGCCAGGTTTTGTCAGAAGTAGGATATTAAAATAAAATAAAAATGAAATCCTATGGGTTCAAAACAAATTTCACACAAAAAAAGTTTTTTCCAAGGAGGTGATACTTAAATATCTGTATTTATAACTGTATTTTACAGAATGTGTATTTTTTATTTGGTCTGATATATTATCATTATTCTTACTGTGAATTGTCCACGTCTAGGCTGATAAAAAGGGGTGTAACACTTCAGTTCAAACCTGGATTTCTATTTTTAGCCGTGGTACTTTATTAGAATATTGAACAAACATCTATTTTTCAGAACCATTACCCACTCTACTGATTATTCTTACACAGAGGTGCTGTCATTGAGCCAAATCAACACCACATTTCATTTCCTTGATGGAAAAAACTGTTGTGGTATCAGCATAAAAACTAAAGGAAAAACTGAGCAGAGTAATTTGATGAGACCCAGAAAAGTACTTTTATATAGACAATAAGCAACAGAACAAGACAGGTAGGAAGATTGTGACATGTGACTGTACTTGTGTGTATGTCTGTATGTTTTCTTTGCTTACATGGATAATTGATATAAAAAAGATACCCTGTTGTTGGATGTTTTCTGCTGCGGTTACAGAGTTTAAAACAGGGGTGCTCACACTTTTTCCGCATGTGAGCTACTTATAAAATGACCAAGTCAAAATGATCTACCCACTACAAAA
>JAUMHJ010000028.1:714269-739113 GCA_032361105.1 Microctenopoma lineatum | reverse complement strand
AGGCCGGTCCGTGAAAATATTGTCCGACATTAAAGCGGTCCGTGGGACAAAAAAGGTTGGGGACCGCTGGCCTACAGGGCTCTCAATGGATCTGCTCCATCTTACTTTAACACGCTACTGGTAAGTTACACTCCTGCACGCTCTCTCAGATCTGCGAATAAAATGAGGCTAAAAATCCCGTCTTCACGAGGCCTTAGATCACAATTGAGTCTTTTCTCCTTTGTGGTCCCTGGCTGGTGGAACAACTTGTCCTCCCCCATTCGACCGGCTGACAGTATCACCACCTTTAAAAAACATTTAAAAACTCAGCATGTTTTTTGTCTTGATGAGTTAGGCCTTATCAGGGTTCTTTGATTTTTGGCCTCAATTAGACAATTAACTCAGTGGTTTGCAGCGTTTTTATTTGTGAGCCCTTAAAAGAAACAAGTGCTGTCTTAGTTGTATCCTAGGATTTATTGTCAGGTCCTGTCATATCAGGTGCCGGGCCCAGAGTGAGATTCATGCCCATATAAGTCACTTCTAGTTGGATTGCTTCCTTCAGGTTGGCAATTAAGCTCTAAGTGGAGGAGTCTAAGTAATGTGAGACAGGTGGAATGGCTTGGCAACACCAATAATGCAAGGTTCACACTAGACGTTAGGGTAAAGGGTAATCGGAGTCAGAGGTGAAAGCTTTTAAATTATCATTTGATTCTTATATTTGGACAGTGACTGAAAGAACAAGATTACAAATACAACAGGACCAAATATGTTTCCTAGCTAGACTTTCTGGACTCTTTTCAATTCTCTGCATTATTAATATTATTCTTATTTACAACTATTTGATTCACCGTCAAGAGAAATTCTTGGAACTACATGCTATTAATCTAAAAAGGGGAATACATACAGGCATTTAATATAGGCAGCAGAGAAATGTTTAGACCTGCGGAATGATGCTGAATCTGTGGCTGTACTTAGGAAAGCTCATGACACAAACCATAGATTATTGTAATGCTGAGAAAATTATTCGATGGCCTGGCAGCCCTGGGGAATCAGAATGAATGTATCTGTATTTGAAGAATAAGAGCAGTGTGCCTGCTTCATGAAGCTCTTTGTCTGAACAGTGGAGAGGTTTGTGATTGTTTGCAGAGGGGGGATGGGAGTCAAACAAAAGAAATGCCCTTTGTTACTCACATGTTTAGGTAAATGCAGAAAACAGGTCACAAAATAGGTAATTCAAACTGACATTAAGTTAAATTAGCATTTTAGCTAACGTCGACGTGTTTGAAATGGTTTTGAATAGTGTGTCAGGAGCAGGAAGTGCCGTATCAGGAATCCTCAGGTTGCTGATTCAACATCATGCTTTCACGTGAAATTATTGGTTTCTTTTCTTATTTCTTGTGTGAAAGACCATCAGCTGAGGATAAATTACTTGCATATGTGCAAACATGGTGTGTTGTAAATTAGAGCCTGGACACCACTTCTTGGACACCAGTTCCTCTCTTTTTGACGGCGTTAGCTTTAAATTGGTGGAGGAGTCATTTATGAGCCTATGGGTTGTTGGTTTGATTCCCTGGCTACATGTTGAGGTGTCTAAAATTGCCTCATTGGGCCGACATATACCCCCTGGAACCTGTTAGTAAAGTATATCATTAGCAGCCTAGGATTTAGCCAATAGCTCTTTCTTAAATAATCATACACGTACATCAATCAGTACAGCAGTACAGAGGCTTAATCAAATACAGACTCTCGCAGTTCAAAAATGATTCTCCACCCCAAGTTGTAAAAATACACAAAGCTAACAATCAAGGAAAAGTACCTGTACTTGTCTTAAAAAAAACTCAATATAAGATAAAAGTAGAAATTCTCTGCTCTAAGTTTAAGTACTAAGCACATGCTGTGAATTGTACTTGGAAGTATATATACTCAATGAAGAAGAGAAAGGAAGCATTAAACACTGTTGCTGGTGACAACATAAATCTATGTATAAGTCTAGTCCAGAGTTTAACAAATTCACAAAGGTGGAAATATGACACAGGAAACATACCCAGCTCTATAGAGATGTTTAACACTGTGTGCTGACACTTCATTAGCATTTATTAGATGATCATAAGATGGACTTAAAACCTTACTAGAAATAACTAGTACCTCTAAAGTGTAATTTAAGAAGTTGAAACCTTTCAGCTGTCGCCTCTTTCTATTTTGTGAGACAAATATATCTCACTCTCTGTAAAAAGTGGGTTTCTCTTCTCTTCCACATTTTCCAGCAATTAACTCTTGGTGAGCAGGAAGATTAATAGTCAAACCTGCCTGTAAAGCTAGATATATCGGATACCAACACCTTTCACATAGTGACATATGGCAGTGGACTCGTGTGGTATTAGTACAAAGCAAACTAGGAGACGTAAGGACTGCCTTTGATCACATGAACAGATTATGCGTGTCATACTTCTACATGCTCACCAACCTGCCGGAGACGACAGCTACGCTGCTCTTTCTGAGAATTCTGGCAAGCCTGGCAGCACATCATGGTTTTCTCTCTTCCTGTATACATTCACATTGAGCTATCTCTTTGTGTGTTTAGTTTGAATGTCAAAAGCTTCTTATATGTGACTTAGTGCGGGCAGGTCATTAGCATTCATATGGGGGTTGGGCCCTTGGGGGGGGGGGGTGCTTCTGCTGTGAGAGGTTAGAATCAGGTAGAGAGAATCACTATTAGGTCAGGCAGTACAAGACGGGGTGCTTTTCTCTATTGTCCCCTAACCAAACGACTGGAGGGGATGAAGGAAGAGAACCCACTGGATGGTAAGATGTCTCTGTAGCTCACACACATTTGAGTTTGTGTACTTGAGATTACCTTGTGTGGGTAAATAAATAGGTTAAGAAATAGGCCTTGAATTGCTTCTTATTTAGTGATTTTCTCAAACCACTAAAGTGATGTCTCCATTTTCATTCTTCTCTTACCAACAACGCAACTGCATTTAAATATTAACAGAATAAAAGCAACAATAGTGACACTAGAAACAAACTAGAAGAAATGTGTTTCTTTGACATTGACTCTTTCCCATAACAGTTTTGATTGCCTGGTTTTGGTTTTTCTTTAGACAATTTTAAATGATTTCCTGCAGGGCATAAACAAACAACATGCAGGATCAATACTCTTGTCCGGGATCTGGTTAAAAACTATGTCAACTTACCAAAATAAAATGAATTAGTGTACTACAATATTTACTTTCCTGTCCTTGTGTATTTTATGTATAGTGCAGTAAGGGGGGGGGGAGCCATGTTGAACCACTGGAAATGTCTGCTTTCCAACTAAAAACAGTTGTATAGAAACTCAAAGTGGTTTTACCTCTTGGTAGCCATCATGTTGAGGGCAGTGTGTAACCAAGCAAGCTGTGAAACTTTAGCTGCAACCTTCTTCCATGCATTAAGTGTTTCAATTAGTTTTTAGTTTGTGTGTGTGTGTGTGCGTGTGTGTGTGTGTGTGTGTGTTTTGTCAGCTTCAACCCCTGTTTATGCCTGGACATGCACTTTGGTGCTCCTCAGAATTGCCACAGGCATGGTTGAGGGGAGGGCAGGCTAATTTGGATGAGGGCTGGGGGGATAGTATTGTTGAATGGCAGTGAAAATAGGACTATCAGTTCCACTCAGATAACTCCTAGCTGTCATTGGACCTCAAGCCAAGCCGTGACCCCAGGGGCTTGAACTCTGCGGTCATGTGACCAGGCAGTAAAGTGACCAGTGGGTGCTGCACAGCTCTGCCTGTGGCCGGTCAGAGAGGTGCAGACTGTTGAGGAAAGAGGTTGCTGAGAGAGGAGAGGCAGAGAATGAAAAGCTAGTCATGAGGCGACCAGGCCCGCTGGCTTTCTTTTAGCCCAGCCTGTGCTTGAATGGGGTCCAGGCAGACTGGGAGGGGCATGAAATGGATACATGGGAAGGTAAGGAAGGCTATCACAGATGGGCCATACTATTATTTGTGAATGGTGAAGCTGTGCTGTTAATGTGTGTAATGTGTTTCAGCTACTGTGAGGTGATTTTGCTCTGTATGTTTTTTACCATTGTAGGCTGATTTCTGTGTCCACATGAACATAGCTTCATGTCGAAGTAGTTCTGCAGGATATCTAAGAAAGAATTAATTATATTACCTTGAGATTACTATTAGAAACATGAAGTCAATTGCAGATATCTGCTGTATGAATAAACAAATGCTTATGAGCTTTTACCAGTGATGGGATTAGCCCTTTGTACTGAGAATGGTTAATGATTTTCAGGCCAGGCTTAATGAGCAGATACATATTGCAGCTTTCCATTGTGCTCACTGGCATATCTCAGTGTGGTTGGGCTATTTAACAGTGTGCATCTCCACCCGTTGATCTTTGGTATGTGGCTGCATGTTTGTCCACAGTCAGCAGTGATATGACAGACAGAGTACTTTGACACAGTGCTAATTTGTTCTTCCACTGTCTTTGTCTCTATGCTATTTTTCTCCTCTGGCACTGTTTTCATAGTTGCAGTTTTACACTGAGAACACTTTCTCAGATATGGGTGATCTTTCCTTGAACTCAGTTGATGATGCTGTTCGCAGACTGCTTTTAGCTTTCAGTTTTTTGTCTTTTGTTTGTTTATGTGAATTAGGTTAAGTGCTAAAAAAACAGACCTTCATTCATTTCTATCCTAACCAGATCCACGAAACACTCCCCCTCTCATCCCCATTGAATGTGATCTTTTCATCATTTTTATGACATAGTCCACATGGAAGAACTGAGTAAATCTTCATGGTGTTGCAGGCTCATCACAGCTGCTTGTCCTTTGATAAGTGCTTATCTCACTGTGTTTGTTGATTGCAGTTCACTCAAATCAGTTCTGACTTAACTTCACCAATCACACAAAATCCATAATGCAGGAGTTTAAGGGCAGCAGCGGAACTGGTAATAAATCATTGGTTAGATATTTTCTTCAGGGACTGTGGTGAAGCATGTGGAGGAACCATGTTACTGTATTTGTCCCCTCCCCCCTCATGTTAATCCCCAGAGCCAGCAGCCATGTTGGTTGTGCTCCAGCTGAAGAAAGACACCACATTTCTATTGCTGTAACATAGCACATCATGAAACATGTTCAGAAGACCTTGTGCTTTGGCTTTGATGTTGCTCTGTGTTTTAGAAAGACTGTAATAATTAGTCTGGGGAAATGAAGCGCAAGAGGTAAACAGTATGAGAGGGTGATTGTGTGGATGTAGATGCAGGGACAGAAGCAGTGTGAAGATCAATAGTAACTGTGGGGGTGGTCAGGAACTCCCATTACTTTTTAACACTGCCTATAAATAGCACATGACAAGCTGCTCGTTCCAGTCGTGCATGTTCCTTTTTCCTAATTTCACTGAAACATATCCATCTCGCCAGCCTCTGCCTGGTCAAACCAAACCTTCAAGTCCACCATGTTGTAGATCTTTGTCTTTTAAGGGTGTGTTATTTCATCTGCCCCTGCACCCTGCCCCCAGCACAAACATGCACACACACATACACATGAAAATACTCAAATTTACTAGAGAGATGTGAGCCAAAACTGACTTGGTGTAAAATAAGCTGCATATATTTAACTTTGAGGATTTCGCCCATATAGGTTTTTAACATGTGGAAAATGTCAGTGGGAGTTGCTGCTGATCTCTGGGAAGTCCTCCTTTCTCTGTTAATGCAGTTGAGACTTAACATTCATTAACAGCACTTTTGCATGAGTCTCTAGCCGTAAAACTGGCCACATGGTTTATATCAGCATGTGCTGTCTCTTTAGACCCCATATTTTAAAAAGGGGGCTCAGGCTGATGTTCCACTATTTTAAAGCAGATGTTTCATGTTATGCAGATGAAAAGAAAGAACAGGTCACAGGCCAAGCCAGTAACATGTCTCTTTTCCATACAGCTTTTCCTCATTTATGTCAGTGTGAAAGATAATATATATAAATTACAAACAAACCTCATTTACATTTTTTAAATGCAAAGGCACCAAATATTTTACAGTACAGAGGGAGTAAGGACCTGAAATATATATGGATTCTAAACCTGCTTTTGAATTTGACCTCATCAACACCATGTTTCCTTAATGATACAACCTGTGACATGATACATTGAATTAAAAATAACTTTTAAATGGCCATTGCAAATCTAGCTGAGACAGTGAGGCAGACTCCTACAGTCAAAGTATTGCATTAGCATAACATTAATATGTTGCCTGTCTTTGGTGGGGTTTAACTAATGCTAATCAAGCCTTTAAGCCTGGGTGTATATTATCAAGACATCAATGTCAACAGATCACCATTGTCTCGTCACTCAGCCCAATCTGCAAGTGCATGCACGTAACTTTTTGCATTAGCATAACTGTGTGGGATCCAGGAATACTGGACCCCACACTAACCCAGTTAACTGCATGTCTGTGTGCATACCAGTCATAGTTGGGGGAGTTGGAATAGACAAGTTCTTCCCTCCTTTAACCGCAGGTAGGAGAGATAAGTTTGAGAGCAGTTGAGGAGATATGGGAAGAGGAACATGAGGAAGAAGAAAGCCAGAAAGAAAAGGTGGGAGGAAGGGTGACGGCCTGCAGTGGAAAAGTACCACAGACTTCTCCAACCCCCCGCTCCTTGTCTCAGCTGGACACGATTGTGATGGAAGGCCTTAGACAAAACCTGAAGAGAAAACCCCTTTAGCAGCAGTCCCTGTTCTCCTCAAAAGGGTGTTTACACGTTACATCAGCCTTTGTTGCACGGTGTGTGGACAGTAAGGTGATTTGGCCATGATATGTCTCTTTTCTCAGGATGATGACACTGAAAGAGAAGGTGAAACCTGACCACCTTCAAATTGAATGAGGTTTTTAGGACATATTAGCCTAAAAAAGATCTGACCTGTACTTACTTTGAACCAAATGAAACAACCATTCCTTAGAGCTCCACATGACGCACATCTCATTCAGACATCTGTGGGAAACAGGAGTCTTGTTAGTTGTTGCTGCTGACTGAGGCTTAAAATGCTCCACTTGCATTTCCTGGTTTGTGTTAAAGTTTGGAATGAAACCTAGGCTGACCTCTGGGAAACAATGGAGCCTTTAATGGGTCATGCAGGGGAGGGTTATGTAAGGGTGACAGAGAGCACCCAGGATACAAGGAGAAAGAAAAGGTGGAGTTCAAGACGAAGTGTTTTCTCACCACCCGGTGAGATTCATTGCCGTGTCATATATATTTCCACTGAATCTTTGACCAACAGAAGCCTTTTTGTACGGGAGAAAATGTTTTGAAATATTTCTCTGGATGCAACTTTGTAACTATCTACTATTAAGTTTAGCAACAGTAAAATTCTGCATATACGAGTCACTAAACATACATATGTGAATAATGCAGATACAGTAACACAAGAATGTTGATAAAAGGTGCACTATAGAGTTTCATTGCTCCTGACACGTGTCAGTCTCCCAAAGCTCAGGATCTTACTTCAATTTAAACTGCAGCATCTGTTGGAAGACTCCTTGTCTGGTAAACACCCACATATTAGAAATGCCACTTCCCAGTCCCACAGTAGCACAGGCTTTTAAAGTGTGTTTCCTCCAAGCACAAAGCTCTGATTACCCTGGTGACATCATTGGGGGTGACATCACTGGAGTTATTTTCTTAGACTCTGTGACTCTAGAGCCACAGGAGACGTTACACAACTAGTAAAGAGATCATCATGTGGGAAAAAGTAATGTCTCTGGTTTCACAAGTAAAGTCAGAACATACAGAATTTCCTAAATGCACAGGCTGTGACTTTTCTCCTCCTCACTCCTCAATTTATTAAGTAGTGTCAACAGTTCAATCCAAGCAAATGAAACAAGGTTGTGAACAGCAGCTCTGTGGAGACCTGGTTTCCTCCTGGTTTCCTCTTACCATTGTTTGTTGGTTACCGTTGCTTTAAGAAGTCATCTAGTACCTGACTAAGCAGCATTTACGTTTATAAATACATATATATGATAAATGATTATACATTTTGTTATGGTAGATAAGATGTGACAAAGAAAATCCATGTTTGCCTGTGAGCCACAAACTGGTACATTGTTTCTGCGGAGATGTTACTTTTAGGTGACATCTCTTCAAAATTCTGTGAGAACCACAGTAGAAATTCCATCTGCTTGTATTGTATTGGTTAGGAGACACAAACCTCATGCACAAATATCTCAACACTGCGTGTTATGTGGAAATGTGCAAAAATCTGTCTGTAATGAATTCTTACTTTTATCACAGTGCTTCATGATGGACATGTTACAAGGCTCAGGATCAAACATGCAGCTCTTAACAGAATGAAATCCTTAAGTACATTTAAAGCTACAGGAGCAGCAGCAGCAGCAGCAGGAGGAGGAGAAGTGATAGGACACCACATGCTGAGATCAAGTGTGTGAAGGTGTGAATCAGCCTGTTTATATGGTGGACATGCACTTGAAAGACGGGGTGATAGATTTGGCAAATAACAGCCATTGTGTTTTTTCCTCATTGAAGGAAGTCAGGCATTTCACATGAGGTGCTCGGTGAAATATATGTCTTTTATGTGTTCCCTGAGTGAGCTGAGCAAATGGCTGGCAGGAGGTGAGGATCTATACTGTCATTTATTTGATCCTTTGAATGTTTTATGATGCCAAAGACCTTCATATTATCCTGTGTCACGTCCTGTACTTACTGTCTCCACTGGAAAGTTCTTAACTGAAAGAGCACTTTTTCTGGTTGAGAGGGTGGTTAGAGGTACAGAAGTTTCCCAAATCTTTCTTCTCAGCCTTTCAGTCAGGCGGCGCTCTGCTTTATTTGAAGGCTGAGCCACTGAAAAGCTGAATCTGGGATGAACTGCTTCTGTAGTTTGTATCAGTTCGTGACAGGATTCAGGAAACTATCACATTTCAACATGTGCCTGTATCACTGACACACATGTACAGGGTAAAAGGTATTTAAAAACAGAAAATGTTCCACTTTTTCTTCATGAGTTCTGATCACATGGTCTGTTTACAGAGAAATGATGACGCACAAAAACATCCGCACATCTGGCAACTTCACATTTCAGTTTTTATTTAGTCTTAATTAGAGAACAATGAATGAATTCTTGTCTCAGATTCTGTAGTCACGATTGAAAATTGGACTTAATTTATAACAAGCATATTATTAATTAATTTTATTACTTTCTATTAACTTGAATAATTTTTCATTAAACCTTTGAACATTATGACCTCAAATGATTAATTAGTGAAGAAAAGTGCAGATTGCTTAGTGCTGAAGACGAGTCATTACAGTAGAATTGTGCAGACTACTAACACAAAGCATGTGTAAGTATCTGTGTGAATGTTTTAGGTTACAGTGTGTGCTCTTTAATAAATGATTAGCACTTTAAAAAGAGTCAACATTGCAGCAAGGGTGTTCCTCTGACTGGAAGGACTTATTCTGCTCTCAGACTCGACTTAACCTCGTGCCATACAGAGTTAATCACCAAAACAGTTTCATTCTAATCCCGGGATGGGCTCACCATGTGACTGCCATTGTCTCTGTACAGTAGGACTGGCCCAGCAGCCCTCTGCAGGCAGCGTGCTAAAACCTCACACCATTTAAATGGTAATCTGTCTCTGCGCTTCAGATGTCCTCTATTCACCATTTATTATCTGTGAGAGGCTTTATGCCAAGCACCCCCACCCTTCTTCTAATTACCTTTAGTACATGAACCCTTCAGCTCTCTATGAAACCCCCTCTCTGTGGGAGGCTTAGTTCTCAGCTCAGTCACATGCCTCTGATGAGCTGCCCCTATAAATTATATACACACAAAGGCCTAATCCTGCTCATTTGAATATTAAAGATTATGTTACTACGGCCTGTTTATTGTCAAAACATTAGGCCTTTTAATCAGCGCTGGGTGTCCAGGTCAACTGCTTACAACAGACACAGTATCAGGTTCCTCCCAGTCCTGTCCCATGAGATTCACAGTGTCAGCTGTGTGTGCTGGACTCTTCAACAGGTTTAGAGGAATTCAAAAATAGTTTTTATTCTATACAAGCTTTTTATTTTCATGGAGCATTTAATGATTTTTACGGCTCTGTGCTGACATTCCTGTCAAGTATTTTATGTTAATAGCGTCTTTAATAGATGATGATTTAACAAATAAAGGATGTTTTCTCTGCCTCATTGCAGCACTCAAATGTTTCAGTTCCGATTCTTACATTATGTAAAGCTCTTCATATACAGACAAACAATAAAACACTTTAGCCCTTTACAATGATGGATATCTTTTACTCAGATCAAACTGTTGATAATGGAGTTAAACCTGGAATGTGCTTCTTGCTTTACAACACTCAGGAATACTACCTGTTGGCCACCATTGTTGGCTTTTTAACCACAGGATCGTATATAGGGTACAGGGTTACATTATTCACATCTCTGGGCTTCATTAGCCTGCTCACACGTGTCAGTTGTATGTGAAAGCTATCACACATTCAAGGTGACTTACTCTTCAGCCTGTGGTCACACATCTGCACAAGGCTTTTATTAACAGAAAGCTGCGTCGCTGGAGAAGGGAGGCAGGAGCTCAAGAATTGTATTGCTACATAATTCTAATTTGGGCTTCTTAGAGACGAGCAGTTAGGATAATGGATGGATGGATGATTCTAGCTGCCATGCAACAAAGAGCAGTAATAGTTGAGTAAAGTTACAGAAACTGAACGGCTAACTCAGATACAGCTGAGTGGCATATGATCGGGGTTTGAACAAGTATTAACTCAGAAATATTAAATTATTGCAGGGTTGGCTGACAAAGGTTGATCATTAATGACGATCATGGTGTGTGATGCTGACTGTCTGTTTCCAGGCAAACATATAGAATGGCCAGCTGCTCCTTGTAGCCTGTGGGTGATGTGAGTTTTAAACTGTTCTGTAACAAGGTCCAATCCTCTCCAGTTGTTAGCAGGAAGCTGCGTGGAGGGCCTCTTAACGTCTGTGTGCGTGTGATCAAGCTTAACACAGTGGACAGCAAAGAATGTGCTGTGACTTAATTCCCAGCTTCTGTGAGTTTGATTATATGCATTATGGAGCCTGGAGGTAGATGGGGGATTAAGAGAAGAATTTCAGCAGCTTCCAGACTGCTGTCTTTACAGTTTGAGTGCACCTTTGTGATTAGTAAAGCAGCTTCGGAAGGGAGGTACCACAGTAGAATCTATCTCCCTTTGATCCTCTCCCAGTTCTGTCACATTTTTGTGCTCTGTCGTGCATCCTCACATCAAAGCACTACACTTGGGCACCTTTTCCTGCTGTCTGAATGTTTCTGTCATGGTCAGCAAGCTACCAGCCTGTAAACCCACACCCTTATCCAACTTTGACCCCCTTATGATCAGAAAAACACGAGCTTACTATCATCAATTATTCCAGTTCCAGTTTTTATCAAAATGTGGGGATTCTTTTAGCAAATAAGGTGAAATTGAAGAAGATTAGTTAGGAGTTACATGACGATGCATTTCAGAGGTTACAGTAGGTGTTAAATCTAAACATGATTAAGTCAAGATATAATAACAGAGGTCTTGGAAGAGGAATCTTCACCTGCCTCCACTGTTGTTAAGAAAGGACAGAGTGAAAACAAATCGGTTGTGTGGTTTTAGCTTACCGCCTCCTCCTCAGCAGAACTCCTGAATTAAACATCCACGGGATGTTACACCTGCACTTTCAGAAAATGAAAGTTAAAGCTTAAGAATCCTTTGGATTAGGCAGTGCCTGCCTAAACACTTAAGCTCCAACTGCCCCCATGATCTCAATTAAAAACTTGTGCCTTCAACAAGGTTTTATTGCCCAAAATGTGCATGAATGAGTGTGAAAAACTGGATGGACATGGTTCTAACTCCTTCTCTTCTTTTCCCCCTCAGCAGATGATCCTGCTGACCAGCGTACTTGTCTTATCTGTGGAGATCGCGCCACAGGCCTGCACTATGGCATCATCTCATGCGAGGGATGCAAGGGCTTCTTCAAGCGCAGCATCTGCAACAAACGCGTGTACCGCTGTAGTCGTGACAAGAACTGCGAGATGTCACGCAAGCAGCGCAACCGCTGCCAGTACTGCCGCCTGCTCAAGTGTCTGCAGATGGGGATGAACCGCAAAGGTAAAGGCCGGATGGAGGCTCATAATATTACATAGATTGCTTGAGAGGGGAAACATTTACTGTATGTGAACACTGAACATAATTACATAAAAAAAGCCTAAAATCAAGGCTGGAAATAATGATCACTATTATGAACTCAATCTGCTCAGTTATCATTAAATTTGTTTTTAAACTTATTAGGGAAATTATAACATCACATTTCAAACAAAGCAGCACATTCTCACATGTAGGAACTGAAATCTGAAAAAACTAAAATCATAATTTAGATTTTCTGTTTGAAATGTGAGATAAATGTTTAATCAGTCATAATAGATTTATTCATAATTATGGCCTACTGAAATAAATACACCAATCACCAGTCATATCACATTTATCCTATAGCAGTAAGGCAATAATTAGTGTTTTTTTGTCCCACGTGGACCCAACTTGGGATTTGTATGACCCAAAATACTTTATTCAGTACTACAGAGTCCTAATCAGGCTAAGTACTACATACCAAGTATTTTAAATAAATGCTCGTGACTCCAACCTGCTCTCCCAGTTTTACCCAATGGTGGTGGTATGCGAGTATACAAACCCAATATTTGAGAATGTGCTTCACCATAAATAGATATTCTTTACTGTAGTTGAATGGATGTACATGTTTAAATGTCCTTAAAGGATAAGTACTCCTTCCTTTAGGAAGACATCGTATAGCTCCCTGCCACCTCTCACTCTACCAATAGATCTTGTTCTCATGCTGGCCTCAGGTTCTTAGTTTCATGAGCATACACTGCCTCTTGGTGGATGAAAGTCACAAGTCACTATTTAGTGTTCCTCCAGCTGTTTTGTCTCATTTTGTATGATTTGTGTCTCAAATATTTTGATCAAGCTTGTCTTGAAACACCAGATGCATTTACTTAGTGTCTCTTTTCTGTTCCCAGGGAACAGGAAAGGAACATGTCTGCCTGCCAACAGAAACAGACAAAGCTATAATTAGAACGAGAGAGAAGAATTAGCACATGGAAAGAAATGTAGTGAAGCACTGTGGGATTAGTTCCAGCCACTAGGTAGAGCTGTGATACAAGTCATGGCTCATGTTCTGTTAATGAATGGAAAGCAGATTGAGTTTTTGTGTTTTTTTGCTGCAGCAATCAGAGAGGATGGGATGCCAGGAGGGAGGAACAAAAGCATCGGGCCTGTTCAGGTAACTCACTGATTCACTGTTGCTTCTGTGAACCCCCTTTACAGCTTCTCTTTACATATTATTCCGGCTCGGTCCCGGAGTCAGGTCGCTGATTATGTGAGCGCATTCACAGCATAAACCATTCACTTAAATAACACAGTGCTGTAATACTAAAGATTTGGCTATAGCAACACTCATGAAACCTGTAATAAGGATGAGCCCTGACCTTGTTGTAGCATCAGTGATTATTTCCTATTCAGCGGCAGCATCATTGTTAACACCAGGGAGAGAATACACATGGTCAGACAGAATGTGTCACATGATGCTACCACTGAAGTACCACTAAGCCACTATTCAAAGAAGGGATGTGGTCAATTTATCCCAGATCAATTCAACACGTCAACAAAAAGGAAAAGCAAGCTTCCGTTAAAAGGTGTCTTTATTTCTAAACCCTAATTAAAGAAGGACCTCTCTGTCATTAATATGGAATGAATTGCTGTTGCAGTATACATGCTGAATTGATAGGAATGAAAGTGAAATGACCCCGGCCACAGATACACAACCCCACATTTTCAGGCATACTAATGCCTTTCAAAACAGCTTTTGTCTGTGTTTTCTCACTTCGTGGACCTGCAGGAATTCCATTATTTTGTGTGTGTGTGTGTGTGTGTGTGTGTTTTAGTCAAATACACGGCACATACCTGTTTGCCTCCTTTATTTATTTCTCTAGCCCCCTGTTTCAATTGTGTGATTGTGTCCTTGCTCCGCAGCATTTGAGTGAAAAGCAGCTCTGCGCTAATCAAATGAACTGAAACACATTTTGGTGTTAGATCCTGAAAAAAACCCAAACATTATTTATGTGTGTTTTTTAGATTACAGAGGAGGAGATAGAGCGGATCATGTCAGGGCAGGAGTTCAAGGAGGATGCCCCAGAGCACACCTGGGGCAACAACGGTGACAGCGACCACAGCTCACCTAGCAACGGCGCTTCAGAGGGCAACCAGCCGTCACCCGCCTCCACTCTGTCATCCAAGTGAGTCGTTCATCTCATCCACTCAGCCGCGCAGTGCCAGCACTCGGCCCATCATTGAGATAATGAGCCGGCCATGACAGTCTAACACCTCATTCCCATCACACCAAGACTTGAGTTAAGTTATTCAATAGTGAAAGAATGCATGAATGTGCAGCTCCTGAGACTCGATAATGATCGCAAAAACAAAGAACTTGCGGCACTATCTGCTGTTCTAGCTATGGTGACAAGTGCATTGTCTGTCTGCTCTTATCAAGGCCAAATATTGTCTAGGTACTCGCATGATGGTATTTATTTTAGTCTCATCTTTTGAATAAACATTAGGTTTATCTCGGCAGCATGGTAGCTATTCAAAGGAATACTTGTTTTATCTAATTAAGCCTGAGCAGAAATGTACAACAACAGAATGTTCAAGCGTAGGATTTGGTATGTGGGTACAAAATAAAGTTTTGTCTACAAGTTTCTACAAAAATGACCTAGATCTTAATGAGAAGGAGAATGGAGCTGTCTTAGAAAAAGGTTAAAGGTAAGAAAGTCTAAACGAACAGCCTGTAGCCTTGTTCTGTCCTGGACACACATATGAAACTTCGTGTGTCCTGGTAAACATGCATTTCTCTAAATGTAGACTATTCCTTTAACATAAAAAAATAATTATCTCTCATATGGAAGAAGCGTGTCTAACCTCTGACCTCTGTGTGCATGTAGTCGCTCCGTGGAGATGAATGGCTACACAGCGGCCCTCAGGGACCAGTACATCAACACATCCATGTCTACACACTACCAGCTCCTGCCTCACCTCTTCAGCTACGCAGCCCAGTCTGGCCTGCTAGCCCCACAGCCCCGCAGCCTCTACCCCCAGTCCCACCCACTGGTGCTGCAGCTGGTTGCTGCTGAAGATCTGGCCCCCCTGACTACACCTATGCTCATAGAAGACGGGTAAGACACATTCCATTCACAGCCACCTAATAATTAAATTAGATAGCCTTAATTGATGGATTAACAGGTCAATCTTGTATCAGTGTATCAGTGTAATAAACGAGCGTTGTCATTTCAGCAATAAATATTCAGTTCACTTAGACATTAGCCGGGATCAGTGCCACATATGTGGTTTTATACAACAGGAGAGTATCACTGCCTCAAATTGTGTAGTTCTAGTCTAAGCCTTTGTTTCTTTTGTACATCCCAGGTACAAAGTGACCCAGGTAGAGCTGTTTGCCCTGCTGTGTCGCCTGGCAGATGAGCTGCTCTTCCGTCAAATCTCCTGGATCAAGAAGCTGCCGTTCTTCTGTGAGCTCTCCATAGAAGACTACACCTGCCTGCTGAGCTCCACCTGGCAGGAGCTTATCCTGCTCTCCTGCCTCACCATCTACAGTGCCCAGATCTTCGGAGACCTGGCCGATGTCACAGCCAAGTACACGCCATCTGATGACGAGCTGCAAGGGTGAGTGGCGAGAAAACCGGTAAAGAATCTGACAGTGACCATCAGCCTTATACATATTGAGTGGGAACGTTGCTCTGGTTCTGCTGGTGGTGTAATGTAATATAGCATACACATTTATCACAGGAACTTGGTAAGGTGATAAAAATGAAGAACAGCTGCCAGCATTTTCTAGATGTTTAGCAATGTTAGCAATAACGAGTTCTGTTTGACATCTGCTTTAAACAGAAAAATTTCTAATGAAAATCTCCTCTTTCATATGTGTTGGTAATATACTAGCTACTATGACTCACATCACCTCCTACCTCTCTTTTGTGGAGCCATTAACGTACACAAGAAACGAAGTACTAAATTAAACCTATGTGGGCGTCTCTAATTCAGTATTTCACTAAGAAGCAAGGTGCATATCAGGAATTAAATGTTCCTTTTTGCAACAGCAGTCTGCTACAAAGGCAAGACGTTCCACCCTGTGATTCACTATCTCTAAAAGGTTTGATATTTTATCCCTATCACTGCAAAGAAGCTGTTGTTTTTGGATGAAGGCCAGTGAAGTGGTCCGTGAACGGGAGGACTCTTCAGGACAGAGCTGTGGCTAGCACCGTCTGGCATGTGAAATACATGCATGTGCCATGCTAGGAAAGAAAAGGAGGAGTGGGAGGGTGAAGCTGTGTAAATCAGAGCAGAATAATCTGACCTTGTCGTACACAGTCTCTAAATGTGCGTTATTGTTCTGCTGTGTCTGTCAGTTGGCTAGTAGTTTAGTTTAGTTTAAATATCACATTTACAATGAGATAGATTAGCAGCGTAAGAGCCAAAAAGACAGGGAACTGAGATATGATGAATGGAATTAAACTTGTGAGTCTCACACCTTGAGAAAAGCAGTAGGATCACTGAGGAGTTTGTTAAGCACTTTCAGTAGAGCTGACATGTTCACTCCCTCATTTTTGCCATGTTCATTGAGGCATAGAAGATAATAGTGTTGGGGGATTTTACAGCTCTGTTTCATCGCAGTGGATTTTAATGTGAACATGCAGACAGTTAATCTAAAAGTTCAGTTTTGTTTCTAAAATAAAAAGCCCTGGAGAATACTGTCACAGCATAATTGATATGGTTGTATCAAATTCCTTAGCTTCAGTGAGGATGGGATGGAAGTCATGGAGAGGCTCATATATCTGTTTCGCAAATTCCACCAATTGAAGATCAGCAATGAAGAGTACGCCTGTATGAAAGCCATCAACTTCCTCAACCAAGGTAACAACACAAGCTTTACTATGACTGATGCTGTGCTGTGCTGTGACTCCCCGTGTGACTCCCTGTCATTCATGTTGGTTCAGATATCAGAGGGCTGTCCAACATCTCCCAGCTTGAGCAGCTCAACAAGCGCTACTGGTATGTGTGTCAGGACTACACAGAGTACAAGTACCCGCACCAGCCCAAACGCTTCCCTGAGATCATGATGTGTCTGCCAGAGATCCGCTGCATTGCAGGTGAGGCCTTCTGTATCCCACAGTGTGATGAATGTGGCTCAGCCAGGGGAGGTTCAACTCAATCCTTACTGATGGGGAAATGTGCCTTTGAAATATCCTCTTTTGACCACAGACTGTTGCTGCTCAAGGAGGGAAGACTCTGACCGTTGTTTGCGCTTATGCGCTGAACAGCGCTTCGGAGTACCCAGCCTTCTTGGGGTCCCTGGAGGACGCGCTGCGATGCGCTACCCCTGGGGACTCCATTGTCCTTCTGGGACTCTTCAACGCTCACATTGGCAATGACAGTGAAAACTGAAAGGGGCGTGATTGGGAGGAGCAGCCTCCCCGATCCCCGAGTAGTGTTCAGTTGTTGGACTCACGGATTGTCCATAACAAACACCATGTTCGAGCATAAGGGTGTCCATAAGTGCACTTGGCACCAGGATGTCCAGAGTCACAGTTCGATGATTGACTTTGTAGTTGTGTCATTGGCTCTGCAGCCCTATGTTTTGGACACTCGGATAAAGAGAGGGGCTGAGCTGTCAACTGATTACTACCTTCTGGTGAGTTGGATCAGATGGCGGGGAAGACTGCCAGACAGACCAGACAGACCTAAACGTGTTGTGAGGGTTTGCTGGGAACGCCTGGCAGAGGAACCTGTCAGAATGATCTTCAACCAGAGAAGAGTTTGATTGATAGTTGAATCTCGGATCCAAGAGGAACAGTGCGGATTCTGTCCCAGTTGTCAGACACTGGACCAGCTCTACACCCAGGCCAGCATCCTGGAAGGGGCATAGGGGTTTGCCCAACCAATGTGTTTTGTGGATTTGGAGAAGGCATTCGACCGTGTCCTTTGAGGGATCCTGTGGGGTCTGCTCCAAAAGTAGGGGGTACAGGGCTCGCTGCTACGAGCCACTAAGTTGCTTTACAGGAGGATCAGGAGCTTGGTTCGCATTGCCGGTAATAAGTCGGACTAGTTCCCAGTTGAGGTTGGACACCGCCAGGGCTGCCCTTTGTCACCAATTCTGTTTATAACTTTTATTGACATAATTTCTAGCCGCAGCCAAGGGGTGGAGGGGGTCTTGTTTGGTGACCTCAGAATCTTATCGTTGCTTTTTGCAGATGATATGGTTCTGTTGGCTTCATGTGGCCTGGTGGCTCAGTGGGTTAGGTGTCAGACTGGGATGCAGAAGGTCGCAGGTTCGAAACCCTGTCTGGCTTTTATTCCATCCTCTACCATCCTCTACTTTATGTCATGGAATAGCTTCACCAGGGTACAGGCGGTAGTATAGGGGTCGGTCTGATGCTTATTTCAGATTGGGTGAGAGTTCTGTCTGATAGGTTCTTAACCCATTTGTCTTGTGCAGGTGATGTGATGTTGTTGTCCATACTTCTTCACGAAGTTTCAGTTGCTCTGTGTGCATTATGGAACCTTGCTTGTAGGTTTAGAAATTTGCGTGTCTGTCTTTCTTTTCCCTTGGAGTGCTGCAGAGTTGTGCCTTTTCCCCAAAGCACTGCACCTCCTCCAGGATGGTGTTGGGTAGACATGATCTTAGTTCTTGGAGGGTCTGATCCAATTTTTCTTTTAGTGCGTCAATTGTGAAATGGACTTGCTATATTCTTTCACTGAGAAGTTGGTGTTGTGTCTTTTGCAAAATCTTGTCTGGTGTTGGGGATGAGTCTCTGTTGAACCGTAGATGGTTCCTGTAGTCCGCAAGTTTCCTCAGAGTTTTCTTATGCTCACGCACCAGTCGTAGGGTGTTCATCCCAAAATGTGTAGATAAATATCTGTGAAGATTCTCAGTCATCCAGGTCATGGTTTCTCAAAAAAGGCTTATCCAATAGCAATTGGACTTGACGACGTTTCACCCTTCATTCCAGAGGGCTTTCTCAAGTCCAGGTGTGTCCTTGAGTCAGACACCCAGCCCTAGCTCCTTGTAAGTCACTTTAGATAAAAGCATCTGCCAAGCAAAGTAAGGTGAGGAGGTGAAGGCCCCGGGGCAGACCCAGGACACAGTGGAAGGATTACATCTCCCGGATGGCTTGGGAACTTGGGGTCCCCCCAGAGGAGCTAGACCCGACCCTGGATAAGCGGTAGATAATGGATGGATGTTGCTGCTCAACACTAAATTCTAGTTGCATCTACTAAGGTTTTGGCTCATATTGAGTTTAGTTGGTGTGAACAATGTTTCACCTTTGACACTTTAACCTTCTTGTAACTCCAACAGTGTAATCCCCCAATTGTCTTGGTTGACTTTTAGTTTGAAATCCTTGCATGAAGTGTTGAATTTCACTGACTGTAACTTATCATTAAAATGTTTGACCTGAGAAATGAGGCCCATCAGTGTGAGGCATCCGGTTATTAGTTTGCTGGAGGAGGTGGAGACCAAGAAGTCTCATGGTAGCAGGGTTAGCTGTCCAGAGTTCTGATCTCTGATCAGCATGGATGACTACTCCCCTGCCCACACCTCCACCTCCACCAAGGATAAGACCTGTGTTGTGCAGGACTAGTAGCTAATAGCAAGCTAGCCCATTCTGTCAGTCACTATAAACTAGGTTAAGCTATGTTCATTATAAGTTGTGTTTACTCGAAATTCTACATGTTACTTGTATTTGCAGGAAAGCTGGTGAATGTCCCTCTGGAGCAGCTCCCCCTTTTGTTCAAAGCAGTCTTGCACTCCTGCAAATCCAGCCTGACCAGCTACAGGACCGGCCTGTCGCCCTGCATAACCGCCTCCTCCGGAAACTAGACCCTCGCTACTCCACAAGTCGAGGGACTGGTCCTCCCTCTTCGTGAATGTGACAAAAATTTTAATGTTTGGCTTTTTTTTTTTTACTTTTTTAATATATTTATTACACGACAGAGCTGAATGTATGCTGATTTACACTGTGCACATGCTTCTGTACAAAACAAATGCTCATAGATGCATTGGTCTTTGGAGTTTACAAGTGTGTATCCAGTTTGCTCAATGTGTCAGTGGTGCCATTGATAGAGCTAGACTTTAAAAGACTTTATTTTATTCAGCGAGAGCAGACAGACACATAGCGGTGTGTGTGTGTTTTGAGACTACCTCAGGAAGATGTGATTGCTATTGTCTGGCATCCTTTCTTGCTGTTAAATGAACAGTTGTCCAGTCTAAAATTAATCAAATTGCTGTTCCTTTAGCACCTCAGTCAGAGATTGAATGTTTGAAGGAGCTACGTTTCACTGAAAATGGCAAATGAATTAGAATGAGCTGCTTTAAATCTGCATGGACTCTGACATCCTGCTTATGGGAGACAGTTTTGTTAATTTAACATTCCATGAGTTAAGTAGTTGGATCTGTTGGATCTTCATTGAAAAAGGAGCATACGGGTATTTTTTACAATCATTGACTGAGGGGTGTAATGTGTAATCACAAGGGACGGGGGCATAGCTAGGTTTGCTTTATTAGTTTGATTGTTTTTCTTTTTTGACCAAAGTGTTATGCAATGTTTTTTGTCAGGCGCCTATTGATGGGCAGGGAGCTGAAAAAAGTTTTCTTGTCAGTGAAGGATCGAGATAAGAAATGAATCAGTCTGTGTCATAGTGTCATAGGGGAGAACCCTCTGCTGGACAGACATGTATGTCGCCAGATTTCATTCTAAGTGCTGCTAAATGTGTACAAACTTGTACAAACCTTTATGCATAGAGCCGACGTGACTCTTATCAGATAGTTAGGTTTCAAGCTCAGTTACCTTCAGTGCCAGACACTTACTGTAGCTATTCCTTTTCCACATATCATACTTCTTGGTTAAAGTGTCTTCATTTTTTTCAGAATGAACCACAAAATCAAGATCAACCCTCATCAACTCTTCTTTTTCCCGAACTGTTGTATAGCATTAGCTTCTGTTAATGCTGTTATAGCATTCTGTTAATTTTGAATCCAGCCCCTGAATCCAGCACCCAGAAATCAGGACTGTTTTCAGGCCTTGTCAGGTCCAATCAAAGTTTTGCACAGACCCAAGACTTGTTACAGTTTAAGGAAGACCTGACTTGCACCTAAGTGGAATTAGAAAGTCCAGACCTGAGGTCTTGTTAAGGTCTAGTCCTTTTTAGCTTACTGTGGGTCTAGTTGGCCCAAAATCATTTTCTGCTCAACATTGTAGTGACTTCAATCTTAATAGTATACCAAACTCTTGTGCGCATTGAATCCAGGCTACGTTTAGAGAATTTAGGTGACTTACCTCTGGCTTGCATACTCTCTGTGTCAGATATGCACATAGTTAAAAAAAAAAAGCCATAGAAAATGGTATTTATTTTTGAAGTATAAGATGACCATTTCAAAGTGCTTGATGCGTCTTCTTGGACTCCTCTGGTTTTATCTGTTTCAAGATGTACGGACAGTTTGGAGATGCAGACAAAATGCAGTTCTCGCAACAACTCTTTTTTTTTTGCACACAACGGTGAGGTTTGGAGACCTTAACCCTTGATTTTGGCCACTGCCCACCCAGTGTGCTCCTCTTTCCCAGGTCCCTGCCGACCTGTATCTAAACAGGGTAAAGTGAGTGTTATGTGTTGCATACAGGAGCTCCTCAGTCACCATGCTGATGTACTTGTAGTGTTAGTAGACATAGGTTCTGGGACATTGTAGGTCCTTTGTAGTAAAAGGTGTTTTTCTTTCCAATTTATTTCCCTTCAAGCCCCCCCCCCCTTATTCAGTGAAAGTGGATGTAGTTTGAAGGTGAGGCATACAGGGTGGATTTTTTCCTTGGCATGGTGATGAAGCGAGAGGCAGAGGCATCCCTAGAATGCTGTGGCTTCCCTCTCTCGTATGCAGCCTTAACAACACCACCACCAGTCCTATGCAGTGTCTCACTCATCCTCTTTTGATGCTTTGATTTTTCTACATTTTTACGTACCTATGTAATTATTGTGAATGTTTTCTTTTTTGGGGGGGTGTTTTTCATGCTATTTTTTTGACTGAAGACAACCCCTATGAAATCATCTCATTCCCCTGTCCAGTCATTTATGAAACAAGTATTGGTAGATATCTGAGTTTTGTATGGACAGAACTGATAATTTATGTTATTTGAATCATTTTACAATGCAAATGTGTTTTTTGGAGTTATTGAGGATTCCAAACTTGAATTAAATAACACTTTTTTACCTCTGTTCTCCTCAGTAGCTGAAAAGCAGCCGAGACGAGTATGTTGTCAAACAGTAAAACAAACATCAGTCATCACACAGGCTTCCAAGGTTAAAGGTCATTTCATAGAAGTTACAGAAAACATGCACACACTCACCCCTCACCCCACCTGTGCTGGTGACGAGTGTGAAAGTGTCTGGATTCTTTTGTAATTTGAAAAGATTTGTCTCTTTAAACCGTTGAATCTCAGGGATAGTTAGTTACTGCGTAAGCAAGAAAAGCCTGAGTGATGTGATGTTATCATATTAAAGTAAACACCCCCCTCAAAAGCTTCACTACTGCGAGTTTGATGACCGAGATTTGAAATATGTTTCGTTGTCAGAATGTAAAGAGCAGGGGCTTTTTTTCTTCTGTAGAGCTGCTATTTTGCACTGATGTTTAACAATTCCACCTGTGTGTACCGAGACAGTTAGCTGGATCACAACGCCGCTGACTGTAGCAGAGAGAGGTTCAGGGTGGCCAACAGCAGAGGCGTTTCATCTCACAGTAACTTCAGGAATGCACATCACAGACTGAGATCAGACAGTGGAAGGAGATCTGAAGGGGCATTTCTTTTCAAATAATATCAATACAGGCCTCTGCTAATCAACTCATCACAGCTACCTAACTTCCACCAAGCTCACTCTTCCTCTTTTGATACATATATGCAACAAAGTGTTTTGATTTGGATTTTCAGTACTTGTTTTTTTTGCAGACAAGGGATATGTCATTAGCTATTGAAACTACCTCTTTATTTGTCATGTTACTTTCATTTTCATGTTACTTACTTTCATATACATAGGTGATTTTTTTGTCTTATTTATTGGTTTCATTTCACCAATGTTCTGTTACTTTATGTCTCTTATTTCTCTTCGGTACCGTTTGGCTCTGTAGATTTTTATTTTGCCATACTCAGTCTCATAGTTTTTAATTAGTATAATTTTAAATGAGTGTCTTTTCTTTCACCTCAGCCCCATTGTTTCTTGGAGCCACAAACACAGATCAAAGAATGTCAATGACAAAGATTAAGCATTCTTGCTGCTTTATTTTCTTGTGTTGACCTTATCAGAATTTGGCCTGTTATCCTGCACATGCTTGTTTGCTGTGTACGCTGTATTCATCACTTCACGTTGTTTTTATTCATTGTGCTTCATAACTGTTGTTTGCTGGCAAAGGGGTTCATGATAAGAGTTCATATCTGACTCTGTCAATGCTGCTTGTGATTGATTATCAGCAGGAGAATGGAATTGTGGTCAAAGTGACATCTCCTGGTGTTTACATACTTTGGCTTGGTGACCCTGGTGCTGGGGCACGCGACCACACTCGCACTGCTGCACTGTTTCTCACTCAGGCTTAGACATGTTTTAATATCAAGACAATGACAACTGAGCTATTGTGGCTAATATCCAGAAACATCCTGTGTTAGTATGTCAACATATTATACTTTTCCAGTTCAGTTGATATCATCTGAACACGTCCTGGAGGAACAGGTGGACACTCTGCCTCTGTAGTATGAGCACCCAAATGACAGCTGAGTTCTCTAAGCTCTAATTCCCTTTAAAAAACAATTTACGTGTCCAACCCTGGTGCTGTAACACTGCTGAGAGGAAGTGGTAAGATTGTGGCATATCTCAGGGAAGAACTAGATTTACATCACCTGTGATCAGACGATTTGACCCACTCATGTTTTGCTCTTCAAAGTCATCTCTTGTTTGCTCTTGTTACTTTAACTACCTGTGGAGAATGTGATCCATTACGTGTTAAAAGCATGTTTAGAATGTATTAGGACTTGAAACCAAATAAATGTGAACATTATGCAATTGTACACAGATTATCCTTGATTTTTCAGATGAACTTTGACTTTTCTGTAGAGAGCGATATGATAATCATCTGTTCAGTCAGTGATAGTGTGAAGGAAGGTGTGGAGTTTGCATGTGCATGTCTCATACCTGACCCGCTGCTCAAAACCTCTCAATGTGAACCTTTTTTACATATACAGGAGTCCTGAACCCAATCCTAGCTGTCACTGGGAGAGAGGCACGGACAGATCTTTAGTGTTTCAAAGGGCTGACACACAGAGACAGACAAATATTCAAACCAGCCACTTGTTAACCTAACATATGTTTTAGGATCACCTGGAGAGAACATGCAGACTATACAAAATGCATAAATTATTTGTTTTCTCTTTTATAATTTATAGATTATATCAGATGAAATAACTGGTTACAGAGCAGTGACATAGTCTGAACTTCATGTCGTAGTCACCACAGGGTTTGTTACTGTAAGAGGCACATGAGAACATTTTCACAACTAATTAGTCCAGTTTTTCTGTGTAATCCTTGCATATACAGGTCCTTCTCAAAAAATTAGCATATTGTGATAAAGTTCATTATTTTCTGTAATGTACTGCTAAGCATTAGACTGTCATATATTTTAGATTCATTACACACAACTGAAGTAGTTCAGGGCCTTTCATTGTTTTAATATTGAT
>JAUMHJ010000028.1:692321-703349 GCA_032361105.1 Microctenopoma lineatum | reverse complement strand
GCGACTTACAGGGAGCTAGCGCTGGGTGTCTGGCTCAGAGACACACCTGGTAGGGGATGGATTAGGAGTCAGACAGGTTTCGAACCTGCGACCTTCTACACGCCAGTCTGACGCTTAACCCATTGAGCTACCAGGCCACTAATAAAGTCAGAGTGAGACAGAAAGAGAAAAACTGTTAAGCATTTTTCCACACAATGTAATACAATTAGTATTATTGGTCCAAGATAAATACAGCATCACACATATGTAAACAAAATATTTACCAGCGCAACGTTAGGCAACTCTTTACCTATAAATATCTTTACATATTACAACCATAAGATGACAAGTAGACCCTCATGCAATCAGACAGACAATGGAAGAACTAAAAACCACCAGGCTATAAAAAGCCATTGCCAGTAACTTGTCACTAAAAGTACTGTTACATTTTGCTATTATTTCAATGACTGACTTAAAATCCACATTGCTCCAAAAGTTTGCAGACAGAATGAATCTTCACATCCAGGAAATACTCATCTGAGGTCATTTTCAGATAGGCACATTTTCTGCAAAATAAAGAAATAACTGATTTCATTACATCATCTTTAAATGGCCAAGAATGGGTTTTGGTATTTTTATATCAGATCTCTATCACCTCACAGTGTGAACATGTTTTAGGCGACACACACACTCACACTAACGCATTGAGCCTGGTAGCTCAATGGGTTAAGCGTCAGACTGGGATGCAGAAGGTTGCAGGTTTAAACCCTGTCTGACTCATAACCCATCCCCCACCAGGTGTGTCCCTGAGCCAGACACTCAGCGCTAGCTCCTTGTAAGTCGCTTTGGATAAAAGCATCTGCCAAGCAAAGTAAAGTAAAGTAACACAGCAGCTAACTCATACACCATGTGTACAAATTAAAGTTAATCCATTAAACAATAGTGTTTACATTAAATGCAACCCTTTCTTTTTAAAATGCCTGAGTCACCACTGTATACCTAATGTACTGTCAGGGAAGCTAACTTTTAATAGCACACTTTGGTGCTATTTTCAACTCAACATTGACTTATACATGAGCTTTTTACCAATCCCAGACCCCTTTTCCACTAAAACAACTACTGCTTTTTACATCACATATTTAGGATATTTAGCATATAAGTGCAAATAGTGTGTACTGTTACTCTAATATTAAACTGCAATGCAGTCATTTCAGGGCACTTTACATAGCAAGGTTTAGGACCTTAAAAAAACAATTAGAAAAAATAAGTGTATATGTAAACAAAATCATGCAGAAAACCCAAGAGTCCCATTAGAGCAAGCACTAGGCAGCAGTGGAAAGGAAAAACTCCCTTTAAGAGTAAGAAATCTCCAGCAGAACCAGGTTCAGGGTGGATGGCCATCTGCCTCAACCGGTTGGGGTTAGTGGACAGAGGAGAGAGAAAAGAACAGCAGGTTACAGAGATTATAACAACAACAAGGAGCAGACGAAGCACTAGACAGGTTAGTAGGACCAGCAGCCACAAGGTGAAATCACACAACTCAAAGGTCAAGGACACCTGCAGAAAGGTACAGAAAGTAAGAGAGACAGAAGGACGAAGCACAACAATGTTAACAACATGTAATGATGTCATGATGAGAGAGAGAGAGAGATAGAGAGAGGAAGGGAGAGGGAGGAGGAGAGGAGCTCAGAGTGCCAGGAAAGTCCCCCAGCAGACTAAATCTATAGCAACTTAACTAAAAGATGGTTCAGTCACCTGATCCATCTTAACTATAAGATTTATCAAAAAGGAAAGTTTTAAGTCTAGTCTTAAAGGAAGAGAGGGTGTCTGCTTCCCAAACTTGGTTCCACAAGAGAGGAGCTTGATAGCTAAAGCTCTGCCTCCCATTCTACATTTGAAAACTCTAGGAACCACAAGTAGTCCAGCACTCTGAGAGAGAAGTGCTTTGCTGGCAAAATAAGGTTCTATCAGGTCTTTAAGATATGTGGGGGCCTGATCATTTAGTGCTTTATAATTGAGAAGAAGGCTTTAGAACTCTATTCTCGATTTAACAGGAAGCCAATGGAGAGAAGCTAATGTAGGAGTAATATGATCTCGAAACGTCGTCAAGAAACCTACTACGTCCAGTTGCTATTGGATAAACCTTCTTTGAGATAACCATGACCTGGATGACTGAGAACCTTCACAGATAAATATGATCTCTCTTGTTAAGTCCAGTCAAAACTCTGGCGGCAGCTTTCTGGATTAACTGGAGGCTTTTTAATGAGTTTTATAATTACTGCTTCAAAAGCATGGACTAATTTCTCAGCATCACTCTGAGACAGGGTGCTCCTAAACTTATAAATATTCCTAAAGATATGATTCAAACCAGTTTAGTGCTGTTCTTTTAATCCCAGTGACATGTTCCAGTCTGTGTAATAAAATCTTGTGGTCAATAGTGTTAAAAGCCGCACTAAGGTCTAATAAGACAAGTATAGAGACAAATATTAAATACATATTGCATACATATTATTATCATCGCAAAAGTCAGTAATTTAAATAACACAGAATAGGTCATGCTTGTATTTATGCTAAACTAGGATAGCAACCTGTTATTGTTATATACCGCCATAACTGCTGCCATTTCCTCTCACATTAATTTTGCCTTACACTATCTTTCGACACTTTGGTCAGGCACAGGTCTAGCAGCTGTCCAAACAACAATTCCCCAAGGGATCAATAAAGTATTTATTATTATTATTGGCAGACTTTAGCTAAAATCCTCCACCAAAGCCCCAAAACCTTTGTAAAATATGATTTCTCTTATTTCCATGTGTAAATTAAACCTACAGTTCAAGTGGACAGACTTTAAACAGACAAAAAGGAAAAGTCTGTTTAAAGCACAGCGGTGTATAGCAATGTAACAAATGCTAGATATTAGCTAAACTGTTACTGGTAAACATCTGCACAACAGACACCCCTGGGCTGCAACTCGAAATATATCGCATTGGGCAGCTATATCTTTTCTCCCCTAATGCCCCGGGTGGAGGTTAATGTCCCGGTTGTTAAAATAGTAAATTATCCCTTTTATATATGTGTTTCTTCTTAGGTGGTCATGTAGGAAAACAATATTGTAGTGATATGACAAAATGCAGTTTAATTATCATAGATTGATAGTTATATGCATTGTTAATTTAAATCAAAGTAGCAACACGCTATTGTGTAAAGAAAACTAGTATACACATGTTGTGTTAAACAGGACTATGAAATACACATGTTGTGTTAATATAAATTGACACAGAACTATGTGTAAAGCAGATTTGCTTTTTCAACACAAAATCATTCAATATAACACATAAGCTGTGTCATTTTTTAACACATTCTTTCTAAGAGTGTACAGAGATTGAAAATTTCCAATACTTACTATACACAAATTACTTATGGCTTTGAAGTATAGTATTTTGCATTGCTTATTTTTTCTGCTTCTTTTATAAGGAATCTTGTTTGTTTTTAGTTCATTGTGAATTTCTGTGTTGCTCTCTTCGTAAAGATCCTTATGTGAAACACATGTATTTTTAAAGCAGACGAAAGATTGAAAAAAAAATTAACACATTTCTGTATTCAAAGGTAGACTTCAAACCATTTAACTGACTGGAATAAAACTCTGTAGCATCAGGAAGGCTGGTAACCACTGAATAAGACAAAAACATTCACACAAAAATTCAAACCCCTTGGCTTCGTTTTTTGGAAGTGTGTCAACCAATCAAATGTTCTAGCCTGGTTTAGCAGACATGTTATTCCTATCAAGCTTGTATCTGTAAATAGTGACACATTGAATAACTGAGAATCTGCTCTTTTTGCTCGAACCATATACAAGAATAAATTACCTCATTAGTTCCTTCATTATCACTATGTTTAGGACTGACTATTTCACGTGTGAATTCATGTGGCTCGTTCAAGAGCTGCTGGCCACTGTGATGGATTACTATACAGGAGATATATTTAAAAACGAGCAAGGTTGCAATTGAGTTTAACCTTAACTAACGTTGTTTTCCTATTGTTAAGTGAACACAAAAGCCAAGTTCTGAAAGGAGCTCTGTCAAGAATAGGATCTGTTCAAAATCGGGAACCTTGTCAAGGGCAAGAAGTGCTGAGGATTTATTATGCACTCCCTCTCACACATCCCCGCAGCACAACCTCCCCAGTGCTGAATCAATGCTGTACAGCTCATAAGTGCCCCACATTGCACAGTGTATATGCTAAGATGATGTTTTTGTGCTGTTATTCAATTGGCATTCACAGCCCTTGTAATGACTTTCCCACACAATATTAACGACTAAATTGTGAGCTTCAAAATTTTTTGATTTATTAAATAATGATTATTTTTAGGTTGTAAAGGCTTCCTACACAAACACTGTACATTACAGAGTAAGAAGAAAATTTACACTTAGTTAATATGTTGTATGTGATGTGTATGATGTTGTGAAAAATTGTAAGGATGTAAGGACAGGACATTGTATGCTGTGCAGAATGTAAGGCATATTAGGCTGTATCATTTGATTAGTTTGAAAATTAACTAAAATGACAGACACACCTGTAGGTGCAGCAATACCAACACTCTGGTGGAATGTGGGATGAAGTACAAAAAAGGCTGGTCTGACTAAATATTAATAAATAAATGTATTCACCTAATGTGCAGCAGGCATTTTGAGATGCTGTACTTAGTATTTTCACTATTATTTTATGTTACCCTCCTGTTTTTGTGTCACAACATCAGTAGTGGAAATCAGCAATGCACTTTTAAGTTGCTTCATTTTTCTACTCCGCAGTCTACAATTGGTGTGCATTATTAAACATCTTCAGTACATTGTCTACATTTGTAAAACTGTACCTTTCAGTTCAGTTACAGAAAAGTGGGTTAGTGGTAAGGAATTACCAGCAGGGGGCATGAGTCAATCAGACAAGTTAACGGCAGTCACTTATTGTCTTCTTCAATCAGTCTTGGTACAGTGCTAATAAGTCATGTCAGTTGATAAGCTTTTTATTTTCTTCATTTTTTTTTAATAAGAATTAGATAGATAGATGAGGGTTTTTTTTATTTGACCTTGAAGAATGACACTGCGGAAACCCCCTGCCACGTCTGCTTTCTCTCCACACCATTGTAGTTGTTCTATTTAATTTCCCTTTTTTAAGTGCTTTGTTGTGATTGTGCCCCGACTTGGTCAAGGACAGACACGAGGACACCCAATACAGGCTGTTCAGCACAAAGTCTCAGTGTTCTTCTTGTCTTATTGTGGCGCACAAAGCTATGGCGTTCTCACCTCCTCTTAAATCTCCACTGAGGTATTGATTAAGCAATTAGTTATATATAGAAGTTGTGACAATGTATCACATGAGGAAAACCAGCAATTGTTTGAGATTTAAACATATTTTAATTTCCTATCAATAAAAGAAAATGTTCTTAATTATAAAGACATGTTTTGTATAGAAGATTGTTAGTTTCAAGATAAGTTGATTGATGATAAATAATTTTCTAGCAAAGTAAATCATGATGATGATGTTCAGCTGCCCAGGTTGATAATCTTGTCAGGAAGATTTTAGCTTCATAGGGATGGCAATGAGGTAAATATATGAGATTTACACTGGTTGGTACAGCTACTTGGCTATAACAATATATTATATGTAATATATAAATTTGTTTGAGCTAGCTCTGGAACAGCTAGCACTGCAACACTTGCAGATGTTGTAGTGCTAGCTGCAATTTTTTTAGTCATCAGTCATTTAAGTCTTAATTGGAAATAAAAGTAATTTTCATTCTTTCATTTGCAGTTAATGTCATCACAACTCAGTATTATTGAATAAATTTCTTCCAGGTACAGTGCAGGGTCATGACGTGATTTCTGCTGGCCAGGTTATTATAGCTTCTACATTTATTCTGATTTTATCTGATCAAGCTCCATAATTAGTGATGGGCAGTGAAGCTTGTTTGCTATACAGTGGCCCCTCGTTAATTGCTAATAATAATTGGGAGTCTAAAAATAACCACTGCAAGTCAGTGAAAGCTGAACCGCGTTATAGTGAGTGACCACTGTAGTGACCAAACAGGAACAGAATTGCCATAATTACTGGAGACAGATGTTCAGAACATGTATCGCCTCAAAGGTTCTTTAAAATAGCATTTGGGAAGTACTTACACATTTATACTAAAGTAAACTTTAGAGTAAAGAGTAATTATCTAAGATTTTGTTGTGGTACTACAACACAAACTTACATTCAGTTAGGAATACAGTTTGTTCCACAGAGACTTCAAAATATCATAGCAACTATGAATAATAGCAACAACGACGAAAAAAAGGGTATCTTTATTTGTTTTATTTGACTGAAAATTATGAAAAACAGTGTGCATAACCACTTCACAAGAACAATATCAAGAATGTCGGAATTTCACAGTTCTCTTTCGTTCGAGACTGTCTCTCCACCCTGTTACATGTTCCATGTGTACGGGGATAATGACCTCTCGCGCCAGGGCGCTTGGAGACTCCTTTAAGACACACCGGATCTTCCGGTCACGCCTCCTGCGGGAGGTATTTAACCGTCGCGGAGACGTGAGCCCAGTGATATAGTTTGATCGGAACCCGACACCGAGCGGCGTCAAGCTGGAGAGACAGTCTCTTCACTCAGAGAACCGGGGTTACACCGTAACCCCCGCGTTCACGGTCATACACAGACTGGGATGAACCTGAACAATCACCTTGGTTTCACATTTTAGCACACAAACAAACAAATAAATATTTAGAAGAATACAAGAATGTGACATGAAAGAGTTCAACAAGTTAACTGGAGATGTGTTTTAGAATTAAGTGCTCATGTAGAGGTGTAAATTAAACCCATTAACATTAATCACAAATATGATGGTTAAAATACAATCATTTAATCAAATGTTTTTAGTTTTGGCAGCCTGTGGCCACTGATAACAGCGAAAGAATGGAGCAAAGATATGAGCTAAAATGGGCTAAAAAGCTCAATCAACATTTTCACAATATTATATTAAGATTAAGATCATCTTATTATTCACAGTATCAATCAATCAATTCTGCCAGCTTACTAGCAAAGCAACTCACATTTACATTGCTTTCTACAGAGCAGGAGGGAGAAACAGATTTACAAGCTCTGTATCTAGAATTGTACATTTTATCTTTAAACGCTGCACAACAGAGAAACTCAGGGTGCTGTTTTCACCCAGAGTGATTTGGGTGCTATCATCTTTTATCCACACAATCCTGCCACCCTAGCAGAAATTGGCTGTGGGCGGGGGGTGCACAGAGTGAACAAAATATAAATGATGAAGTCAAAACACAAGCTAGGCTTTAGTCCTTCCCCTTTATTTATTGTGCAAATATATCTGGGAGACAGAGACAGAGCTTGTCTGATGCTGGGGCTCTGCTGACCTGTAGCCACAGCACACTTGGAAAACAAAATTTTGCCAGAGACAAACAGCAGATAGCCCATATTTCTAGGCCCCTGTGACAGGGGACTCACACTAGGCCCCCTCCTCCAATCAGCTGGATTAGTTTTCTTTCTTGTGCTCCCTAATAGTCGGACATGAAGGTATAGACTACTCGAGGACCTGTAATGACTCTGGGAGGTCAGGGGTCAAACAGACTGATAGATATAACCTATAGTATCTCCCTATGTGCACCTTCTGCTAAGCAAACAGTCGGACGGCTCTGATGTGCTCTGACAGTAGCAATATATAGTTATAAGGTCTTAAACCATATATTGTAAAGTGCATTGAGATGACTTTTGTTGTCATCTCAAATATGCTACAGTATATAAAAAAATAAATTGAATTTAATAGCAGGGCATAAATATACACTTCTAAATTCACAAACTATATAGAATTTTCTCTAATTCTGCGCAATTATGACCTACAAGATAATCAGGTTTTCACACTAATCCTGAAAATAGATAGAGGTAACAAATAAGAGAAAAATGACTCTTAGTGTATTTATTCTGTATTTCTAATGGTGTGTGGCATTAACAACTGATTTCAGTTCATCACACCAGCTTTCTCTCAGGGATGTTGGTTGGTTTTCTGCATACAAATGCCTGCTTTGTCAGTCAACAGAATTTGTGTTAGAACTTTGTTCCTCTTCCGAGCAACTAGTGGTCTGAGTATAATTGTCTTGCTGCAATTAGCTGGCAAAACTGAGACTCCATAAATAGCTTCAGATGTTTTACTTTACTTTGCTTGGCAGACGCTTTTATCCAAAGCGACTTACAAGGAGCTAGCGCTGTGTGTCTGGCTCAGGGACACACCTGGTAGGGGATGGATTAGGAGTCAGAAGGGGTTCGAACCCACAACCTTCTGCGTCCCAGTCTGACGCTTAACCTATTGAGCTACCAGGCCGCTGTTTTGTTTGTTTGTTTGTGACACGACTCAATTCTGCAAACCTGTTTAGTCAGAATCAGACTTTAGCACTGAAAACCCAGATTTCTCTAAATTAGACAGAGCTTCCTGTTGACTGACACCTGACTCTAAAGTAAAGAGTTTAGACCTCACCAATTTGGAGCCTATGTAAGTCAAAAATCTGATTTACAAGTAATTACAGAACTGAAAGTTATTGTTGACCATTAACATTGCCAAAATAAGGTATTTAAATTATTTTTCTCAGTAAAGTTAACTCACTGCAATCAAATGGGATTTGTAATTTAATGACTCTCCAATACTGGTTTCATTTATGCAGAAACACAGGAAGCACCATTGATATAAGTTTAGCATTAAGTTGTTAGTTGTAAGTTTCTTGTTGTAAATAACCACATTCAATATGTAAGAATGTAACATGCTATTTGATTCATAGGGCAAAGTCAGGAAAAATCTATTCTGCTGTATAATAGGAAAACCATATACATTATGTGGTTTTCCATAATTTATTAAATATAAAAAAATATTGCTTTGTAAATATTCCTACATTATACAATATCAGTATCATCTCTATTTTTATTATATTATATCTATATTTATTATTGTTTTATCTATTTTTGTCTACTATTTATGTATTGGTTTTATGTACCTGTTAAAGCACTTTGGTCAACTTGAGGTTGTTTTATAGGTGCTATATAAATAAACTTTGATTTGATTTGATTTGAGTATATTCAGTAGAATGAGATTATACCTTCCATTTCAAATCTTTTTTAAATTTTTTATTTGAGACAGGGCACTGTTCTGGTAAGATCTGAGTGGAAGTTGACAGTCCACAAAGTGACAGTAATCAATGCCAGGTAATTGATGTGAGAGTTTTGTGTTAAATTTAATCATGTTTGTATTTCCTGTCTTTGCAGTTGAGGACCCTCAGCTTTGTTCGTGTTTCCACACAATGACCATCAGAAGCCTGGCGGATCCTCAGCAGCCACCCACTGCTTCCTGTCTCTGCTAACAAAAGACAATTTTCATAGCACTTACAAAGCAAAATGCCCTGTCAGAGTCAATTATTAATGCAAGTGAAATGTACTGAATATGATAAAACTGCTAGACATGTATACATGCCAAGATAAATATAGAAAAAATATCTGCAGAGCAAACACCCTGCAATAGTTCACTGTCCTGTGTAAAAATAAATGTCTATAAATATATTACGTAGCCTATACACCATATAGTTATATAGAACACAATCATTTACTAAATGTTACAAAAATAATATATATGCTACCCAATTATTATTATTATTAATAGTAGTAGTATTAATTAATATTAATATTATTATCATCATCATAAAAACGTTACGTTGTAGTTATTGTTTTTAAAATAATATTTAATTATATAGTAAAACTTTGTTAAACAGGTCTTTGCCCCTCCCTGTGTGTCTGTATATCAAGTGTGACACCTCCATCAGCACCACCCGTCCTCTGTCCAGGCATTTGCACATTGCAGGCGGCGAGCATCCGTCACGTGACTCGGCATCCGCCAATAGCTGGCAGGCTGGCGAACTTTTGCGATAAGGGAAGCGCAGTAAAGAGCGAGCGATCTGAAGGAGTTTCACTGTTAGCTGTTCAGTGGTCATCATCATACACGAAGTACTGGCTCTACTGGTTTCTAAAGCAGCATTAGAATAGATAGTGTTCATCCGGATATTTATTATTTTTATTTTGTTGTCACGGCTGCAGCATCACCTGCCTTCAGGTTTAAAACACCAGACAATCATCTGATCTGACCGGCTGTTGTCTGCTAGTCAAATGCTGGGAGACAAGGCTCACGGTAAGTCTGTCTCTCTGACTGTATTCTCTGCTTTTTCAGCCTGCACGCAATATATATGGCAAACCATGTTAAAACAAATAAGCAATCAAATTCTAATAAAATGTGCATTGTTGGTCTAGTTTACAAAAGTAACAAAGAGAAAACAGTGTTAGAAAATTTGTAGCTGAAAATAATGTTATAATGCTCTTTGCTCATATTAAAATACTGAATTGTAAAAAGAAAAACTTAGGTTAATAAAATAATGTCAACTGCATACATCTAATAATAGTAATACTAACAATATTTAATTATTAATACCGTCTCATTCACTTATTTGCAACGATTCTCGAGACTGCTAAGTGCCCCGCGGGCTGCGCGCGACGCCTCAGTTTCGCGGCCTTTACCTGCGCCGCTGGTCACGCGCGTCCTCCCTGTTTCTATTCAGAAATGGCGTCGACCGTGTGTAACTTTCACTTCACTTCATAAAAAAAGCATGAGCTGGTTCTATAACATGGGATATAGGGTCTACAACATAGGAGTCTGTCGCTCTATGAATTAAATTATTTTTTACTTAGCTATTAGATGTTGTTCGAAGAAGATGGGCCAACAAGGTGTGTGGAAATCATCAATTATTTTACCTCGGATAAAGTGTTTTTTTCGTATATGCTCAAATCATAAATGCACATTTTAAATGACTTGGTTGTAGACTGTTTCACATTTGTGGACATGATAAAAAAATATTTATTTGTATATTTTTTCCTATTCATTAGGCCATAGTAATTAGGCTGCATATCGTAACTCATATTTGCACAACTACAAGTAAACTACGTTATATA
>JAUMHJ010000028.1:674151-691426 GCA_032361105.1 Microctenopoma lineatum | reverse complement strand
TATAATATTATATGCTATATATATAGTATATACTATCAATCCGTTACAAAAAATAATTTTTTTTTAACATTGTCATGGTTTCGGATTAAATTTAAGACATATTAAAAACAAATAATTTTTGTTACAATATTTGCACATGTTTGGATTAATGACGGAATCAGTATTTCCCTGGAGTTCACATGCATTTAGGAATTATTCTTAATAAACAGTAAACGATCCACGTTGTCCTGTGCGTGTGTGTGCGTGCGTATGAAGCAGGTGTGACTTTGAAGGTTATGGAATACACGTATGACGATGATCTGGAAGAGCTGTGCCCTGTGTGTGGAGACAAAGTGTCTGGATACCACTACGGTCTACTCACCTGTGAGAGCTGCAAGGTAACACAACAGCAACGACAATTTAGTAAAACCATTATATCAGACTTTAGATCAGAATGTCATTATATCAGACGTTATTATAAATAATTCGTCAGAACCTAATGTACTTTTTTTTCATCATAAAATATTTCGGCACATGTTTCCCATTTCCGTATATATACAAAATTTCGTTTTCGTTAGATTTCCTTACTTTTGTTAATAACACGTTTAACACAGATTTTATCCACGTAGTCACAGAGAAAGTATTACCGTCAGTATGCAACATAAATGACCTATGAAAATGTAATTACTGTTCAGGCATAAGTCGTAAAACGAAACAAACCTCACAGTCGTCTCTTCTAACACGTTTCCAGGGCTTCTTCAAGAGGACCGTGCAGAACAACAAAAGGTACACATGTGCGGAAAACCAAGAGTGTAAAATAGACAAGACCCAGAGGAAGAGATGTCCTTTCTGTCGCTTCCAAAAATGCCTCAACGTCGGCATGCGGCTAGAAGGTACACGGCCTTTATTACATCATAATAAAATGATACGTTTATTATTATTTGAGAGAATAAAATACTGGACATTTGTACAGATTCGTTACATGTATGTTACACGTTTAAACTGAAAATGTTTACTGTTTAATACTAATATGGTTTTATTTTATTATTCCAGCCATATAGCTATATTTAGACTGTGTTCCTTTCTTTTAAAAACACCATGACCAATAATAATTCTATCAATAATTATTCCAACAATATAGACATTTTTAGTTATTTTATTTTAATTATTTTGAATACAAAAATAAATAACATTTTCTAAAATTTCTTTTCTCTCATGTTGTTTCCTATACACATGGAATGGGATTAATTCCCAGACAGCAATGCAGGAAAGCACCTGCTTCCGTAGCAAAAAAATAAAAAAAGGACACATTCTTGACTTACTGATAAAACCCAGGAGACTCCCTTGTTTTAAATCAAAAGCTCTATTTAGGCTACAAGTAGGAGTGGAGCTTCAGACTCTGGGCAAACTTCTCAGGCCCAGAAAGGGAAACAAAATGACCAGCATGATATTTACTGTGCAGGAACATACGAGCAAACTACTGAAATCAATATCAAAAACTGATTTTACTTCTGTTAAACTGTACTTCGATGCTCAACAAGTGTTTTGTATAGGGATCTTGGTTGTGTAGGAGAATTCAGAAGAATCATTGTCTCATCTGCAAATCTGTTCTTTACCTCTTGTGTGACAGCGGTGCGTGCAGACCGCATGCGTGGGGGAAGGAATAAATTTGGCCCCATGTACAAGAGAGACAGGGCCTTGAAACAACAGAAAAAGGCTTTGATACGATCCAACGGGTTCAAGCTGGAGACTGCAGCTCCTCCGGCGGCCTCTCCTCTGCAGACTGACTACAGCTTCACCGGCACTCTGCACACTCTGCCCACCCTGCCCACCATCTCCAAGAATCTTCTCCCTTCCACCCCGAGCTCCATCACCGCTACAGACTACGAGGCCAGCCTTTATGGACCCCCATCGCTGGGTGTGACCATGCAGTCCCATGTACCCCTCACCACCCAGTACCAGTACACAGCCTTTCCTGGCAGGGCAATTAAAGCTGAGTGTCCTGACTACACCAGCTCCCCTGAATCTTTAACAGGATACCCCTATCCAGATATGTACCCCTCAGCCTCGCCACAGCTGCCCAGCCTGCCTCCGCTGGTGCTGGAGCTGTTGCAGTGTGATCCAGATGAACTAGTGGTGCAGAATAAGATCATCAGTCATCTGCAGCAGGAGCAGGGCGGCCGGGGACGGCTAGACAAGCCCAGTACTTTCAGCCTCATGTGTCGCATGGCAGACCAGACTCTCTTCTCCATAGTGGAGTGGGCCCGGAGCTGCATCTTCTTCAAGGAGCTCAGGGTGAGTGCCAAGTCATTTATCCTAATCTTATCCTTAGGCTTGTTCACAAATTTTGTGACAATGAGACATTAGCATAACATAACAGCTCACTGTTTCTGTAATGAGGCTCCAGGCTTTCTAGCCATCTATATCTCAATTTTACAACACAGCTTCCATTAACCCTTATCAATACATAGCCATTGTTAGTTATTGAGGCTGCACGTCACAAGGAAGATAGAAAAAGTTACAAAGGAATTCAGTGCTGCATGGAAGGATGAAAGAAATGTTCATCTGCAGTGCTGCAGTGAAATGTCATTATAAAACCCTGCCTATTCTCTTTCAGTACTGAAACTGGAACAGTGTGTGTCCCTTTAAGGATTTCTAAATCAGTCTGTCAAATCTTAAATTTTTTTCTCTTTTTAAAACACATGCATATCAAAATTTTCAGAAAAGCCTCTTTAAATTTATGTAAATCTTTTTTTATCTTCTATTTGTCTCCAAACAACATAACAATATATTAACAGCACTAAAAAACTGAATGCAATTACATAACAACATAAACATTTGCTGTGCAAAAAGGAATAAGAAAAGAATGATTGCTTTGTGTTCAGGGTGGAATGTGTGAACACAGTTCACAGCATTATGAGCAGTGTATCTTTTCTCACCATAAACAAATATATCAGTCCTCTGGAAGTTGACTCATACAAACACACTGCACTCACACGTTTGAATGGATTACAAGTCACTGTGAGGGGATTCGCACACCATGTGAAAGTGACTAAATATGTACAAAACAAAAAGAGTTACAGATAACACAGCTTAGTGTTTATTGGAAGGCTGATTTAGCGGTGCAAGTCTGGTCAAAATCATTCGAACTGGTGGTGACTCTATACGCACACATGCACACACGAAGATGCCGCACATTCATTACTGTCTCAGTTGATCATTTCTGTCACTGTGATTGTCTTTGTGAGAGGTGGCACAGACGTGCTGCAGTATTGGACGGGTGATTTAGAGGTCCCATGCTGGTGGAATCAATGCTGTTGTTGTGGTTAACCGAACTGCTGCTGTAGCTGCTGGCAAAATGGCTGAATACACCAACTGATCCAAGTGAAAATAGAGGATTTTATTTCTTTTCTGACAAAGACAAAGAAAGAAATATTACTTGATGATATAATCTGTCTGTGCTGTGTTGACAAACACATAGCTGTCAACCAATTAAACACTTTAGCTAGCAACAAAATGTAGATTCTGGCCTTGGCGAGATGCTTTCTCATTTTCTGATCAAATACAGTTCATTTATTCAGCTACTGCTCCTTTCCTTCTTCACACTCATTTATTCTTGACATTCATTTTTAGGACTGCCACCTGGGAAGTGTGGCGACCAAGAGCTGCTCTGCTGCACGCTTGGTTCACTTCCCTGAAAATGATATGCCTGTGTCTGTGTGTTTTGGCAGAACAGGGACATGCAGAAATCATACAAACGGAACCTGATCAACAGAGCTGAATTAGAAATACTTGTGGCGCTTGTAAAGCTTTGGATCGCCTGCCTGCACAAAAAGGCAGCAGAGTGAACCATGTGTCAAGTGTGTGTTTGCACAAACAGCAGAATGGCTTTTTCAATCGTACTTAGGGGCAACTGAGGGAAAGACACACAACATACATAACACTGTGGTGTTAATACCGTTTGGAGTGTGACACTGCATTGTGGCTTCTTGTGTATCTGCAGTGGAAGTGATATCTCACATATATATTTTCAGTGATATCACACTATTTATTGTGTTCCCAATGTAGAAACGTGACTTAAATGTTGCTTTGCCAGAACATCAGGAAAAATTAGTGTGGTTGTTACTTTTGATACTGTTCTCGTCTCAGAGGGAAAGATCACATTAACGCAAGTGATGTGACAACGCAATTTGTTGCTTTTTTTTACGCTAACTACAAGGTAGCTTTACAATAGGTATGAGCTGGAGAACAAATCTGCTTCTCTGTATTACCAGTGCAGGTGAAAAGCACAGACACTGTTTGTCTTACCTTAATAACATTAATAACTAAATGCAGCTGGAACCCTCCCACATCTGTGCATACACATTTGTCTGTTCCCACATGTTTTCTTAAAGAGAGGTTTTTAGTTTTTTTTAAATCATGTCACGGTTGTCTTTTTATTTCGTTTTCTGTCTCTTTACTCAGAAGAAGATTGCAGCAGGTGTATCCATGCTGGACCCTAAAGGGTTAGAGAGAGAGACTGTAACTGTCTTTGTGTGCCAGAACATTACAGATTATAGGTTGAATCATGCATGTGGAACGCAAATTAAATGAACTGTTTTTCAAAAACAGTACTTTCAGGATGGCTTTTTTTAGACTTCAGAATTAATATTTTAGTTGTATAGATTTTTAGATTTTACTGTACATTGTGAGACATTTGTTAGACAAGTTGTGTGTGAAGAAAATATATATCAGACTGGGAAGCAAAAGGTGGCAGGATTAAATCCCAGCGCATATTCCCAGCCCTTCCCCCATACCAGGTGTGTTCCTGAGCGAGACACTCAGCACTAGCTCCCCTGATGACCCCTGTGGCTGCCCACTGCTCCCCCCAAGAGGGGATGGGTCAAATGCAGACACATTTCTTTGTAACATGTAAAAATGTATTCAATTTCAATAAAGATGATTCTTTTTCTTCTTCTACATACCAAGATTAGAAAATCAGCAGTGTGGGAACATGGTGCACTTAAGAAAAAGGGTCACAGGCATTCTGTTTTGACTTTTTTTCTGTGTGGTCATTTTGCCTCCTCCCTGCTTCATGTTGTACACATGTGGTGTGTTTCCATTGACAGTCAGAGCATTTTTACAGCCAATATGGATAGAGAGAACAAAGCTGTGTATATTTTGCCAAGAAAGCCTCCCAGAAAGAGCTGTTTGCCTAGGCTGGATAATTACATTCCATACAGACGATAGCGGGGGAATGTCAGTTCGCCATTGCAGCTCCACGCTGCGCATGTCTACATTGTTATTAAATTGTAAGCAGAATGAAAGCTATTGTTTTCTGCTGATCCTCAAATGTGGACTTTGTCGTGTCTTGTGTTTGTCTTTCCATTCACCTGTTGAACATGCAAGTTGTTGCTGAGGAAGTGCACACAATGTAAATGTTCCAATACTAGAGGAAGTCCACTAGAAACAGTGCATTTAAAAGCAACAGGCTCAAGACTGCTCTTATTTGACTAAATATGAATATTGTCCCTCTGTGTCTGTGTATCATGTAAAATAATTAAGGATATTATCTTTTTGTGTTGGTAGGAGGTCCTCATTTAATGTGATTTAATCTTGGCTGGTATGATTCCTAGCATTCAGTGAAAATAAGATTCCCAGCTGCAGCATGAGTTCTCTTGTCATATGGTGCTGCCTTTCTGTTGCATGTTACATTTATTTTTCAGTCTACATTGACTAGTCTGACTATTGAATGGCATAAGATACCAAAACATGTAGTAAGTTTAACTATTAGGATGCAGTAAAGGAGTGGATGTTACAAGAATTGGTAAACAAGATAGTCTAGTAAAGACAACATCAGACCTAGTATCTGTTATTCAGTTTATTCTTGCTCAGTTTCATTGTTAGATGGTATTGAAGATAAGTAATCTCATGGCACATTTCTTTATTAAATAAAAATGTGCAATCAACTGTTTGCTACATTAGTAACTTAAAAAAAGAAACTTAATGGTTTCTCAAAAAAACAGAATGGCTTCATAAATAGAATAAGAGAAGTCATGTATTTGCAAAATTATTAAAGAAAAAGAAACTATGTACAAAATGTGTGTAATTTCTATCTAATTTAATCTAATCTAAATCCAATTCCTTAACTCTAGACTTTAAGGTCTGTTGCTCTTCTGCTGAATTATCACTATGTGTAGTGTGTTTTTGTTGTTTGCACATCATCAGTGTGAACTAAAATATGACCCTCACTGGGAAAAAGTGACACTTGACAGGAATGTATTCCTGTATCCCAACATATGAGTTTATTCCAGTTCCACATTTGAACTAGGGCAGGCAGAGTCACTGAAAATCCATGTGGGAGAAGAAATAAATCCATTTTCCTCTCATTTTTAGCTGCAATTGAGTGTCCAACTCCTCTTTGAGAGGAAGCATGGGAGGTCGCAGAGACCTCTTGCTTCCTTAACCCCTTCCTTTATCACTGTACATCCAGACCTCCTCTACTGCACTAGTCCAGATAAGTGTGTGGCCAAAGATTGGAGTACAGATTCATACAGATTGTGCAGAGCAGTAATCCTGTCAGCTCCATGTTAGACAAATGCGTGTTTGCTGCAATTAGCAGCTACAGCTGCAGAATTACTGACTGCTGTGTCCTTCACTTTATAGACGATATTGCAGGTGGAGGAGGGACGGTACACGCTCAGTCTACACACACAAACACACACTCAACCCCCAGAGCATAGCATATAGGGCGGTTAGCTAGAGGTGAGAAAGGTAAGTGAGACTCCAAGTGAAAAAAGAGACTACGATAGTAGCATGAAAGCTTTTATTGTTGTCATGTATTGTATGACTAGAGCTCCAGATCACAGCCAGCTTTAGATTAGAAGCCTCCTTTTTGATGATGTCCTTTTTGTCTCTTTCTTAATTTGTGTTTCCTCCCTGTTCGGCTCTGGGTGTTTCCTGAAGGTTGGTGATCAAATGAAGCTGCTCCATAACTGCTGGTCTGAACTTCTGGTCGTGGATCACATTTTCAGACAAGTGCAACATGGAAAGGAAGATAGTATCCTGCTGGTGACGGGCCAGGAGGTAAAAACTCCCTCACACGACTTCCCATCAACACAATGCCTACTCAGTTTCATTCTCTTACACTTGATTTCATTCAAAGCCTACAGAAAGGCTCCTCTAAGTCTTTGGACTGGACCACACATTTCCAATTCCAATATCTTAAAATGTGGCTATTTACATGCTACACGTACACTAGATCATGTCTAAGTGTTCTTAAGCTTCAGGTGAAATTGAAATGTTCAGATAGCAGCTCTAAGGACAGTTTCAGCTTCCAACTATGTATCACCATGTTTGTACGGTGTTTGCTCTGATGTGAGTCACATCAGAATCTTTTAACCCCCTGAGTTGTCAGGTGAGCAGATCAGTTGATAGCCTGACATGAGTGAAGATAACGTAAGATTAAAAATTATCATAATTAATTTCAGATTCAGATTCTGTATGATCAAATAAAGAACATTAAATAAAATAATGAGTTCACATATAAAATAGAAAGTGATGGTAAAATAAAAATAAAATACAGAGGAAAAAAAATCTAAACCATCCAAGTCTTGGTGGAAATTTGAAGTACTTTATTTATTTCACTTACTACACACTATAACCAGTAGCCTGTATTGTGCAGGTGGAGCTGTCATCCATCTTGTCGCAATCTGAGGTGACTCTGTCCGGTCTGGTCCAGAGAGGTCAGGAGCTGGCGACAAGGCTGCGGGTGCTGCAAGTCGACCGCAGAGAGATTGCCTGCATGAAATTTCTTTTGCTGTTCAACCCCAGTGAGTCAACATAACAGTCATCCTCACTGTGATGAGGATTAATAAATGTAAATAATGACACCTCTCAGTATAAACAGATGGTGTCCTGTTTTGTTTGAATTATTGTGGTAGTTATCACAAAGCGATAGAGGCCTGTCAGACTGAAACATTTTCTTAAAAACAGGCACGAATATATACAGTTTGTAGTATTTTTAGTAAGAATAATTAATTGTTTTGAAGGGCTCATGCTTCTGTGTTTAGCCTGTAGACTTTGTTCTTTCAGAATAGCAGGTTTTAATACAGGAAAATCAATCATGTTCGTGTGGCTGCAGGGTCATACTGATGCTGTCTTTTCGCAAAATTTAAATAGCAACACTGAAAGGTAATGAAAAATGTCACAATTGCAGATTATCTGCTGAGTCTATTTATCTATAAGGATAAATAGGTGTTTTCCAAACTGCCCTGTTTTACTTCAATAAATTCACTTAATTAAATTTCTAGGATTGACAAAAGCTAATATTAACAAAGACGTCCTCCTCCATTGTCTACTAATGGTATTCAAAAGAAGCGTAATGGATGGGTCTAGCATTCGATTGCGGGCCTGACATTCATGTAGCGGCTTTTGCAAATGGAGAGAGCATTGATGTGGCATGTCCAGATTCCCAGAAGTGTTTGCTGTTTAGCGCTGGCAAAGCGGGGAACAAAGAGCTTTTGAATGGGAAGAGCACTTGTCATAGGCAGAAAATATTTGCTGTCTTTGCTGGCAGCTTTTTTACTCGCATTCGCGCTCTCCCTCATCTTCAGAGTCAGGTTTGTGGGGGGTAATTTAATTGCCCTTAAGCAGTTTGAAAAGATGATTCAAAACATTGATTCAAAAACATTTAATTACTGTGTGAATGGATTCTCTAAGATGGGCTCAGCTGATGCTGAATGCCAGTTCACTGGAGGGCTTTACTATTGTCTCACATACACACAGAACACACACCTACACACACATAGCCACCCACACATGCATTCATCTTATTTTATGCATAAAGTATAGATCATAGCACAGCATATACTGGATACTATGTAGTAGCAGGCATTCAGACGCTCAATGAATAAGTCTTAGATAGAATATTCATCTATATTACACATGTATTAAGATGTTTATTTTGATGACAATAGTCATTTTAGATGTATTGAGTGTGAATGAAAAACCATACTGAGCAAACTTTTACTTCTACTTTTAAGTAGTTTATTTGTAAAATGTATTTAATTATAAAATATTTATTTTAGCTGAAAAATAACTTTTTAACCTTATTAAAATGGAAACCAAAATTGTAGTGGGTTTAGAAAAAATGATCTAATCTAAACATAATTAACAGCATGTAAATACATATAGTCAACATATAAAATAATACAATATAATATAATACATAATGGCTTTAGGGGTTTCATGTTTTCAAACATCCTCAGAAATGGATGGTTTATGTTTTGTGATAATTATGACATTTTAGTGATAATTATCTGCATTTTCAAAACCACGCAACTCATCCATTGATTTCAACATACAATTTTAAATAGCACAATATACTGTAACACAAAATATACTAAATCATGAAGACCTGTGTGTCTTTTCTAATATGTGACTCTTTAACATATTTACAAGCAGTTTTGTAATTATGTTCATAGATTGTTTTTAACCTTTTGCTGATATATCTGTTTGCAAAATATACCGTACGTTCTGTATCATATAGATTCCGCTCTTCATGGCTTCTGATAAGACACTGCAGTGGATCAGTGAGGTGTTTAAAGTCACAGCATGACTGTGCCTCACATCAACAGATTGTAATTGCCCCTCAAAGATTTATGATGTCATTTATGTGCAGATGTGAAGCTGCTGGAGAACCAGGCCTTTGTCGAGGGCGTCCACGAGCAGGTAAACGGGGCACTGCTAGAGTACACCCTGTCCACCTACCCTCAGTTCCAGGAGAAGTTCAGTCAGCTCATGTTGCGGCTGCCTGAGCTGCACTCCCTCAGTACCCAGGCTGAAGACTACCTGTGCTACATGCATCTGAGTGGAGAGGTGCCCTGCAACAACCTGCTAATTGAGATGCTGCATGCCAAGCGAGCGTGTGTGTGAGGGACGTGCGCAGAATGCTATGGTCTTTTGTGTTGTTTGCTTAGGTGAGGCTGTGTGTGTTTATGTGTGAGTGAGCATGTGTATGAGGGAGATATGAGTGAGATAAAAACTTCAACTGAAGATACAGAAGGCTCATACTGGGTCATGTATGTGAGGGGAGAAAATATTCTTTAAATTAGAATGATACAGCTCCATCTGTGCTATCCTGCACAGTTGCTAATTTTATTAATGGAACCTTAAGAAACTGGATTTCCTCCCCGTTTTGAATTCTAAAATTAGCTCTGCCTGTAGAAAAACATTATATCCTCCTAATATGACATGAATTCGTTGTCACTAACAAGATTTTCTATGTCCCACAGAGCTGCCCAGCAAATAATTAGCTACCTGCAGTCTCTTCGTGACATCTACTAAAATAGATTCTGACATCACAGCAAAAGCCATTTCCAACACCACTTTGATAGGAACTGCACTGTGACACCTAATGCTTGGTGGGCTGACTATTAGTGTGGAAACATCTGCTGAATGAAAGCTGGGTGAGCTGACGTGCACTTTTAAGGATGGATTTTGTAGCCTCTTTTCAGAAATGTAATATTAGCATATATATTTCTGATCTTGTCGGAAATGTATATAGAAATAAACAACTTTAGATGCAACATTATGATTCTAAGAACAGCAACACTGTTCCTGGATTATTATTATTAATCATTTCTAGATGAAGATATTTCAGGGTAACACGACACACTGTGGTCTTATCAGACTAGATTAGCACTACTCTTATCTCTGCACTTGTTCTTTTAGTCACCAACCTTGTGGGAAAATAAAAAACCTCTCGCAAGTTTGTATAGTTTTGTTTTTATCTATTTAGATGTAATATATTGATATATCAAAGTCAGGCATGTGAAAATAAAACATTCTTACTCAGTTATCCATTAACTGAATTCTACTTGCAATCATTTTATTCTTAGAAAAATCAAATGGAAAAAGAGGAAAGAAAATGTAAAAAAAGCAAATGAAGGTAAAGAGAAAAGGCTTTGTGGCTAAGAGCAGAGAGGAGCAGGAAGATGAGGAACAAAGACACAGCAATGTGTGAATGGTTCAGGAGAGATGAACAACAAAGATGTTTTCGTCAGTAAAAGGAAGCATCTGTTTGCCTCTCAGTTTTCACACAGGAGCCAACAGGGAAACATTAGCATTCTTTGTAAAATGAATTGATGGGACAGTGTTTCTAGAAAACCATGATGGTGCCATCTCCCCACAACACACAGCACTGATCTGAGCTTTGAAACTGATCCTCGTTATATACTGATCGTTAGATTTTCCTGCTAAAAATGTAGATTATTTCTAACATGTGGTTTAATGGTTGCTCAGGAAGACAAAGTGCATTGTGTCCCGATGATATCAGTCAGGTTCATGTGAGTTTGGATGTTTGTTTGTTTAGCCGAACCAATCATTAGTGAGTGGCTCATCCATCCTGCATTTAGGCTGCAGCAGTGTTTGCTACGAGCAGAGCATTTACAAAGACGCGTGCCTGTTATGAATTACAACAACCTGTGTCCACCTCATCAACACCTGATCCTCACAGATAGAGTTACTGTAGGTACATAGCTATGTAGGAAGATGACACCTGAAAAGTTCCACTTGCTTTAAGGGTTGTGATTGGTTAAGGTATCTCACTTAAAACTTCAAAAATGTCACTCTGTCCATTGAGGCACTGTATTAAGTACACAATACGACTGCTTTGTGCTACGTAGAACAAATGTAAAAATAAAAAGTAATATAAAACGGTTCCACTGATAACTGATATATCACTGTAAACTGAATAGACTTTAAACAAAATATCTGAAGGCAGCCAGTGGACACCAAAAACAGGCCCCATCAGTCCTCAACACACAATCAAGAAGCTGAAGTGTGGCTCTAAAACACAGCATTGTGCCCTTGTAGCAGTCCTTGTTTATCTGTGGCACTTACTGTGTATTACAGTTGTGTATTTTGTGTCATGATGGCTCCTATATGTATTCACACCATTTTAACTCTCAGCAATCATGACAGTGAAACTGATACTGAACATCACTGTCAGTGGGACAAAAGAAGTTTCTCACTGTGGACACTGAACCATTCCCTGCTCGTCCTCTGATGTGACAGAGTCAATCATTTTAAGGTATTGTAGACAATCACTCCGCCTGCCTTAACTCATTATCAGCCTGAAACACACCCGCACACACAGCTGTGTGTCATCATTCTGTACAGTATATTTATGTTGTGAGGTGAATATCTACTGCAAGATGAGGTTACATTTCACCCCCCTGCCCACCCACACACACACAAAAAGGTTCTCTGCTTTGTGATAAGGTCAATGGCTACTGCTGTGGAATTGATTCTCTTGATATTGCTTTTGTTTTTGCTCTGAGTTCTCTTTTTTCCTTCCTGTGAGTTGACACTTCGTCCTGTCCTAAACTGTGCTTTTCTCCCAAAAGAGAAAGTGACCAAGACACTTGGTTTTCTTTAAATGTATTTTATTGTAATACCATTAAACCAATAAAATTCAATGAAGTAAAGTTCCTCTGCTGTGTCGGCTTTTATTGCACAACACTGGTCAGATGTGACATATGATATATTCAATAGTCTGTACAGCAGTGATGGTGTGGCTGCTGTGGCCTACTCTTTAAAAACAGGACATATCAGTTTTCATATTTAGGCTGTAGGGGCTGTTTGGAGAACAGTAGTTAATGACCAATTGTTTATCCATGTCCAGTATATTTAGATTTTGACATCATAACAACTAGAAACCCAAAAAGTAGTTTGTGGCTGCTTGTCTTTCACAGAAACCACTATGGATCAAGGTTCTTCAGATGTTGAACTGATCCATTTGACATCTAGATTGAGACTGGTCCTCACTGGACTTCTTCCAGGCTCTCAGATACGAAGCTCTGAGAAACTCCTGATCACATTTTGACAGGTCTTGCGGTGCACCTTTTCATATTCCTTTTCCGAAGGTCACACTCAGTATTTGTCTCTTTAGCCTACACCAGCTAGCCTAATACTCTTGCAAAGTACTATAATCAGACACATATACAGCATGTTGTAAAAGTTTCTGTACATGCTTCAGCTTCTGGTACTTCATGCTGTAGGAAACAAATCTTCTCCAACAGTAGTCTGAGACTAAATACTGCAGATAGGTTTAAGAGCATGTCTGGGATGTAAGACACCTGCCTCCTACTTAACATCACCGCTCTCTGTTTTTTTCCATGCCTGCAGAGCTGTCTTATGTGAAGCTTCATGGAATCATCTATTCACAACAGGAGGACTGAAAACACACAGGGCTTTATTAAAATCACTATGAGACCATAAAAATACTGGCCTTGTAAAACTATATACACTTAACCTGAAGACAGAAGAGCGAGGCTCAGTCACACCAACTCGTGAAATTTTACTCTAAACATGACATAAACATAATCAGATTTTTAGAAGTTCCAAAACTTAAACAAACAGTACCTTACTTTATTGCCTGAGGGAGATTTTACCATCTGAAATACTTCCAAAATAACTTCAGCTCAGTGTCTGTAGTAACTGTTTAGCAGCCCTGTGAAACATCTTAGACACATTTAGCCTATTTCTCCAAGGACTGCATCAACTTAGAGATGCTGGCTGACTTCCACAGCATTTCTGGGGCTGTCAAGTGTCATGTCTTTGGACGGGAGATCACCAGGCAGAGTAAACTGATGAACCAAGTGCACAGAAACTGGCATGTAAAGTCTTAGACAGCTCACTGTGTATGCAGGCTCTTTGTGTGTTGCTCTATAATTAAATATTATAGACTACTGAATCTTTGTGTTAAATTCTTAGATTACCAACTCATGGGTCAGAACCACAACTAGTTCCTATTCAATGTCCACCCAAAATACAGTGATACGCTCGAGATCGATACGATCAAGAACAAGGTAACAGCAAAGATGACTTTCTTCTTCTGCAGTAACCTTCTGTGTGCTGCTGCAGACCATGGCGAACAGCAGCAGAGCTTGTGTGAATATGAACACACTGATCTTGTGCTGTGTGAAGGGGAACTCTGCACATGAAGCGTACTGCTTCTCTAGCAATGGTGGTGATAATTGCATTTATTGATGATCTGACTGGAGGTCAACTGGTGGACTCCACACTCCCTACTAACCCTGTCCAGCCTGGTGAGCATCATTAGGGTCTCCTGTGTCCTAACTATAACACACTTCTACAAACTTGTGTTGTCAAGACGAGACATTGACAGAGAAGAACCAGGCTCCCTGTACTGGAGATGACCGAATCTCCTAGACTCATACCTGATTGTCATTCCAGTGACTCATTGGCTGTTAACTGAGTTAACTACTAGAGGTTTACATACTCTTAGGATCAGGTCACTTCAGTAAACAAAGAAAATAATGAACATGTGTTCCTCATTACCTAGTTTTAGGACGTTTGGCAGATCACATTTTAGATCTCATTTCTGCTGGGCCTCACAAATGTTTGAGCACCATGTACATGGACATGCTGATAAGAACTGTGTGGTCTAGGCAAACAGAGTGAGTGGTGCAGGTATGGTTTTGTTTTACTGACTCTTGGCTGCTGCTGAGGTCTGAGCCTTAACAACAGAGGTAAACAAAAACAACAACAGTTTGTCTTTGCAGATAAAATGTCCTCATTACACAGAATAATTTACAGACAACATGGTTTAGATGAAATTATTTTTGGTCTACTGTACACAAATTGAAGCTTGACGTCTGCTGAGTAAATGGATTATCCTATTTTTCACACAAATTTATGAGGACAGGAGCACAAAAGAAATAAGTGTAGCCTGTTGTACTCAAATTTAAGGTCTTGTCTGACTTGTTCAACTGAAGGCAACAAAGGGTAAAATATGTTTTTGCAAAGGAAATTGACTGAAGTGTAAATTTGAATTCCATGATTATAAAAAAAATCACCTCTTCTTTGAGGAACTATTGATCTAATCTGAGAGCAGAACAGCAGAGCTCAGGTTTTTATCTATCCTTCCAGAGTGTGGGAGTACTGTTCTTCTTCAGATGGGATCTGGATGCATGTAGAGTATGTTGACCATTAGGATCCACTCCATTTGCAGTTCAACAACCTGTGGTGAAATAAAGCGGAAGGCATTAGCTACATCTTAGCAGCTCGATCTTAGTTTTTAATGTTTTTAGCATTACAGGAGTGCCACTGTGTTTGTGTACAAAAGAGAAAACAAGAAGGGCGGGAAATGAAAGGCAGAGTGAGAGAGAGCAGGTGTTGGAGTGGTTAATGGCTGATGGCATGAATAGCCAGCATTGTCCGTTTCTGATTAAAGGGAAGAAACTTCTCCTTTGTGTCTGTGGTCAACAATGAACACCCAGCAGCACTTAAAACACCATCTATCAGGCGTTCCTCATAGACGTCTCAACATTTAATGACTCTATTACAAACTTCCTCCTCTCTGTGGCCGGCTAATCAAGAGCCATTGACAGTGACTTAACCCCGTGGAAACATGGGACCATCTGTTGTGTCCGTCTGCACATTCAAATCAACAAAAGACACTGGGGCAGTCTTCACACAGGCCAAACACTACACAACGTGCAGGTAAATGAATTCATATTTGGAAAAATTAAACGTGTTTTGCTCTTTCTCTTCTAATTAGTTCTTTGTATCATTTAGAATTATTCACACACATTTATACATACAGGTTCAATTCAGACTTAAGTCACACATAAACTGACAAATTGTCTATTCTCTTTTGACCTGTTTTCTATAAAAATGAAAATAAAAACATAACCTATTATAAATTACTGAAGTACACAGTCAGAGTTGTCTGAATGTCTTATTCATTCAGACAACTCAAATAAGAAATTTCAATCCTTATTTTACCTTTCATTTTATCTGCAGTGCTGTTTCAAAGTGCTGCATACGTTGTGTAATTTAAAGCCAAACAAAGAGGAAGCAGGTAGAGCTTAATACATTCCTAACACTGAATGGCTGAAGGTACAGAGGACTCAGGTGGATGCTGGAATGTGAACAATAGTCAGGAATATGCATGAATACATTTGATGATGCATTTCATTTCCATCAAAGTATGTGTGTTTCTCATCAGCAGTGAGAGATCAGTACAGGGTCACACGCTGCCTACAGTTTGCAGCAGCCACCATATCCAGTCAGAGTGCAGGACTGACACTTGAAAATCAGTGCCAAGAACATCGTCAGTGTCCTCCTGGTGCAGGATTCATGAGATTTCATTGAATAGTTGATTCCTTTTATTTTAGCTAGTAATCATCACCCAGTCTGTTGGATTAGAAATGTAAAAAAGACAGATTTAGATTTCCTTGTATTTTCCGGGGGATGTACTGTGTGGTCTTTAAATGTCACTTATTTTTAATGAATGTCACCCTACTACCTCCTTTCTGAATGATCTTACATTGATATAGCACAGCAAACAAGAGATTTAAGACAGACAGTCCATCCACAGTCCCCTCTGTCTCTTCACTTTTACAGCAATTCAAAAAAATGCATTTTCTTTGACAAACCAGACCAGTTCATTATGAGAGCATCAGTGGTGCAGGTAAATTTCTCAGCTGATTCTCTCAACTTCTCAGGTGAGAAATCTACTCTCCAGAGTCCAGGTTTTGAGGGTTTGGACTTATGGCACTATTTGTCTAAAGAATCAGTAGGGTTCAATTTTCAATTCAACTTTTTTTATATAGCACCAATTCACAACATAAGTCATCTCAAGGCACTTTACAGTTTAAGGTTTAAGACCTTACACATTATATAAATATATACAGAAAACCCAACAGTCCCACTTGAGCAAGTGATGAGGCGACAGTGGAGAGGAAAAACTCCCTCTAAGAGGAAGAAACCTCCAGCAGAACCAGGCTTAGGGTTAACGGACAGAGGAGAGAGAAAAAGCAGCAGGTAACATAGATCATAACAACAGCAAGGAGCAGCAGACAAAGCACTGGGCAGTTTGGGTGGATCAGCAACTACAGTTTTGGAACTGTAGTTGCTGGTTGGGGATACCTGAGAGAGAGAGATAGAGAGAGATAGAGAGAGAGAGAGGGGATGAAGCACAACTAGGGAAGAAAGAAACAAAGTTATTAACATGCAATGATGTCAGTGAATTGGACAGAGAAGGAAAAGGAGGAGAGGAGCTCAGTGAGATTTAGAGTCCCCCAGCAGACTAAACCTGTAGCAGCATAACTAAGAGATGGTTCAGTTACCTGATCCGGGGTCAGGTAATGGGTCCAAGCACAGAACCCTCTGAACCTCCGTATCTAACCTGCATGTGCATGGAAGATTCATTAACATGAACAAACTGGGATCTATCTGATAAATAGGAGTTAAACCAGCTTAGTGCTGTTCCTTTAATCCCAAT
>JAUMHJ010000028.1:650625-661135 GCA_032361105.1 Microctenopoma lineatum | reverse complement strand
CTTCACTCTCAGAGTGCTGGTCTACTTGTGGTTCCTAGAGTTTCTAAATGTAGAATGGGAGGCAGAGCCTTCAGCTAACAAGCACCTCTCCTGTGGAACCAGCTTCCAGTTAAAGTTCGGGAGGCAGACATCCTCGCTACCTTTAAGATTAGATTCAAAACTTTCCTTTTTAATAAAGCATATAGACGGATCAGGTGACTCTGAACCATCTCTTTGTTATGCTGCTAAGGGTTTAGTCTGCTGGTGGACCCTATATCACACTGAGCTCCTCTCCTCCTTTTCCTTCTCTGTCCTATGACATCATAGCATGTTATTAACTTTGTTTCTTTTCTCTCCCCTAGTTGTGCTCTCTCTCTGTTTCTCTCTCTCTCTCGGGTATCCTCAACCTTGGAGCTGTGGTTGCAGATCCACCCAACCTGCCCAGTGCTTTGTCTGCTGCTCGTTGTTGTTATTATGATCTCTGTTACTTGCAGTTTTTTTCTCTCTCCTTTGTCTACCTACCCCAACCAGTCGAGGCAGATGGCCGCCCATCCTGAGCCTGGTTCTACTGGAGGTTTCTTACATTAAAGGGAGTTTTTCCCCATCACTGTCACCTCAGTGCTTGATCAAGTGGGACTGTTGGGTTTCCTACATTTTTCTGTATTTATATAAATATATACAGAAAAACTGTGTAAGGTCTTAAACCTTACACAGTAAAGTGCCTTGATCTGTCATCTAATCCAAACCAAGTAACTTCTGACTATTAGATCTTGGTCCAGATAAACCGTTAGCCATGAATACAAATATCAGACAAATGTAAGTAGATATCATGCCTTTGTTTACCTGGAAAGCATTGAGAGCAATGAAGACATACGCGACTACTACAGACAAATGGACCAACACTCCACACAGCCAGGTCAGACCCAGCACTGGCAGCAGGATGAGAACTGGACGGGTCACAGCCCTGCAAAGATGCACAAAATGCACATTCATCGATTATTTGCACGTATGCACATACAAAAACAGACGGCTGAAACTAAACTTCACAGTGTTGTGTGAGAGAAGGATTCAGCAAATTGGAGTTTTCAAGGTATTTTGATGACATCGTCTTCTTGTGCTCCTTGAATCTTCCAGCTATAGATTTTACAGCCTAACACAGTCATAGTCCTGTCTCTTTGCAATCATCTTTTCAATGATCCTGGTGCTTATACGGCCAATAACCATTTCATAGGGCAAAGCAGAAAAGGTTGCCTTTGTTCAAACCACTATTGTTGTCATACTCCTGCACCTGGGTAGCGAGATTGAGTTTTCAGACTGAGCTGTGTCTGCAAGGACAAAGCCAGCACTCACTTCCCTCTCTTCCCTTTTATTTTTGAAAGTCGTTTTCCCTCTAATCTCCTGAATTCACATAACACTCTCGAGCTGGCACACACATCTAGTTTCAGTCTGTTTTATAAGGGAACAGACAGACACAGCATGAGAGGAATGTTTTTCCTTTTTTTCAGGCTAAAACAAATGTGCAAAATGAAATGATGTTGGGTTGAAGGACTTCTTAGCTGGATATAGTTTCTCCTGAGCCATAATATATAATAACCACTAATAATTATATTGCGTATTCATCATTAAAGCACAATACAAGTCACATAATTCATCAATATATATATATATAAATGACAAAAAACAAATGACCGATATAGTTAAAGATAGTGATGATGGGCATGATAGGTGCATTTTGCCTTCATCTAAATACAATTGAGGTGTATGGGATTTTATCTGTGGAACTCAGAATTTCAATAAGTATGGTTCCCTCTAGATGGGCTTCTCTACAGTCCTCACTCTGAACATCACATATATTTGTGTACTCGGTAGAAAGAACTACTAATGCAACTAATGCAACAATAGTAACGTAAACAGAGCCAACATGTTGTAAATATGTACTGTATGTAGAGCTAGGCACTGCTGAATGGACCTGTCACCTTCATACATCAGCAGTCAAGATGTGATTTAATGATGTAATTTCAGCTTTCAGCAGAGCCATCTCAAAGATGGTAAATGGCAGAGCATAAAATGGCTGTAATAGCTAAATGTTAACTTCCATATATTTATATTATAGATATTTCTAAAACTCTCCTCTTGACAAAATACATTTGGACCTAATTATATATTACAATGTACCAACGAATGTATTTTTGACATAAGCCTAAACCTAATTTAAATTCAATATTTATCCTCTGCACACCCACACGCAGTGTTAATTTCATTAACAGAAATTATGACTGAATATCAAACCTTTCTTACGTGACAGAATGAAGAAAATACTCAACATACACACTAGTCATGTGAAGAACTGTAATTAAAAATATAATGTAATATTATTGACAAATAAAAACTAGACTAAATATAGTTTACAAATTGAATTAAAATTATGCTAAAATGTCAAGATGAGATGTTATTTCCTCTCGTTAATTGTTAAAAAACTATAACTAGAATAAAATAGTCATGGATAATTCGGACTAAAATAAGACTAAAATGCACTGACATTGACCAGACTAAAAGGAGTATGAATGTCACTAAGTCTAAATAAAATGACAGCTTGACAAAACACTAGACTAAAATTAAAATGAAGACAAGCTGCCAAAAACTACACTACACACACACACTGACACAGTTGTGTTGGGACCAGGTGTTAAGCTGATAAGCCTTTACTACTCCCACAGCAGACTCCCAATCACTCACACTGTCTCTATTGACTGTGCTGTAGCTGGCTTGACTAAAAAGGAAACAACAGTTGAGTGTGAGAGAGCATGGGCATATGAGAGAAAAAAAATGCACAAAGGCAGGAGGAGAGGGAGAGAAGTCATCGTGTCTCACCAGGTGAGGTCAAAGGTCTGCATCTTCGTTGCCGAGCTTGGACTGAGCATCTTGGCTCGACGATGCGCACTGGAAACAGTCACCATGACAACCCGACACAGCACAACTGCATTGACCTGCAGGCAGAGGACAACAGTATCAACATGGCCTACAGGAAACACGATGTGTGTCACTGCAGATCCACTTGGCCTCTAGCTCACAACATTTACGTTGCTGCAGGAAATCACATCCCAGTTTTCAGTCAGAGTAATACACTTCATTTCCCAATTACAATGGAAATTTGTAATATAGAGAATTTGTAGAAGCTAATGTAAAATCTCAGTCTTAATTAAAAGTATTTACAGTTTACATTTACAGTGGAAAATATTTTGGACAATTCAGAGAAGCCTCTGTTCTGAAGTTTGCAGCTGACCACATGGACAACATGACCACTTGTCTGAGCAAATAAACTGTATTTAACCGTGAGGATGCTGGTCTGACTGTTAAACTTGGTGGTGGTGTTAAGTGTTGTAGTAGACCTGCTGCATCTCACACAGTGAATGGAACAGTAGTATGAATTCAGATAGACAGTTAAAAGCTGGACACAACTGGGTGTTCTAACAGGATAAGGACCCCAAACACACATCAAAGCTGACTATGGAATGAATAACACAGACTGACACTCCCAAAGTCATGACCTCAGCCCTATCAAAAATATGTGGACTGTCTTTAGGTCTGTGCCAGAAAACCACAAAATTTAACTCATTTTCAAAAATGCCAGAAACGTGTTGATTGTTATCAAACTAAATATTAAAAACATGTTGTTTAGTCAATGCGGTGTGTGCAGTTTTTCATGCCTATGTTATATAGACTATATAAATTTGAGCGTGTAAACCCAACTGGTCAAGTTAGATAACTGCCCACCCTGAGCCTGGTTCTGCTGGAGGTTTCTTCCATTAAAGGGAGTTTTTACCTCTCCACTGTTGCCTCAGTGCTTGCTCAAGTGGGACTGTTGGTTTTTCTATATTATTCTGTATATATTTATATAAAGTGTAAGGTCTTAAACCTTAAACAATGTAAATCACTTTGAGATGACTTGGCACTATATAAATAAAGTTACCTAAAAACATACATAACTTTTTACTTAATAACTTTGTAAACTGTACAATTAAGATAAAGTTAAAAGAAGATATTTAAAACACTCCCACACACACACACACACACACACACAGAGTTTACATACCGCTAAGACAAACATAACAGGTCCCACAAAGGCCCAGATGGTGTCCGTGGTCACATTGAGCCAGCAGTGATCATCTGCCCTGTACTTTTCCACTGATATTGCCAATGTTACACCAACTATCAGAACAGGTAGTCCTGTAAAACAGTTAAATAAACAAAAATTAAGAGTGGTATTGCTATGACAACAAAAAAGAAGTACATCAGTGGAACAGTGACTGCTGCAGTGCTCAGTGAATACAATATTTAGTCTGTTTGGTTCTCTTGGTCTATTTAGTCTGAAAGGGAAAAGCTGAGAAGAACACCTGAATATAAAGAGGCTGTGGTGCTTATTCACAAACTGTTCTCAGCTCATCTTTCGACATAACACACAGTCCCAGGTGGATTTAAGAAAATGAGCAGTAGCAGCTGCAGAGTGTTTTAAATATTTTATTTTACTGGGTCAAAGTTAGAGTGTATATATATATATATATATATATATATATATATATTTACACACATGAGATACATATATCTATATATATATCTCATCATTATCAGACGTGTCAAAAACATTACTTGTTTTAGCTTATACATGCGTATTGATAAACAGTAACATGATTTTTTACCCCAGCCAATCATGTAGTAGAGCTTCATCCTGCGGTCCTCACTGATGTTGACAGACACAACTTTGCTCCACAGCAGAATGCCCTCCACCAGCATCCAGGAGAAGGAGGCCATGAAGAAGAGATGAAGTAGTGCAGTCACCACGAAGCATGCTGCCTGCACCATTAAACGTTGTAACAGTAATATTGTAAGAAGCTAAACTATCAGAAGTGAAATGAGAAATAAAATGATGCCTGTTATCAACAGAAGAAATGTTGAAATCACAAGCCGACGTTGTGAAAAGGTCAAACACGGTGTGACATGTAAATAAAAACACAATGTAAACACTTTTAGATCATTTAAAGCCTACGTTTGAATGTAAATAGTACAAAGACACACATGGAATGGGATTTGATTTGAAACATATCTTTAAATATAAAGGCAGGCTGTGGTTTGGCTTTGTTACTAAAATAAATAGAAGCTTAATTGAAAAAGCCTGGGTGGCACCATATGTTCCCTCAAAACATGTACATACTAGATCATTCAGAATTAATGGACTAATGCACCTCCACGCCATAATGGATGCTGGCTTTCAAACAGCGCATTGATAACATGCTGCTTTGGTACTCTCCTCTAGAGCCTGGGAGATTTGGCATCCTTGGTTTCCAGTAGAATGAATCAAATTTGGACTTATCATACATCAGAATATGGTGTTTGGTTGTTCTTTGCCTGCTGGTGTTTTAACTAGAATCTGTCTACGCAGCAAGTGTTCACTGACAGCTGTCACATTGTGCATGCTGGGATTTCTTCTACATAATTGTGTATTACTTTAATGCAGCTGTGCTGTGACACTCTCTTTCAATTGTATATTGTCTTTGAGAATGCAAGTTGATCTGTTTCCTTTTGGAATGATGATAACCCAGCTGAAGACATGGTACATCCTTAATGACTGGTAGTATAAGAATTGGATTACGCTTCTGGTCTCTGCTGCATTGAATTTCTTTTTGTTTTTAATCTTTATTTATAAATTATATTAAATTATATATTTATTAATTTCTTAATAAATTACTCTACTTATGCAAATTGTCAGAATGTGTGGAGTCTCACCTCATTGGCTGATGCCCAGTCACTACACATCAACAACAGCTCAGCAATACCCAGTGCACCTATCAGGTTCTTGTGCACGGTTGTACGGTCTGATTTAGGTACACTGCAAAGGGCACATGGGCACACACAAACATGCATGCAAAGACACACAGTAAAAAATATGAGTGAAGATTTCCTAGTGCTTCTGAGGATTTTATTTAAACTGTGGTGCTGTTCACATATCTTCAGAGCACAATGTTCTGTTTTTTTACCCTGGATTTATTGATGTGAATGTGGCAGAGTTTATGAAATGCTTTTCACCCTTGGTGCTTTACAGAGTGCACTCTGTGACTTTTGTGACTCACCCCAGAGCGATGAAGAGGATGAAGGTGAAGAGGAGGCCACACAGAGACACTCCACAGCCAATGAACGTCAGCACCTGCAGAGCTTTTTCGTTCTCTGGGCTCCTCTAACAGAGACACATGCATATGCGGAGTGAGAGCTGTAAATAGCAGCACATATCGTAGACGCAAGTCTGCACAAAATCCACAGTGATAACTGGAGACAAGAATGCTACCTGTACTTCATAAACCTGCAGCAGCAATGCAAAATTGGTGGTATGGTTGCAGTAGCACACAGTGTATCCAAATTGTTTGGACACTACCTCACAGCCTTTGGTATTCCACCACCCACCAGCCTCTGGACTAGTTAGACACAAACAGCACATACTTACAGATCTACATACACAGAGGAATGCTGAGAATGAAAAGATTTTCCTATCGAAAAGTTTTGCGGCATGTATCACATTTTTCAGATGAAACAGGTAAGATAACCATGGTAATACAGAGGAATTCGAGAACTCAGAATTGTCCACGCTTTTTACGAATGCTTAATGTTACCTACGTGAGATCAAAATCCCAGAAAGCGCACACCGGGTCATACACAGTGCCAGTGGGATGCTGTAGGAAGTAAAGAATGACATAAAAAAATGAATATTTAATGCAAACTAAAGTGAAAGAATTTCACAGGTTGCAGTTTCAGAGATTTTACTAACCTGGACTCTGTGCTGGAGCTGGAAGCGAACTGCCATACTAACTGGCTGGTCATCTCCCAGGACAGTGGTGGATATGACAGAAGAGCCCAGGATAGTGCCCAAATACCTGATCACATACAGTACATACATTTACACAATAGAATAGTAGGTACAAGAAGCAAGTCACAAACCAAGACAACGGAAAACATTTTTGTGTCATTACTAATGTCTGAGCTAGATGATAAGTTGTATAAGTAAAAGTAAAACTAAGTAGTTTGTCAGACTTGTTATTTTTGATGATTGTCAGACTATTATAATGCCAAAATTGAGGCAAAAAAATAACAAACTTGGGGCAGAAGTGTGTAGGCATCTTTTTTTTCAAAAGCTCTTTAAGCTGTCATGTTGTTGCTTACTGTTCCATAATGGGTGCTACAGAGACACGTATCATACTGCAAGTTGAAAAGACAACACAAATCATGCTGTTGCCGCTGTGCTTCTGTGTCACCTCTGGCTGCCGTCAGTGACTGTAGGAACCATGGTGATATTCTCCTCAGGACTGAAAAGAGGCCGCAGAGAGCCGTACCAGGTGTTGACCAACGTGACCTTCTGGAAGCCTGCACATTCAACACAGGAGCAGAGATAAAACCTTTGCACCAGGCTGCCAAATTAAACAATGCTAAAAGGAAATATGTATTGTTTAAGATGAAAAGCCAACAATGCGCCTCCATCTGCCCTTCACTGCTAGACCTTGGCAGAGTGAGTGGGTAAATGCATGTTGCACATTCAAGTTTGACATTAGTGCATTGTCCACCTGTAAGACTTTCAAGATAAATAAACCACTCCTTCTCTGTTCTAAGTGCAGGTGGAGGAACAGGATTTGCCTACCGTTGGTATGGAGATCCTGTATCTTCTGATGCGGGATTGATATACAGTCTAACTTGGTGTTTTTCTCTTTCTCAGGCCCACAGAAGCTTGGTGCTAGGGATGTTTCCTGCAAACTCTGCTGCTGTACCTCCAGTTCTTTTCAGAGCACAACGACAAAAATCAGCACTTATCAAATAAATCTTAAGAGAAATATGTCATACCATTAAAATAAATATTGTTAGATTCATATAATTTTTATCCATTTTGATGGGGCAGAAATAAAGTATGAGAATAATATAAAAGATGGGTTTTTACTATCCACACTATCAACAACTGTAATTGTTTAAATTTCAATCAAGATTGATTAACCTGAGCTAGAACTGAGTTGGCATGGCAACTTCTGCATATTTCTCCAGGATTGTAAGAAGCCAGTACTTTATTTTAGCTCAGGAATGTACTCGATATTTTTTTGCTAAAACCCTGTATAAAGCGTTGAAAAAGAAAACTTAAGGAAAACAAAGAGGTCTTAGAAATCAAGTGGTATGCTGAAACTCATTATTTAAAAAATTCTTAACACTGACTAGGGACAAAAAAATTATCAAAGAGCGGAATTAATTATCTGACCGGAATAAAACCAAAGCATTAGAAGCTTAACAAACACACAGTGTAATGCAAAGTTGTACTAATTGTACTAGTTATATGCCTTATCTTTAAACTAGTGGCTTAGTTACAAATTCTTGCAGGGTTTGTACCTGTTACCAGTCTCACTTAAATGTTCAGTTTATTCAGTATTTACAGTTAAGTCCACACACTCCTGTTGACTATAACACAATTGTGTGTTATAAACAACAACTGTACTAATATAAAAATCATTGTGTCTCCATCAAGCACATCTAAGCTGTCTGTCTCTCTCTGGCCTTTTCTCTCTTCCTCCTCCTCCTTTCTTAAGAAGATACCACTCAGTCCAACTGGTCCTGAGCCAAGCTCTGCCGGAGGTGTGCCCCACTGAAAACTAGTTTTCTGTTCCTGTCAGTTGTCGCTTGTGGATTTGGTGGGTTTTCTATATAACTGTAATATAAAAGTTCTTGACTTTGCACTGAACTGAAGTGACACTGTGTGTAGACTGGGGTCATTTCGCCTCATAGATTGTGTCTCCTTATATAGATATATAAAGAGACCACTGGTGTCAGTGAAACTAACATTCTGGAAAAATGTACTGGTCTTAGTATTTCTGATATCTTTACATGCAGACTTTAGCACATCTAAGCTAATAGTGCCAGATGGAATTTGTGAACCTAGCAACAACAACAAGGCATGATCACAAAAAGGCATTAAAGAAGATCAAAAAACTTAAACTGTATTCTTAAATTGGACAAAGTTGACAATTTGTGTTGTGTTCCACACAGCATGACTTTTACTAATGAGTAGTTAGTCAAAGTCACTATGTCTTAAAAGCCATCAAGACATCTATTAGTTAACCACTGAGTGGCAGCAGTTTTAAATTTTGCAAGTTATTATTAGAGCATCTAAGTGAGTAAAGAGAAGCTTCAGTCACTAACCTAGTGTGGGCTAAGATGCAGGGTGAACCAGAGAGTATTCCAGCTGTAAATGATATGCTTTCAAGTAAAATGTTTTGTGCAGTTGATGGGGAGCTTCTAGCAATGTTAGAGAAGCCAGTAGGTAGTATGATGTGATGTGATGCCTGCAATTTGAGCAAAGCAGCAACAGTTGATTGGAAAAATAGAAAATGAAAACCTCAGAGCTAAGCAGGGCAATGAGACCACGACCTTTAAGGTATTAATCTCAGATCAGCTCTAACTGTACAAGGCAGTCCAGTGACACAGCTTAATGTTTGGTGGATCTCAACAAAACTAGCATTACCAGACCTTAACTGTCTAAGTCTGGCAGCTAATTATTTCATCCATGCTAAATAAGATTTAGGTTGCAGTCAGAATAGTAATTACTTACTGATATTGGGGCTGTGAATGATCAGGTAATCAGTTTTTGTCATCAAGTGGGGGCTCAGGGTTGTCACCATGCGGTCAATACTCTTGACCACATCCATGGGGCCATTCACCACCTAAAACACACAGAACACTAAGTTGTACTAATACTCATCCACTTGGCCCTGTGCAGAAAAGCTGCTAAAGCTAAAGAGGTCCCTTTCTAACCATCTGCAACGAGAAAATGTTCTCAGTGTTGGTTACTGTTTGCCTGCATCTATGTACAGTTAGACTGAAGAGGGTACAACGAGTTCAGTAGATAGGCTTATAATTCATGGTATAATTGTGGATTTTTTTTTTAAACCCCTGAATCAGAATTCAATATGCTCATCAAAGAGCTGAGCCTTGGAGACAGAGCTGGGAGCACCGTGATGGAGGTTTGGGTATGGGTACAGCCACAGTATTTCAGAATGCTGCTCTTTCACTGGGCCTGGCCTTGGAGCACTGAGAGGCCTGGGGGTGTAGGGTGCTGAGAGTGCTGAGAGAAACGCAACACTTATAAGACAAGCTATAAACAGATCCATACACTCCACACACATCAATAGTGCACAGACTAACATGACAAAAACAAACAAACAAAGAGAATAACTTGGTAATTGAAACTGGAATAAACACTGGAGCATGGGTTCCTAATTATTCTGAAAATTACCAACTGTATGATTGAGCAACATCCTAATCAATACGCCTTAAGACAAGGGTGTAGGCTCATTTCATTCCAGTGCTAATGATGAGCTCTTCCAGTAGTTTGTCGATAGAAACATGCTGCCCTCTAGTGCTTAACAGCTGAAACAGCTATCCTATCTATCTATCTATCTATCTATCTATCTATCTATCTATCTATCTATCTATCTATCTATCTATCTATCTATCT
>JAUMHJ010000028.1:628735-640392 GCA_032361105.1 Microctenopoma lineatum | reverse complement strand
ACTGCATTTTGTTGCCTTGTACTTGTACATGTGTAATGACAATAAAGTTGAATCTAATCTAATCTAATCTAATCTAATATGTTTGAGTCCAAATAACAACCTTATCGTAAAAACCACAAGCATTTAGTTTAGTGTTTATTTTAAGTTTTTACATATTAGTACAACTAGGATTTTGCAGCAACCTTTTGCATTTATGTCTGAAAGATAATTCAGTCATGGCAGTCGTCTACCGGTAGTTAGAGGTTTCTCCATGCCATAAAGGTTTATCCAAAGCAGGGTTAGGGTTAGGGTTAGGGTTACCCTAACCCCATGACCTGGATGACTGAGAACCTTCACAGATATTTCTCCATGCCATTTCTTGAGGTGTCCTTTAACAAAAAAAAATGTGTTACTGCAGTAAAGAGGTTCTTGTACAAAACCTAACCACAACATAAAAAATTACCACCTGGTCTTTACACAAGACAACATCTGGTGTCTAAGCAAGAGTGAAGGCTATTGTCATCATAACCACATAGCTTGGAGATGAGTCTGCGTGGGATGTCATCTACCTGCGTCTGGCCCAAACATACTGTTTTTGTGCCCTTATGGTGATAATGACATTTTTTACAAAGTTAAGAGTCATTCAGACCACCCTGTGCAAATACAGCCCCAAACATCTGATGAGTCATCCTTGAGGCAGAGGGTGAAAAGGGCAACAAATTTTTTTGCTGGAATACTGCAAAGAAAGGACTCAACCGCAACAGTGGAACAGGAAATTAGCCTAACAACTGCATTAAGCACAAACTATGCAGGCACAGATGTAATGATGAAACAGCATTTCCAGCAGCATTTACGAGGCAGGAATCTACGAATTAGTCTGCATGACAGAAAATCATTTGATTCCCCACCTTGATATTGATCATGCTAATGCTTAAGATATGGTTATAGTAGTATCAGGCTTTGGCTGTACTTGGATCAGCGGCAATAAAAAAAGTATTAGAAGTAAAAGTTTATTTAAGTAGAATATACAGTATATCACTGGATTAGGATTGCTTTTACAATTACTTTATATACTTTTGGATGTGTTAATCTGACAGTAATGTCCTGACCATGGTTATAAATGAAAATGTATTATTTGCTTTTTTTTTAACAAAGTAATGTTTTTATACCTCCATGCAGGTGATAGCCAGGGCCAGAGGCATTACATTTCCAATTCTTGTGAATGTTATATCTACATGTAAAAATGGGTAAACTGACTTTGTTGGCATAAGTCAGATGTCAATGTCACTTACGTTGCAAGTATGGGGCTCGCCTATATTTCACATCAGCAAATGTTAATATGTTTTTTCAAGTCTAAATTTGAGACTGATTGATAATTTCTTAGTCACTCTTTAGCACTCATTACAGCTCACTTGCACAATTCCATCAATTAAAACACAACAAAACAATTGACAAGTATAACACATGTATTTGTGAACAAGTAGTCTACTTACATACAAAAAAAAAAACACACTAGAAAAGCACAGAAAATGATGAGAGCCTCGGCATGCATTTGACATAATGCATGTGATGGGGCAGAATTAGATAAGAAATCACTATTCCTCAGGATAGAATCTTTATTCTATGAAAACCACTGCAACCTTGTTCAAGTGAATAATAAGTCCTAACAAAGACATAAGCTTATGGTATGTCTGAATTATAAAACATTACTCCACGTAAAACTGTCTGAAATGTCTGAACGTGTGAACAAGAAATCTTTTAATTCCTTGTCACCTAGGTTCAGGGAGGAAACAGAATCTCCCTCTATCTGCAGTGTTGCAAACTCCTTGTAAACTTAACAGCTGATGAAGCCAGGGAGGTGCTTGAGTGGTTCTATTATCTATTATCTGTTGAATTAGGTCATAAAAACAGTGGCAGTCAACAGAAGTGCAGAGCAAAAGATGCCCTGTGCATCCCAGAGCAACACATTTACCACAGCATAGTGAAAAGGCCTTGACCTACTTAACTGCATATACAGCAACATGTGTCTTCTCAAAATATATAAGGACATACTCTAAATTTACCCACGATGTCCTGGGTCTGCCCACATCCACATGCACATTTTCACACTTAAGTACTGATTATTTTATCCTTTAAAGACATAAGAGCTGCATATCTGTAGGATGAAGTGAAAACAAGTTAGTTCTGTGTGTTTATGCATCCAGTGTTTCTTTATAGTGTTGGCCCTGAGCATAGTGTGCAAACAGTTGTTCACAGCTCTTTCACTGGCTTCAAATCAACACTAGGTCTGCACACTGCAGTTCAACAACTGACTGAGCATTCAGAGACGCCATTAAGATTTGCTGGGAATGGTTCAACTCAGTCATTGCAGCCACATAAATCTAACATCAACATGTGTTTTGACCACATGGCAGCACTGAAGTGCTTTAGAAAGCTATTATATAATAAATACTTATGTGGTATTTTTGAGGATTTTGAGCAATCTGTTCTGCTTTCTGCCTGAAGTCACCAAACGCTTTTGGTCAAAGCTCCGTTAATCAACAGACTTGGCCACAGTGAGCAAAAGCTCACAAAAGAGGCCAGGCTAATTGACCTCCCCCCTTTTGCTCACTTCCCTCCACTGTAACTTCACTACCACTGCCACCCAGTGTATTTCCATGACAACCTGGAAATTGTAAGAAAGGTATGGAAATGTCAAACACTTTGTGCGCTCGCAACGCTGCACACAAAAGGCCAGTGACCTACATGTGGAGTGGGGATGAAGGCTTTTCCCAGAAGTGCAGACCCAGTAGAGCATTAGCGGATGGAACAAAGAGACAAAATTCCCCACTTGGCTTTTTTTGTTCAGAACATACAACATGATATTGACTCCTCTAGCATGTAAACCAGTGCCATTAGATATACAAGATGTGTTGTATTTTATCTTGATCATCTACAGTAACATGGCGTAAAATAAAAAAAATACTTCTACAGATGTAAGTAATGCTTTTAGTATATTTGGTTCATTTTCATCACGTACAGTAAAAATTTCAAAACTCTGTTCAAACAGCACAGAACACAAAACACTAAAGGCTCAGCAGATACATGTCTGAAAATCTGTGGACAGAAAATGGTAGGATGATCTCTTGTAAGCAAACATTCCTGGCTGGTCAGCAAATGGGGGCCACACTGGTCTGTTCTAATCTGGCAGCAGCAGATAGTCTTTATGGTCGCCCCTCAGCCATCAATCAGGCCAGCAACTGAGGACTTAGCTGACAACAGCAGGGGTCACACCGTTGCCACAGAGACTGCCTTTAAAAGCAGCCTTATAAACAATAATGGGTGTTAGCATGGCACAAAGAGAGAAGGAGAGAGAGGGATTGGTCCAGGGTTGGCTGTGTCCTTTTTAGACAGAACTAAACTCCAGTTTGAGTGGAGCACAGTCAGACTCCCTCTCTTCTAAGACTTCAGCCAGTACAGCACAACATGGTTCACTTGTCAGTACTGATTAAAAACAGTACAGTTACAGTTAATTACTGTCCAGCTCAGACAGAACATGATAGAGGACACCTTTACTTTAGTGGAACTCTTTGCTTAGTGCAGGGGCTGGAGGTTTACAGTACCTTCTTTCAAACCTCTGCTTCTAGCTTCTGTGTTCAAGCTTTACCTGGGTTTGTGAATAGGTGCAATCCACAGATAATGAAGTTACTTCTGGAGTTTTCAGTTACATTAGTTTTATATGTCCAGTAAATGCCTCTGACTGTTTGCTTGCTGTTCATACACGACAATAAGAGCCCCCCATTATAATGTGCTTTTATTGATTAGTAGTGCTTGTTTTGTTTTGCAACAATGTATAATAAAAATCTAAATCAAAATTTGAAGTTCATTGTCCAAAACATACAACAGTAATCATAACTACTATAGTAATAGTAAAATGCTAGTGGGCTGACAGTTATCCGTACTTTAATACTGTTAAACAGCATCTCTTAGCAGAAATGATGATTACCCTGTGGCCCCAGAGTAATTTCTGTTGTCTTCTGGCAGAGAAAAGCATTACATTAGTATTATACAAAGAGAACTGTTGGTTTTCTAAAGCCTCTCACATGTGGGATTCAATCCACGTTAATCATTTTTATTACAGTTATTGTTCTGCTCTTGTTATTTTATTACGATATGAGCACTTTGAGTAGTTTGAGATACTCCTGAAATGCATTTTATTTTAAAAGTTTTCGGAAGTGACAGGAAGTCAGTCATTTTGTTTTCAGTTTGTAGTGAGCAAATGTGAGGAAGTTAACCCTCTGACTACTGCCCTTTTTGTTTATGCCAAGGACACCATCTGTAAGTTTTTATCAATATTGATTTGCAAGACTATATTTTATGTATGTTTTGTAGAAATATTTAGGTTTAATGGAGATTTAGTTTATGAGCTAATGATGCTAACACTGCTCAGCTAATTGTGGATTATTCATTTATATTTCAGTTTACTCCATGAGAAATGTTTACTAATTAAAGGAATTCAGACGTTACATCCTGACTTGCGCATCATTTCCAGGAGTTAGGCTACTGCTAAATTGTGTAGCACACACACACACAAGGAGAGCAGGACAGTTATTCTGAGGGGTATACATTTGTGGAACATAATGAAATAACTCTCATACACAAATATATTGTGTAATCTCCCAGTTTGAGCTTCTACTAGTAAACAGAGACTCTAAGAAAAGCACTTGTTCTCTGCTGCCATGGAAAACCGTCCACTTAGTCTTTATTAACTTAAAAATGAAACATGTCCCACAGTTTATGGGTAAAATATAGCGCAGAACAAGCTCGTAGATACGTGACCTAAAAGTTGTGAGAAAAATGACTGTTTTCAAAACCTGTTTATATATATGCAATTATATTTCTGTATATATTATCATGTGAAAAAGTGTCTTTAATGGTAAATCCTCAAAAGAAAAGGCAAGCTGTGAGGGGAATATAAGATGCGGTAAACCATGATCCTACTGGCCCAGTGAGACTAGAGTGAATTAATGTGTTAGGAATTGTGCGCTCACACATCTCTAATGGCACCTTCATTTTTGTAAACATTTCCATATGTGGACTATTTTCTTGATTGATTATTTGTTTAAATTTAAGATTTAATGTGTGGTATTTTTTAAATGAAGTGTTGTGAAGATGTTGTGTTTTCTGACAAAAAATCATTCAGAGTGAACTCTGTGCGGTGGTGGAAAGGACATTTAGACAAATACTACAATTAAAGCTGCTTTTTTTAAGATGAAATATCTCATAATGCAAAGGTGCAGTGAAAGACTCCCATGACTCAGATGCAATTACCCATCTGGCTGTTACATTGAGATACAGCATTCCCTTCAATAGTTTTTGAATGATCCTCCCCCTTTTACCAGTCAGAAGGCCAGTGGGTGGGGGTGGATGGGTGGGGTCTGTCGTTCAGTTTGTCGAATGTGCTTCTCGTTTATACCTACTGCATAGAGGAGATTAGAATGGTGCTAAAAATGTTTCTATGGTTGAGGGTCACCGACCAAGAATTTTAAGAGGGCCACTTCCCCTACACTGTCCCTTCTAAACTAATCTAAATCTACTCAAATTAAAACTGAGACTTATCTTATTATATACTTATTATAATTTACCTATGAAACTTTAATAAGCCTTCATTTCGACACACTGATACCATGTGGCAAAATGTTGTAATCTGTAGCAGACCAGAGAAGGGATGGGCATCAAAAGATGTTGAGGACCGGTTCCCACTCTTTCAATTCCTTGGAATTGTTTGCCATTTTTGCAAACAATTGCCTATCAATTCTAGTCGCCTCGAATGACATCACCACCCACATTGCATAGCAACATTTATTTAATTACAGCAGGAAACATGCTGCCTAAGCCACCCAAATGCTCATAAGTTTGGTTATACTTAACAACAACACCCTATAACAACAATACACCGCTAAACCAAACGATCGTAAAAAGTGGTTAATGCTAATGAGCTACACACCACGCAAAACACACAACAGCGTCAATGCTTTATGATCATATCTGCAGAAGCACCTATTCTAATTAAAGCCAAGACTTTCAACTTTCTAACAATATAAGTACCATTACTCTACATGCAAAACTCACGGAGCCAGCAGCAAACAAATAGCAACATAAAAGCTGATTTCAAGAAATCAAAAGCATAAATTCAGCCTTACCATTGCTGATTTATGGTCATAATCCTTTTTTAAAAAATCCACTTGGCTCGTGTAATCCATTTCCCCTACATAACACTGAGCTCATTTCTAACTGTTTTTAGCTTTTTTTGTCTCCTGTAGACTGTTTAGAAAACTCCGACACCACAGTACTGCACTCCATTGTTCTACACTCTTTACTTATTGTGCTTTATGAATACTACCGTTGTACGTTTAAACTCAAGATAAATCTTTTCTATTGGCTGAAAGGTTTCCAAAGATGTCTGAACCATTGAAATCGGCCAATGGGTTTATCAATTAATACCTCTCAAACTTTTTCATACTTTAGTGTTTTTGCATGAATTTTGGTTCAGCAAATGTTCTGATCCTATTCTGTGGATTTGTAGAAGTTTTATGCTGCAACTAGATACTTTCAAATTAATTTTAACATTATAAAGTGGTGTTTTTTTAGGCAAAATGTTTTTTTTTTATTTCTGCTGTGTTTCAAATTAATTTACTCTCACTCAGTGATATAAATATTACTATTTAAAACTTAAGAGTATTCTGTGTACCAAAATAGCTCAAATAAACCCTACAATTCTTGAGATATATTCAATTCATTTGGGGCATGTCTTTTTCAAGCAAATTTCTATAAAATGGTCCAGGGTTCGACAGGTTAAATGACGACAACAGGGAAACTTGCAATTCTTGTAAAGTAGATATTTCATCAAAGGGAGGAAACTACAGGTCCCCCAGCAGTCCCTCACACTGACACTATAAATATGCAAAAGCATTTGCTCACAAAACATGAGAAAATTAATGATTTGCTGCTAGACTAGTGAATCTCAGCCCAGCAACAGCGGTAATGATTGCATCTCCTCTCCCGTTAATACGGCAGGTGACTAGTCAACTAACATTGCATATTGTTAGAAAGGAAGGGTTAAGGGGTGGACCCAAGAGCACTCAGACACAGAATAGGGGAACCAGTAAATAAGTAGTTTAATACACAAGACACACAGATCATACATAAACTAAGAATCACTCCTAATAAAGGAAAAGGAACACAGAGAGGAACTTAACACATATGTAGTGAACCAAGATAACAAACTAAAAATCACTCTTAATAGAGGCAGAAGAACTTAGTGTGGTGGCAAACAATTTAATATACACACATAAGATATATGCAAACGAAAAATCACTCATAAAGGACACCATGGGGAAAACTAATGCATAACATAGACACAAAGACTAAACAAGGTTGCTAAACAAGACTAAAACAAACTAGAAAATTCCTGGGAAAACTTTGAAGGTGCCTGCCACCTTGCGCCGCTGAACCTTAGACTGATGTCCCCAACCAGAAAGCAGGATTTATTGAGCACAGTTGTTTATATCATAATCATAATTCATTGAGCTCATTCTGTGTGGTTCTTGGCGATGTGTGTTGCCATGGTAACTCAACATGCCAACAAATCTTAAAAGTGAATAACTCATGACTGAGCTGATCATTTTGATGTATAACATGTCTGATAGGAATTCACAATCTCATAATGATTGGTTAATGGCAATTTGCATTGCTATAGTAACTCAACATGCCATCTAACCTCAACAGGGGACATGGCATAACCAAACGGTAATTTTGATGTATATCATGTCAGATTGGAATCCACAGTCTGTCCTCTCAAACATCTCGTGAGTGGTTTATGGCGAGTTACGTTGACATGGTAACTCGACATGGCGTCTAACCACTACGAGAGACATGGCATGACCAAGGCGGTTGTTTTGATGTATATCGTGCCTGATAGAAGTCAACAGTCTGTCCTGTGGGCTCACCTTGTGTTGGCGGCATGATAGCTCAGTGGGTAGAGCAGTCACCTTCAAACCTAAGGGTGCGGAGTTCAATTCCCAGTCCCACCAGGTTACATGTCGAGGTGTCCTTGGACAAGACATTGATACCCTGTAGCGCTGACACAGGTCTAGCAGCTGTCCAAACAACAATTTCCCCAAGGGGATCAATAAAGTATTCATTATTATCATTATTATTTTGGCAATTGACATTGCCATGGTAACTCAAAATGTCATCTATCCACTGCGGGGGACATGCCATGACCAAGATGGTCGTTTTGATGTTTCACATGCCTCATAGAAATCCATAGTCTGTTCTCCTTTTTTTCAGAAAACCTTAACAAGAGACAAAGATAAGCAAAGAAAATGATGACAAACTGATGAAAAGCAGGTGACAAAAAGAAAAGTTGACAAAAAAGTTGATGATAAACAATGTGATGGATAACAAGACACAGAAGCAACGAGTGAGCTACGTTGCCATGGTAATGGTTAAACAGACCCAGAGTATAAGTAAACACAGGTGCAGCTGCTTACTTTGGTTACAAAGAGGGAAAATAGAGGGAGGGATACCCTTACAAAAACCTTTATAAAACGATAACAAAAGTTAATATTAGAAATATTCGAATACTGACAGCATGCCAACACTTAACAAACTCACTGATATATTTTGATAAAGCAATTCTAAGAAATGAGAGTGCGGGAGCAAATCAAGGTAATCTCTGACTTGGAGCAGAGAGAAAGTTTAACATGGAGTTCAATGAGCTGCTCAGACCATAACCTGTTGGCCACGCCACGCAAAAACCATAAGTCCTAATGTTACAAGAATCATATTTCCGGAAAGAAGACAAAAGTTTATAACATAATTTGTTTATAACAGATAAAAGTTGACTAAAGAGGAAAAGAAGAAAAGAAATAAAAGTTGAAGTGCAGACCTTAAAGTGAGAGTGACATCACGCACTCTAGCAGCACGAAAATTCCACAAGACATACTAATAAAAAAGAAAACTGCTCAAAAATCACCCAAAACGTAATCTGCTCAAATGCAAAAAGTATACTACTAGATAGAAAGATACTATGAAGCTGACTTAAAGAAAGAAAGGTGCAAGTGTTTAGTTGAAATGAAAAGTTGAAATGACGTTTCTACAACAAACGATGACTATACACGATGAATAGAGAAAAGTTGATGAGAAGTTGATGATTCCCATAGACCACAATGTTTAAAAAACGATAAAAAATGATGAATAAGATGAAAAGTTTTAAAGATGAGAAACTGAAAAGTAATTGCCTGTATCTCCTAAAGAAGATGCATGTTTTGAAGTTTGAACAAAGTTTCTACCGCAAAGCGCTTGAGACGCATTAACGGACAAAAATTGGGTGGAATAATAATAACTAGACTAAGCAATTTCTGAAGAAATCACATGTGGACGAAAAGACGCCGGCCGGCGAAAAGATAAAAAGGTTGACAAAGTCAAAAAGTTTACACAAAGTTGAAAAAAGGACAAGGATAAAAAGTTGAAGAAAGATGACATAAAGTCGACATCTGTATCTCTTTGAAATGACCATCAGTTATCAATATCTAACTAATTTCACAAATTCACAAAAAGAAAGTCAGACTCTTAAGAGAGTGGGGACCTTTCTGTGTGAAATGATCATCAGTTCATTTCCAACTCACTTTCAACCTCATTAATTGCTTTTTCACAGAAAGTTGACAGATAAAGGGAGTACTAATGTATTGAGTTTACACACACACACACACACAGTAAAAAAAGCACCTACTAAACTTCAAAGGCATTTTGATAAAGTATCAGCCAATCAGAGAGCAGGTGCTAACATGGTGTTTCAGTTGCCAGGGTAACAAGCACAGGCACAGACACAGACCTGCTCCTAACTCCTGTTTTTACACAAAATCCTTGATGGCAGATGGTCCTCGCCGTTTAAAACCTATAAATCACTGTCATATTGACAGAGCCAGGACAAGTTTCCCTCTCTGTACATGTAATTTTGTCATGAAATTGCGCGTACATCCTATCACTATAAAAATGACGTGTCAACACAGGACAAGTTTTCATACGTTTTGATATATAATTTGTTGCTGAAAGACAAAAAGAGAGAAGAAATACACAAAGAAAGTTGATAAAGAAGTAGAGATAGAGAAGTATAAAAGATATGAAGTAGCTGTTTTACAGGAAAAGAGATGAAGGTGTCTGGACCCGTTTAAAGTTTGAATGACGTTTCTACGAAGTATGGCGACACACCATGAGGATGAAGGGAGGAAGGTTGGTAAAAATACTCCTCCAACAGCCATTTTTTGGCAGTTGGAGAAAAACTAAGACAACTACAAAGCTGCTGCTTGATGACAGTGGATCAAAGACAGCACAAAAGCTTCCAAATAAAATATTGTATATGCATATTGTTTCTTTTAATATTGAAGCAACCTGTAGGATTTTTGAAGTAATGGAGTACAGAAATTAAATTGGATTCAGTTGTGTGTATAAATGTTGAATCTGTCTATCAGAAAACCACAGCTAATTTTACAATACAGTGTTAGAATATGAATTATTTTCACTTGGACATCTATATTTCAAGTGCTGTAACACTAAACACATAGTCCACATAAATATAATCACAGTAATATAATACACTAATACTGCATTCACAATGCAATTCGAAGCAAAATCACAGCAATATAAACTTACCATCAGAACACACAAACTACTTTTCGTTAAACAAACAAATATCTAAATCAGGGGTGTCAAACTCATTCTGGTCTGGGGGCTGCATACAACTTAATCTCAAGGGGGCCAGACCAGTAAACTCATTCCAAAATTACATAGAATAAGTCCACTTTTTTCTTTGTATTTGTGCAAAGAAGAAGAAGTAACTAATAAAATTTATTTATATGCAATGAATTGTCCTTTTACTAAATGTATTATGAACAACCTAAGAGGTCAATATTTCTTGAAAATAGCTTTTCTCTTTTTTGACAAAGACATTTCACTGAAGAGGGTGCCAGGGTCAACAGAAAAGGCGGGCAAAGCGATAGAACTGACTAAAGCACAGCGCCATTAGCGGACATTATAGGAACTGCAGGTTGTAAAGAAAATGAAGTTTATTCTTATTTTTTTTCAATAATGCAGATTATTGTCGGACTGAACCCCCTGGGGCCGTACGTTTGACACCCCTAAATCTATCATAATGCTCATATTGTAAAGGCCAAGCGAAAACACTTCTGCTTGAAGTTGAACAATCATCGTTTTTTTAATACAAATTGTCCTCTAAAGTCAGTGTTTTATAATAAATAACCACAAACACCACATATGTGCTTTGATAACACAGATATGAAGTTGTCATTACCACAAAGAAGTGTCTATACTAGTCTAAGGTCAGTCAGTTTTACATTGTATAAAATTTCTAATGCTACTTAGCATGCTAAGCACAACACTACTGCAAAGTTCGACAAGAACAGAAATTCATGACAGTTCTGCCCTGATAATGTGCACAGGAATATTCTCCATTAAACCAGTTTTAGCTACACCGGTCCAAAGAAATGGCCACGCATCATACAGATGTCTTCGAGATACTTTAATTAGCTCTCTCTCTCTGCAACACCGTGAAAACTATGACAAATACAGAACATAAATTACATTAAGTACAAACAAAAACTCTTTATACATAAAGA
>JAUMHJ010000028.1:597374-615504 GCA_032361105.1 Microctenopoma lineatum | reverse complement strand
CTGATCCACCTCTAACTATAAGCTTTATCAAAAAGGAAGGTTTTAAGTCTAATCTTAAAGCTAGCGAGGGTGTCTGCTTAACAAGAGAGATCATATTACTCCTACATTAGATTCTATCCATTGGCTCCCTGTTAAATCTAGAATAGACTTTTAAATCCTTCTCCTCACATATAAGGCACTAAATGATCAGGCCCCAACATATATCAAAGACCTGATAGAACCTTATTCTCCCAGCAGGGCACTTTGCTCTCAGAGTGCTGGTCTACTTATGGTTCCTAGAGTTTCTAAATGTAGAATGGGAGGCAGAGCCTTTAGCTATCAAACTCCTCTCCTGTGGAACCAGCTTCCAGTTAAAGTTCGGGAGGCGGACACCCTCTATACCTTTAAGATTAGACTGAAAACCTTCCTTTTTCATAAATCTTATAGTTAGAGAGGGTGACTGAATCATCTCTTAGTTAAGTTGCTATAGATTTAGTCTGCTGGGGGACTTTCTTGACACTTTGAGCTCATCTCCTCCTTCTCTCTCTCCCTCCTTCTCTCTCTCTCTCTCTCTCTCTCTAATCATGACATCATTGCATGTTGTTAACATTGTGTCTCCTCTCTCCCCTAGTTGTGGTTCGTTCTTCTGTCTCTCATTCTCTCTGTACCTTTCTGCAGGTGTCCCTGACCTTGTGTGATTTCACCTGTTGGTCGCTGGTCCTACTAACCTGTTTAGTGCTTCGTCTGCTCCTTGTTGTTGTTGTGATCTATGTTACCTGTTGTTCTTTTCTCTCTCCTCTCTCCACTAACCCCAACCGGTCGAGGCAGATGGCCGTCCACCCTGAGACTGGTTCTGCTGGAGGTTTCTTCCTCTTAAAGGGAGCTTTTCCTCTCCACTGTTGCGTAGTGCTTGCTCTAATGGGACTGTTGTGTTTTCTGCATTATTTTGTTTACATATACAATTATATTATTGCAAGGTCCTTAACCTTGCTATGTTAAGTGCCCTGAAATGACTTTGGTTATGATTTGGTGCTATACAAATAAAGATTAATTGAATTGAATTGAATTAATGAATGACCTATGACACAGGTAAATTCCAGTAAATTGTGTTAAAATCAATTTGTCTGCTGCTACTGGTGTTTTTCAGTCAGTTTCTTGATGTGTAGCTGGTTGTAACCAGCTACACTCTGTGAACTGAGGTTTTCACTGTGCTGTTGAAATGCACACTACTAATGGATGCATGTGTAATGCGTGTCCACTAAGAGACTGGCACAAACAGTATTTAGGTACAATTCTTTGTTTTAACTTGATGATGGCTGTTAACATTAACAACATTACACCTCAGTATTTGAATTGTCTTAAATAAAGCTTGATCTTAAAGTAGGTAAAGCATCAATACCACTTAAAGTGATGAGGAGGCATTTGCTGTCATCAGACTGGGCTTTTTAATGCCTTTTGGAGCAGCTATGAAAATTGTGTGATCCCGGGTAAGAATCTGGTTTTTATATTCACTGCAAACCATAGTATCCCAGTTAAATTAATCATAGCATGAAGTTTAGGTATTCAACATTAAGCATCCTGACTAACAGAAAACTTGCAGATGTTGCTTAAAGTGTGCAAAAGTGCCAAAAGAATGTGCGAATACTTGGAGATGTAAAAATCGAATGTCATTTTCCATCGCCACTGTCTAAGACCATAATACAGATGGCCCAGTGGCCCCTCCTCGCCTCCCACTGCTCTTTGTTTTCGTTCCTCTCTTTTAGCGATAATGTATTGTCTACAGGGTGTGTAATGATCCTCAAGAGCAGCCCTATACCGCTAACAGGCACTTCTGTCAAACACATCACCATCGCTGTGCTCATTGATTTGTGCTGCCTTTAAAATGGGAACTTTCCTCCGTGCTGGGTGCAGCCATAATTGCATCTTGCTTAAATGATTCAAATAAGGCGGTCTGTTGCTCTTACCTCCACTTCCCCTCCCTCCACCGTCACTGTCACCCTCACTTATTTCATTATGGATTCAACAGACTTGATAAAACAGCAGGGGCACCCCATTCCACAGCGCTTAGCCAGCCCGGCCGAGACAAAGAAGTGGTCAAGCGGGGCAACAAATCTCACCAAATGGAGCATTTGCTCTTTGTGCAGCCTAGTTATGGAAAACTGATAGCAGCATCCAGAATACTGAATAGATGTAATAAATGCTGAAAAAAGGGGGATTCTTTTCCTAATTGGGAGAGGGGGAGTCAGTGGACGCACCAGCATTCCCCTTTTTGTATCTGAAAATGAGATCTGTGACATAGCCTAATAGCCTGTACACAGTTAAAAGGGGCAGTGCACCCCCCCCCCCACACACACACACACACACCATCTCTCCTCAAAGCCATCCCATCCTGTCTTCGGGCTGACAGATAAACATGTTCTCTGCTGGCTAATTGCACTACCTGTTTCTACCCAGTCTCATGTGACAGGCTAGCAGTGTCTACGCAAAGTCTCAGATCTCGCAGACCCAGTGATGCCAAAGTAAAACACTCAAATATACAGCCAAAGTGAGGCCGAAGAACTTCTGAGGAAAAAAAACGAATGTTTATGTACCTTGAAGTGCACTGTGCAACTTTCCAAATAAGCAGCAAAGTTTGCCGCTGAAAGAGACAGCTGTCGGATAGGCGTCGATGGATTAACTAACATGACAAGTGCACCAGTAAATATGACAGCATGTGTCTAATGATATCAAAATCAACAAGAGAAAAAAAGAGACAATTTAACAGATAACCAAGCAATTCATATCTCACCATAGCAAGTCTTCTTGTTTTCACAATGAAATAAAGATGTCGAAAATCAATAAGCTGCCATATACATCAATATACATGTACTGCGGGTCCCGAAAGTATTCTATGGAAGTACCTTTGTCTGAATGGACTGCAAGTGGTCATAAAAGATGCAGGCCCTCAGCTGGACATCGACTCCCTCCAGTCAGATGAATAATAGTACAAAGGGCTGCTAAATCATTGAGACAGCTGCTCTGCTCCGGCCAGACTGTGCTGGTCCAGAACAACACCGCTAAAAGATCAATGCGGAGGACATAAGAGGCATCGAGACCCGCAATCCTCAAGACGAAGCCTCAGCTTGCTTTCTGAGTGAGCAGTCAGAACTCAGGAGGACTTTCAACTCAGCGCCTGTGCCAAAACGTCTGAGTAGTTGGAAGCATCAAAATCAGCTCTAATAAAGTGGGACGCTGTTTCATTAAATCTGAAACTGTGGAACTGTGGAAATTAAAGGCGCAGGGTCTGATCTGTCCTTTTACACATGAGAGGGTAGACCAGTGGACAAACTGTCCTCATTTCTCAGATGATGATCATCTTGAAGGGGGAGTGGTTTTCTTGCACTGCTTGACTTATGCTGTTGAAGAAGTGACCCAAATGTGGGGCAAGGTCACCACAAACCAATTTGATATGGATGTTGGCTGTAGCTGGGAGAGGGAGCGAGAGAAAGCTTGTTGTTTAAGTAAAACCCTCAAGAACATTATGATTTATTTAAGTGAGGAGAAAATATGAATAATGTATTGGCTATACGGAGCATGAATTTCTTTTGTACTAATTGTCAGGAAGGCTTGCATCCAGTGTGTGAGGGTTGGAGGGGCTGGAGAACCCAGAGATCACAGGGGCGCTGCGTCTCAAAGCCGCCAGTCCTACAGCCACAGCCATTGACTTGCAAATGAGCTCAAGGAAGCTAATTAATGGGGGGGGCTAATGAAAGCAGTGGCTGGGACCCCCGTTTCACTTTCCCCCGCTTTTTTGACTTTCTCTCTCTCCTTCCAGTTCTCTAGCTTGGTCTTGCTTACTCTTCCCATAAGATGGCTCGTGCCATTGAAGTTGATTGCAAAACGCATCAATATGTGAACAAAGTTGTTGGTGGTGGGGGGCAGTGGTGGTGACTGAGGGGTGCAGGGGGGTGGTTAGTTGAATTAGCATTCATTTGAAGAGAGCCCCCCACCGCAGCACTCTGCAGCTCAGTTATTTATTCTGTAGCTTTTGGCACATTTTCTGGTTCTCTGCTCCCAGGAGGGGATGTAGAGAGAGATAGAGCAGGGTGTTTAAAATGTGTGACAGCCTGTAATAGTAACTTTTGCTCGTTTTCTTTTTTTGCACTGGGGAGAGTTACTCAGCGGCAAATAGAGAAGTTGCCCTCCCCTCCGTGTTGTGATGCTTATCGAGAGTGGAGACACAGTGGATCAGATACTCCTACCCTGCAGTTGTCTCTCCTTCCCTTGAAGCAACATGATTCCTCACAGTGCTAGTGGAACCCCCTTTTGACTCTCCATAATGCCACTGATACACAACAACATTAGCCCATTCAAACTCCTCGCTTATATGAAATCATACATCAGCTCCTGTGCAGCTGCAATGATTCAGTGAGTCACCAAGTAAAGACAGGGTCTTTTTCTCTTCTGACAGAGACAGATACAGTATCTATTGTAGATTCCTAAACTATCTTTGTTTTTGTCACTACAGCAAACGTAATGCCATCTTTTGGTATCATATTATTCATTTTTTCTACTTTAAAGGAGGGGTGTAAGTAAGAAAATGTTACCCTGAAAGTACTATACCTGTGGTATATTATGTTGTTATTTGGTCATATTCAACATTTAAGATTTAGAACCTGGACAGAAACCCACAGGAAAGAAATAACCTTGCACAAACAGCCCCTCAGACTGCTGGTGAAAAACTTAAATTTGGGTGTCAATTTGATGTGTGTTCTGAAATATAGCAACAACTTCTCTGAATGCAATGAGCAATGCAGTTGTTTTTTCTATCATTGTTCTAGCTTATTCTTCAGCTTCCACTGATAAATATATTTCCGTACTTACTTTTTAGTGCCTCTGCTACCATTTCAATGTTTGCTAGCGCTTCTCCAACTATTACTATTACTACTAAATATTCAAATACAGTCTGAAGCTGACAGCATATGCTTATTTTAATAATATATAATCATTTTAAACAGAGAGATGGAGAGAGAGCTTGGTGTTTTAGGTGCATGCTGGGGTGTAATGATAGCTTCTTTGCTTCTTCTTGCATGGCACCATCTACCTCCCCTCTCAGCTCCTGGTATGATGGTTGGAGGCACATGATCCACTCAGATACTGTGGCCTGCAGTTGTGTCTTTTCTCTTTGAAGCAGCGTGACTCCTCTCAGCCACCCCGGCAGCACTCAGAGCTGCCATCGTCTGCAGGGTTCTGCTGCAAAGAACCTCGGCTGTGTTTGAAGTAGGGAGAGAACGCCTGCTCTGTTCAAACCCTGCTTAACACACATATATTTACACATACACATGAAAGCTCACACTGCCTCACCCACTAAATCAGTCAAAATCAGTGTCAGGATTGTCTTATCACACCTAGATATGTCATCTTCTGACTCCCATTCTCTCAAACCTTAAACCACTACCAGCATTGAGCAGTGGGATATAAGGTAAGAAAGCAATAACAGATCTGAAAATGTGCAAAAGTTTAATGCTGCTCATACTGATGCTTTTTACTGCATGTGTTTCAAATGTAAATGTGATAAATGTCAACATTGCAGACCTTATTGTTCTTGGTGACAATCCCTTAGCAACTTTCCAGCTCCTTTTAGTGTGGAACATTATATTGAGTTTCAAAACGAGGGTTCTATGGCCTTACTAATACTTTAAAGTGTTGTGTCCAGCAGCAAGAATCAGCTGTCACTAGCAAGAAAGCTGTAATGAATCCGCTCCCTGCCCAGTGTCCAGGCACAGATGGCAACCAGGTGGAGGAGACCAAAACATGAATATCAGTAACCACAAATTTTAAGCATGTCGATGTTGTGTTTACAGCTTGATTCTGCTGCTGTTATGTGGACAAAGATCAAGTAATACAGGTTTAGGCATGAAAAAAACATAGATCTCATCTGAGTTTAGAGTTTTATTTCTTTAGGGTTTTGTATGATACAATCGTGAAAGTTGGACATTGCCATAACAAACTTGTGGCCTACATCAGGCTCCCTCCTCTGACTGTTAGTGTGGTCTCTCTGGTGGTTCCTCTCCTCACAGAATCTTCTGGCCCCTGGGTTACTGGATTATTGGGCTGGCAGAGACCTCTGCCCTGCCTCCCTACATTTCCTGCTTCCTCTCCCAAGGTATGTGAAACCCTTTCCACTCTCTGCCTCCCAACCTCTCTTGCCCTGTCTTTCTCCATCAGGGACCGGGGGCTAAGATGGATGGCAAAGCAGAACATTGCTCCCTAGACGGGCTGATTTATAGCACCTCCTTTCCATCTAGGCAGAGTTGAGGCCCCTAGAGGGCCCCGTCTGGAGAGCACTGGGGACAGTTGCTGTCTCAGACCTGACGGCCCTGGGCTCCCAAGCCACCGTGATGCCAAGTACCAAAGGGCCACTCCAGAATGGTCGCCATCCGTCATACAGGCAGCCAGAATCTACCTTAAAGAGCGCGAACACAGAAAGGAGGAACAATGAGACTCACTTCTTCCTCCCTCGCCTCTTCCCACAGACATTGATCTCTACTGCAACAATTTATTATATCACTTCTGCTAAGGCTACTGTCAGGGGGGATGGTGGGAAACACCTCCATGCTTTTCTGTAACCATCCGTGAAAGAAGTATAAATATAGCAACATCACAGGCAGTGGAGAGCAACTTTTTCTGTGCCATATTGACAGTATATGGATACTTTATTTAAACTGACCTCAGTGTCTCTGCAGCACTGAGACAGCATGTTGTTCTGGTTGCATACATACTGTGAAGATATAAATAAGTTTGATAAGATATTTATAGAGTAGAATTTTGTCTTGGGCTCGCATGACACTTATCCTCATGGCCAACAACATTGTCAGGAAAATAAACACAAGAACATGCACCATTCAGGTGCAACATGATAGCTCAGTGGGTAGAGCAGTCATCTTTTCAGTCCCCCCAAATCTACATGTTTTTGGTGTCTTTGGACAAGAGCGGATCAATAAATCATTTATCATAATTATTCAGTGTCAACTAATTTAGTTCCATCAACCACGAATGTGACTGTAAAAAGTGTTTTTAGATTAAGTTAGTGAATTATCTATCAGTGTATTTGCAGCACATGGTGCATGTGCTGACATGTATCCATAGATAATGTTGTTTGATATAGAATGGTCATGCTACGATGTGATAGAGCAGCACCCAAAATGGGTAAACATAATGACATATATTGGTTGGGCCTGAAGTAGTTTTCAGAGTTAGCTCATTCATTGGTAGCTCAATGAGTTAAGCATCAGACTGGGATGCAGAAGGTTGCAGGTTCAACTCCTAATCCATTTCCTATCAGGTGTGTCCCTGAGCCTGACACCCAGCGCTAGCTCCTTGTAAGTCACTTTGGATAAAAGTGTCTGCCAAGTGAAGTAAAGTAGAGTAAAGAAAGCATTGCCAAGACTCAGCAGCCTAGAAATTCACCTGCTAGTATGGAAAGTGATGGGGCAGCTGGCAGAAAGCGTCTCAAGGTGGGGAACCACTGGGCATTGAATTGTCTGGTAGTTACAGGCAGCATTAGATAATTATACTGAAATATGTTACATGAAAACACCAGTCTTTTCACCCATGTTATAATGGCTGTTCTCTGCAGTGAAGTTGAGCACCCGCAGGACTCAGCAGTTCATCTACACCTTAAAGACAAAGGCCCCTTGTTTGAGGACAATGAAGTCAGAATCCGAAACCAGGAAGCTAATTGGTTTAAACGAGGTGTGAAAGAAGCAGTTTACTGTAAGATTGTATGACCCTAGTTAAACATGGGTGTTGGACTTTGGCACAACCTATCACCCACTTACAATGTCGTTATCTCAACGATACCCCGGAAGTTTCACAGTAGTTCACACTCTTGCTCAGGTAGTCACATTAACATACATGAAAGCCAGAGAGGAGGAAGAAACGAACAAGTCCAGTTGCTTTGGATAAAACCTCTTTGAGATAACCATGACCTGGATGACCTTCACATGATTATTTAAAAAAAAATATTAGAATTTTTCTGTATTTAAATTTTTTTCATTCTGTATTTTTGTTTACATTACACAATTCAATATATATATCAGCCATTATGTTTAAAAGTTACTCACTACTTTTACTCTGGCTTGAGATATGGAAAAGTGATTCTCAATGTGTTCGACACAGTGGGTTTAAAGTGATGGGGCAGCCTTGTCATGATCTGTTCATCATCTGTTAATATAAAAATGTTCGCTGGGCTGTATTAATTACATTTAAAACGTTACAGTCTAACCTGAATAAAAATAAAAACTATTATATTTACCAATAGAAAGCAGCATTGGCTGTTAGGTGGGGTGGGGGGGTATCACTCTGACTTTGCTGTGGTTGTGTGGAGATGGGGTTACAAGGTCTGTGCCTGGAAGTGCTGCCAGAAGCTCACTGCCTCGGGCGTCACCAAGCAAAATGTAAAATAGACTTTATGGATTATATAATCCAATATCATTGAACTGTTTTGTCTTTCTTTTACTGAGCGAGGATATGATGAGAAATCAAATCAAAAGCTGCTAAAAAAAAGCACACAACACTGGAAAAAAAACACCAAAACATTCTCCAAGGAATAGTCAGACAATGTTTTGTTTTCTCTCTTTATTTGCTCTTTCTGATTTCTGCACCACTGTAACTTCCCTGAATCTCTGCGGGCCATTAGTGAACACACAGACGAACACTGACAATAGGCAAAAAGATAATTCAGGAAGGATCAGTGGTGATGTTCTCTGTGTTACCAGTGCTTTTTGAAAGTGTTATTTCAATTAGAAAATGAATAAACTGCTGATTAATTCAGCATGCTTCCCAATTACGGCTCAAAGGGGTCTCCTGGGGGCTGCAATGCCGTGCACGCATTCAGGCATATTTCATACAGCTATGAAATATTGAGTTCGTGTGTGGAGTTGTGGTACTGCTGGGTGTCTGTGTTGTTGGGGCTGTATGTAAATCCGGCTGTGACACCCCTGTCTGTGGCAGGAGACTGATATCTGGGACATGTTGTGAGATACTTCAGGGAAAATGATGCAATCTGAAGCTAAGATGCTCCAGACAGCTTGCATCTCACATTCTGCTCACTGCAGCAGAGCAATGCTATTGCCCACTTTAGGGGCAAATGTGCTGAGCCCCCTAGGGGTCAGGGGGTAAAAAAAAAGTCTATGGGTCAGATGAAAGAAAAAAAAACTAGGTGTAAAAGTGGTAGAAAGAAATTTCAGATGAATGAGGTGGTAGAAAAAAATAGAAGAACGAGGTGGTAGAAAAAAAAACACACAGGTAGGGCTACCTTTTCTGGCCCTACAGGATGTAAACACTAAGTGGACATTAGCAACTACACTGTCCAATACATTATACAGTCTTGAGTTAAAAACTGGGGTACATTTTGTATCACAATGCCATGGCCACGAAGGTAGAAGATGCCAAAGAGGGTTTGTTCATCACAGTAAAACATCTTAAGCTTTCTCTTACTAAAAGACAAACACAGGCTACTGCCACCTGCTGGTATGGAGTGTTACATCTTCTCACACAGTACCACCTTTTGACCCAGACAAAGGTGATGTTAGGTGCAGCAGACCGTATTTGTTGTTATTTTTTAGATATCAGCTCTAAGGTAACCTCACAAATGTCTTTACATGTGTATCTTCTTTCTCTCTTCTGGCTTCTAAGTTTCCAGATGCTGTGCACAGAGTTTCCTGATTTTCCTTTTTACTAAGTTGAGTATTAGTGGGGGCTTTACCTTCCAGTAGTGTCAACCTATCCTGATGATAGCTTTTTATACTGCAAGATTCATGGCGAGCATCGCCAGCCTTCCCTCGCTTAGTGTGTCCATAACTCATTTGAGTGTAAGAGCAAACAAACTGCTGTAACAGCTCTCTGGACAGGAGTTTGCCTGGTCCAGTTATACGATGCTGCTCTTCTCTCACTATGCCGCCTCCCAAACGGGCTTGCGGCACTTTGTAACCACCACTTTATGTCCCAAAAGACGCCAGACCAATAGTTGCTGAAATTCGATGTGACCATAACACATAAATCATCTTTTAAGCACTGAGAAGAGCAGGTGCGGCATAAACAGTGTCGACGCTGCTTTCTCAGTGATGTAAATAATTTATCAAACCTACACACACACACACATACACAGAGCACTGTTTATTCCATCCCAGTCAGTGTGTAATCCTCCGACGCCATTTTAGTGGAGGGCCTGTCAAGACATTCGCACACACATGCCTACACACACACACACACACACACACACACACGGTCAGTGTTTTAGAGGCGGCCCTGTCTGTCGCCGTAATGAATCCCACTGTGATCACTCTGGCAGTGGTGGTCATCACTCTCTGACCAACACACACACACACAGACACAGATGCATGCACATGCATACTCCCCCTACATACGCACACACACACACACACAAGAGGTCCTGCTGACTGTCTGCTCATTCATCATGCGACCCCTCATGGAGTTGCTTGTGGGAGTCTGGGGATGCAATGGAGATGGAAGGACTGAGGGGCAGGAGGAGGGGGTGTATACTGTAGGTGGTGAAGGGGTGGTAAGGGTTTTGTGGGATGAGGTGGAGGGGGGCTTGAGAGTCTGGGTGAGAGAGGGGGATATGGGCAGGCTGAGAGGGATGTGTCTGTACAGGGATACAGTCTTATAGAAAGGCAATAAACCTCATAGCTGTATGTTTGAGAAATGACTTGCAAGCAGAATAAAGAAGGAGGGTGTCGGAGATTGTGGGGGTTTACACAAATAAGCCCCCTTCCCTTAGAAAACGAACTCGGCCATCACACAGATTTTTAACCAGGCATAATTTTGGCTGTGCAGAGTTCTTTTCTTATCTCCTGGCCATTATGTTGAAAAGTGTTTCCTCTCCGCTATCCGGCAGCAGCTAGATGTTAGCTTCCCCAGGAGCGTTAAGTGCATATCTAAATAGTTGATGAGCACTAAGCTGTTGGGGGAAAGTGACGCCGGTGGCGCCTCATTGAAAGCCACCTCAAAAGCGCCCAGTGGGACTGCTTTAAACAATCTGGCATCCCACTGCTCAGCAACCTGGGAAAAGAGATGGTTCTGAGCCCGACAGGTTCTTCACCTTCCCAGTCTTTCAAGATAATTATGAGAACAGTCAACTGTGTTTACTTCATTTAGATGATAAAAATAAAGGGCAGATGAAGGAGATGTTTACAGCGACATTCTGAGAGGAGCATTAAAGAAAGAAACCCCTTCTAACTCTCCTACTCTTTCACTATATTGCAGAGTATTGTGATGTTTCAGGGAAATTGTTCATTCCTTCAACCTGTTTTGAAGACTTCACTTGGTGAGGAAACCACATTCCCTGGAATGCCCTTTAGCAGCCATGAAAAGAAGGGGTGAGAGAATGTAGCTGTCTTGTCACAAGCTCTTCAGGACCTGTCAAATCTTTGGGGAAACTCTTAATGTGGAAAATGGTTATGATATTTTAAGACAGCACAACAGCACCTGCCATGTAAAACAAGCCATGCATATGGGAAATCTCTGTGGCTGAGAGAGAAAGAAAATCACAACAGTTCCCTGGGAGGCATAGTTTGATTCTGTTACCATGGGTTGACATGAGGAAGTTTCAGATGTGTAGACATTTATGATGAAACTTATGTAATTAAGCAGTTTTTGAGGAGGCAATTTGACTGTTGAATAAATTATGCTGTTTCTGGTATTATGATATGTGGCCACAGTGTTCACGCTGTAGATGGATGTAAGAGACCAGACCAGAGCTGATTAATTTAAGGGACTATTTTTTCTGTTTCATTTAGAGCGGGACCTTTAAAAGTGCCTACTTTGACCCACCAACAGTCTCAGCCAAAAAAAGATTTGAAAACTGCAAGCACAAATGTTTTTAGTTAAATGAAAGTATAATTCTGTGATACGTTGAGTAAATGGTCACCGTTATTACTTATACACACAAGTAGATTCTCTCACCACAGTGAAATGAACAGGAAGCAAGAAAACAGAGGAATGATCCTTTAACTGTATTCTTCATCTGGTTTCCATCAAGCAGCTTTCCTGGTTCAGTGCTGATAGTTAAAAGGAAGCATCTTTGGTCACTGTAGTATGGAGACACTCAAAGTCTACACTTTCCAGCTGCTGCGAAAGCTGAGTGTGTGTGTGCTGCATGTGTGTGTGCGTGTGTGCCTGAGTATGTGTTGCAGTGTGTGCTTCATCCTACTCTAGAGAGCTGAGTTGATGCCCACACTGTGGCAGTGCAGAGATAGAGGAGCTGGCTTGTCCAGAATTGATGTCTCTTGAAGGCGTTTTGTTGTTGCTCACCCCTGCACCCTAGGGACCATTAAGCTGAAAATAATTGGCTCTGAATCCCCTCCCTTCATCGATCCTTTAGAGTCAGTGAACTCTCTGAGACACAAGCGCCGAACGAAACACACGCACACACACACACACACACACACACACACACACTGTCTCACACAAATAGAAAGCTAGAGAGAAAAGTGTGTAAGAAAAGGCAAGGAGAAAGAAAGGCAGGCACACAAGGGTTTAAACACCAGCCGTCAGCAGCTCAATATAAGGAAGCACATGGCCTTAGAATAGCAGTCACTGGTTCTCAGCGGAGGTTAAATCAAGTGAATTTCTTCATCTCTGAAGATGTATTTGTTTTCTTCTAGAGAACGGAGCAGAAACAGAGGCCCTAACACTTGTGGACCCCCATTTATCTCCAGTGACAGTCACACTGGCCCCACATCTCTCCTCACCGTTAGATTGCAGGCCAGCTTGTGACCAACAGAGGGAGCCGATGCTATTCCACAGACATAAAGCCACACACTCAGCACAGAGTGCTTAAATAATAATAATAATAACAACAATAATATTACATACTTTATTGACCCTTTTATGGACTCAAAGAAAGCAACCACTTATACCTAAATGAAAATTTCTTACCAAAAGTAACCATTCATATTATAAAGACCATAAATATTTAGTTAAAAAACCCTGGTTAGGTCTCCACCACCTGCTGATAAAAAATCTGGGTTCAGCTGCAGAAAGGTCCCCAACTTTCTATAGCTGTTTGCTTATGTTGTTTATTGCTGTCAGGCCAGAAACATACAGTTGGTTTATATGAGCACCAAATATAATAAATTGTATAGATCCCAGACTGGTGCAAGTTTGCAATCTCTACAGCAGCAGAAATGTGATCAACTTTTTATATAAGTACTGAATAAATATAGCTTAAAAATTGCCTCTTTAATTATGGATACCAAAAACCATGCGAAAATATCCATAAAATTTGAATCCAGCATTACATATAGCCCATTCTTAATGTGTTGCAAAGCATGTGAAATTCTATGAACAAGGTTTCAAACAAGGGGTTGGACGAACAGCAAGAGCATACATTCATCTTTAGTTACCTCCTTCAATCTTCATATAGTCAAGTCTGGATTTAATTAAGTCTTTATCCATCTGTCTTAATCATTTGTGTGGTTGTTGGAGGAGCTGGAAGAATCTATGGTCCTAGTGCTCCTGTCATCAATACAAGCAGATGAAGGCTGCGGTCGGTGAAGAATTGATGGCCACTGAGGACACAACAGGGGGTGTTCATCTTCAGTACCACTCACTCCCTCTCTGGCCTTTACCACGCAGAGCAGTTCATCACCATGAATATGGAATATATTTGCATACCCTGTCCATCCATAACGTGACACCAAGGTAATTAGATCTCTTTATATTCATACTTCAGAGATGACATGAATAACAATCCCATGTCCCACAACTGGAAATAGGTCATGGATAATTGAATTTGTTTATCGTATTTTCTCCCATTAAGAGTAATCAGATAAGTAGTGGGGTATGGCCTCGTGACAGAGTGCTCCACCACTGATGAACCATCACATTAATTGAAGCTAATGGGCAGAGCAGAGAGCGACGGGGTGAGAGATCGCGAAAGGAGGGAGGCTGCATGGATGAGTGCATTGAGGGCTGAATTTGTCCACGTTGTTTTTGCAGGCCGAAATGGGAGGTCCGTGTATGCATGAGGGCACGCTGGGTAATCAAACACATAAAGGCCCCGCATAAAATATTTAGTGAAATTAACTCTTGCAGGCAATGTATGGAGGTTGCCCAGAGTTCTGTGGGAACAGTGCATCCAGTCTGAACTTTTATACCCCTCCAGTGCAGCCCAAACCCTTTGTTCCCAGCATAATTCCAGTTGTGTGTGATATACAAATAAAGTCACATGTTTTCAATATTTTTCACCAAATACATCACATCATCGTCTGTGATAAAGATCTGGGGAGTCTTCTAGGATCTATAGATCTAATCACTCCATTGGCAAAAATGGCAAAGTTTCTGTATATTGACAAGTGATTCCGTGAAAAGTGTAATGCTGAAACTCCAAAGCAATAATGGTTTCTAACCAAGGATGGAGACTGACTGTGCCACTGTAGCTACCTGCCAAAGCCAGGCAGAGGAATGCTGCCGCCATAACTAGACTTGACGGGGATCTCAGGAAGCAGCAACACACACAACAATCAATAGGCCAGCCTCGGAGGACAAGCATAGGGAGGGGGGGGTGGCTAGACTTCACAACCAATCTCCTCTGAATACATTAGAGTTCCTCACTTCCACCCTCACTCTTACACTGCTTCATCAAGTGTGAGAAGCACTTAGGAGGAAGAGCGTGGTGACAAGTCATATGAAGAGAGGTAAACCACTGACAGAGAGAGTCCTTTGTGGAGCTGATCTGTGTAGAAAGCTGAAGCTCCACTCCTTTACTCACAGCAGGCTCTGCAACACTTCCTGGTGGCTCTGTCACTTCCCCTCAGGGTTTGTCTGTTTGTCTGTGTGCGTGTTCCTATCCTTGTGAGAACCTGTTTCACACTTTTGGAGAGAGGCCGTTTTAGCTGGCCCCCTTTTTAGGAAGGATTTAAGGACTACTTTAGGAGTAAAACCAGATGATAAAAGGAACTGTTAGCTTAGGCTTGGCTGAATGAACTGATGAGGACAACTGATGGTAGCACGGTGAGTCAGCAATTATGTAAATAAAAAAAACCTAAGTTCTTTGATTTTCATCACTAAGTCCATCATGTGTTAGTACCCCTATAAAGTGTTTTCTGATGTGAGTAGAAAAATATCATATTAATATTATGTGGCAATATGTTTACATTTAGGCATAATTGTGGCCGTCTTGGCCTTAATCATTCTGTTTTCAAAACAGACTGGGAACCTAATGTGGAATAACATTTCTTGTCTGTTGGATTTTAGTGCTATTTTCATCATTTTGCAAGAATATATATTTATTGATTTTATTATTTTGTTAGCAAGACAATACAGAAGCAGTAAGTTGTGGAACAGAACAGTACACACACCTCAGTTCTATTTTCCTGTAGGGACAATACCAGCATCATGCCAAACTCTGTCATTAGGTAGTTTTTCTTAGGCACATTGTATTTCTTGCATCTCTGATTATTTAGCAAATTCCCCAGGCATCAAATGAACATGTTTGCACCAATTTGTGAGATGTTTATCTTAGGCTTTATTTATGGTGATTAGATGGTGCAGTGATGGTTGTTTATGATAAAACCTACTTCTTCTTTATGGTTCCTTTCCAAATAATTCATTATGGTTAAACATTACTAAAATTACTTTATATTACAATATATTCCATGTCAATATAATCCTGTGACCTGGTTATAGTAGGAGTTTTTTTTTAACAGATACAGATTACAGATAGAATTGATATTTAAACCAATTTAGCAAAGCTCAATATGAACCGACCCGTTACTCTAAATAATTCCTGTACCTAACTCGACCAGTTAGGACCTCGTAATTAAACAGTCTCTGCTGGACAGTTAAAGTTTTACCCTGTATGCATCAATGCTGGTTATAAAAACTACAAAGAGATTGCTCTGCACACCTTAATCTTTAATGCAGACCTATGATTGTGTCTGCACACTATTTCTAGAAAAAAAAACTCTTCCATCTGCATTCCCTGGTATATTGTTACCCTTTCATATCAAACAGCACTCAACCATACAACCAACCATACAACCTCCTCAATATATATTTGTTGCACTACTTACTCTCCACAGCATGGTGTCATCACAGTTTTCTGCAGCAAAATAAATGTTAGTTCGAAACTGTCTCAACTTTTGTCTCATCACAGTGTATCTTTGCCCAACAATGTAGCACAGCACATATTTCAGGAGTACTTTAAAAATGCAACTGATATGTTTGCCTTGTGGTATTTTAATTAAAACTTGAAAGTTTCTGGGGAAACTTTAAAGGTGCCTTTAAAGGCGCCGCTGAACCTTAGAGCTCCCCAGCCAGAAAGCAGGATTTACTTGTTTTTATATATGTTATGCGTGGTAGGAATCTACAGTCTTTCCTGTGAGCTCATCCTGTGTGGTTTTTGGCGATATACGTCACCATGGTACCTCAACATGCCATGTAACTACAACTGTGTACATGTCATGACCAAGACCGTCGTCCTGTAAACACAATCTTTGTGGTTTTTGTGAATTTATGTTGCAATGATAACTAAAAATAAGCTTTATATTTAAAATGTATACAGATACAACACAAAAACAGGCTGTTATGGACAGAACACAGCAGGCCTTACCTCGACAAAGCCCAGAGAAGAAAGGTTCAGGACGAACTGAGAGAATATATTACTATTAAGTTAACAGTATTAACATAATGGATTACAGTTACTAACATGGTATATATTTGTTCATACCATACCAGTTTGTTTATAAAACATATTTGAGACAGCAGCAAGGCTGACCAAAAACACTTTAAAACAAACACAGCAACACAATGGTAAAAACACAAACAAGACATCACAATAAATTGTAGCATTACCAGCATGAGATAAAACAACAAAATGAGTAATATATTAGTTAATAATATTAAAGCAGTTACTGGATTATAATAAATACTAATGTAATGAAGTACAATCAGTAATGAAAGCTTTTTCCATTTACATTTCTGTAATTGTGTTTGTACACACAGAAACATCAAAACACATCTTGTGTTTTTGGCAGATAGCAGTACATAGAGCATTCAGAATTTTAACACTGATTGAGGCTTTATTGTACACTGTACAAGAGGTTTGACAGCAGCTGTCATGAACTAATGAGCAGAATGTTAATCCACGGGAATTATTAATTCACTTAAAGTTAATTAACAGCAATAAAATACATATTCCTTCATAGAACTTAAACTAATACATGTAATTAAACATCAAATGATGATATCTGCATTGTCTAACCTCAATCCATTATTATTGCTATATGATTTACCATATAGTGGATGGAGTTAATTAGAATATTTTATTAAGTTAAATTAAGATCATTTATAGTGTATCAGTTCACAACAAGAATCATGTCAAAGCCGTATACAAAAAGCTACAATTCCAGTTTAGAACGTTTCAACATTCAAGGGTTCAAATTTTTTAATGTTCTTATACAAACTCATCCATAACTGTTTTTGTGTCTATGTGTCAACCATAGAATGAAGCAATAACAGTGTCTATTTTTGGTGGGGAGAGAAAATGGGATCATGTTTCCCACCTTCACAGCACACACAATAAGTCCTTGCCCCACACTGGAAGACGTCAGTCAATTAACACATTATTATCTTGCACCTGACTGACAGCTATCACACCTCTTCTCTGTACAACATGTCTGCGCTGTGTTTTGATGTGTCCCAGCAAACTTGATGGTGTATTCTGTGATTAGAAACATGAAGACACTGATAAGTTACAAATTTTAGTGAGTGAATGTTTAGACAAGGAAAACCTAAAAGGAAGAAAAGAGATCCACTGGCATTTTAGGTATGATGAAAAAAGGGTTATGGTACAGTTACAGCAAATGAAATATCCAGTAAGCAGATCAGTTGACTGCAAGGAAGGGATGAAGATAGCATAGCATAGGATATAAATAGATAGTCCACTCACCTGCAATCATTCATAGTAATCTACTCTCCCTCACCTCATTTAAAGTTTCCGTAACTGTGAGTACTTTATTTTCCCTCTCTTTTTTGTTGACCGGTTATTAATTCAATTCAATTCAATTTTCAATTCAATTTTATTTATATAGCGCCATTTTACAACAAAAGTTATCTCAAGGCACTTTACAGTGTAAGGTTTAAG
>JAUMHJ010000028.1:586488-597274 GCA_032361105.1 Microctenopoma lineatum | reverse complement strand
ATGGACTCTAACAAAGTATTAAATGCAGTGCTGAGACAGTTATCAGCATCTACATGAATGTTAAAGTCACCCACTATGATTACTTTCTCTGTACTAAGAACTAAATCAGAGAGAAAATCTGAGAATTCAGAGAGAAACTCAGAGTAAGGGGCAGGAGGACACTGATTCCTGGTGGAATGCACTTATAGCACTTGGGTGTTGCAAGAGCAATATGTATGCCTCCCTTCTGCTTTTTCTGTACACTTAGGTCTATCCTACATGTGACAAGAGCGTTTCATCACACTGTATCATACACACCTGACAGGAAACACTGATGTAGGAATAGGATGGAACTTATTTGTGTTGGTGGTTCTTTTCCTCTGGATCCACTGCCATCTTGGAGAAACAAAAAAAAAAGATGTTAGTACTGACAGCATATCAATAATCAAGACAATGAGATATAGGTAATTGGAAAATTACTTAGCTTTTGGCTTTTCCACATGTGACCAACAATGTTCATCCATAAAGCAGCGTATATATCGTTTTATTCACTTTACTCTATGTTTAAACATTGGTTACAAACTGAGGTTACAAACAGACACTTAGAAGTGAATATCTCTGCCCTTCCATGACAGTGGATCACAGACAGCACAGAAGCTTCCAAATAAAATAGCATATTCTTTCTTTAAATATTGAAGCTACCTGTAGTACTTCAAAAGTAATGGAGTACAGGAATTAAACTGGATTTAGTTATGTGTATGAAGGTTCAATCTGTCTATCAGAAAACCATAGCTGATTTTACAATACAGTGTCACAATATACATTTTTTTCTTTTGGACATCTTCTATATTGAAAGGGCTTTAGTGTGTCAGTGTTTTATATTAAATAATCACAAACACCATATATGAGCTCTGATAACACAGATATGAAGTTGCTATTACTACGAAGAAGTGTCTAGAACAGTCTGAAGTCAGTCAGTTTTACATTGTATTGAATTGCTAATGCTACTCAGCATGCTAAGCAGCTACTTAGCGCGCTAAGCATAACAACCACTCGACAAGAACAGAAATTCAGGACATTTCTGCCCTCATGATGTATAGAAAAGTATTCATCCATAAACCAGCGTTTCTATCATTGTATTCATCTTTTTTTAAAGATCTGTTACAAACTGAGATTCAAGCCCAGTGTGCCGAGTATTAATATTGAGACTCACGAATAACCATCCCACGTATGATTAAGAGTTGTTTCTTAAACAACAAGAGTTGTTTAAGAACATGAATAAAGTCAACATAATGTAGTTTGTAGCTTTTGGCAGATGCAGAATTATTTCTGATGAGTTTCAAGACATCATTCAGTAAAAGATAACATCAGAACACTTCTGTTCATTTTAACAGCATAACTTCACTAATTATTCATAGTTATTAATTGTCCCGACACAGATTTAGCAGTGGTTATAATGCAGTAAATTGTTTTGTGAACTTATACACACGTAACTGTGTATATTAAACTGTGTATATCATAACTAATAATAATAGTGCCTCCATCGCTTCGCACCAATAAGCATACAGTGTTAAGCACAGTATTTCTTTCCCCATGTAGATAATGCATAATGTTATTTCTGTTCAGAGAAACTGGACTAATGAAGTATTAAAGATTACTCACCATAGCATGTTTCCAAGTTCCCTTTTGAAGCCAAAATTTAAGAAAAAAACATATTCCAGCAACAATAGTTAGTCCATTTGTTCCCAGCGGTTCCCCCTGAACTCGAGCAGCTTGTTACTTACAGCCTCTTCAGCCGGCGCTAACAAACGACCTCATACCTTTCTAGTGTTGAAAGTCCAAGCAATGAGCTCCTGGCGACGATTTTTCCAACTGCTCGTCTCATCTTGAGCAGGGCTCACGGAGAAAAATTAACATTGCAGTCAATAAAGGAGGATATGTACTTCGCTCTGCGTTTGGACTCAGTGCTTCAAAACCGTACGTCCTATCGATACGAGAAGCATATGTGTCAACACAGGACACATTTTCCTCCGGTGTAGGTATAATTTGTTTATGAAAGATGAAAATTTACTGAAGAAGAGACAAAGGAGAGAAGAAAAATGGCAGAGATTTTTTCCTGGACACCAGAGCACGCGTGACGTCACACGCTTTACAGGAGTATAACTTTGCCAATACACACTAATGGAGAAAATGCGAATATTTTCACAGCTTTTTAAAACTTAAATTATAGTAACTCAAAAACCACTAGATATCAACATACTGTTTTGCACAAGGCTTAAAGTGTGTCTAGTCTCGTTTAAAATTTCAATCACATTTCTGGGACAAAGTGTGACAACACAGGACGAAGATGAATGGAGAGAGAACAGTTTCAAAAAGCCATTTTTTGACCAAAAAATGGAAAAATGTAATTTCCTTTACATTACATAAAAAGTAATAGCACCAGGACCGAGCCAGTCGATTTGATGTATCATTTGTGTCTGTGGACCCTTCGACCGTTCGCATTAATGTAGATACGAGTTCAGAAGTGAAGAGTAACAGTGCTTTTATTGCTTCGCACTGCAGGCACCAATGAACTACAAATGATAACCATGGCAACTTACCAAACCAAAGTATCAAAGAATCAAAATAAAAATTGAGCATTTTGGTTGGTTAATGCAGGACTGTTCTCAGTGTTAACATCCCTGCGTGTGTCAGATTAAATTCAAAGCAAGTAGAAGAGTAGAATAGGAATGTATTTTGTAGTAGGCAACATTGGATTAAAGAAACTGCAGTCCCTGCTTTTGCTGGTAGTTCAGCCTGCAGATGAAAATTGGCCCTTTGGCTAAATCTGAGATATTTATGTCATTTAGTGTAACTTAAGGGTGTTGTATCTAACACACACCTGCAATGGCAGAAAAATACACTACAACAACTTAGCATCCATTAATATGGCAGATAGTCAGCAAATATAAAATCACATAACATAAAACGTGAAGACAGTTTGGACATTTAGACTGTGTAATGTCACATTTCCATGTATAGATCTGTGCTTACTGTGGTGTAGTAATGGTGTATGTTCAGTGACCTCTCTGTAGCATAGCGGTGCATAGTTCAGTAGGTTGTTGTCAGTGACATGGGTTGCCAGTGGGCCTACAGCCATGTTGTCTCACCCTCGTCACCCCAATGTGACCTCTCCTAAGTAATTGCCCTTGTCATTCTGTCACCCACTCTGTCCCCACCCAAACAATATCATCACTATGACGATGAATATATTGATGCTACTAATCACTGGCTGCCCTCTGAAAAACATGCTTCCTTGCTTCTCGTTCATATCACCTCCCTGCATTTAAAAGCCATTGTGTTCTGCATCCTCACAGCAGCTCCTCTAGTTTATATTTGCATAATTTTTTACCAACTAATTGTGGTGGAGAATGGTTGTGTGTTGACGGTCATGGCTGTTAGAGGTGATTTTAATGGGGGAGACGCCAGATAACGGTGGTGCCCTCTCGCCCTGGTTTGTGCCCAAGCCTCATTAGGGTGATCAGGGAGTGCCAATCAGAGAAGACTGCAGCTGCGGTGAGAGGGCACAACCCAGCATACTTATTTATCTAAAGATGAATGTCATGGAAATATTTCCTTATGGTCTGCTGGTCTTCCAAAACCTTGTTTAAACAGTAATGATGCTAAGAACGTGTTACACAGGGATTGTATTTGCCCAATGAAAATGCATATTTGACAAGTGCAGATTCTTCTTCTGTGTGTTTTAAAGCTGATGCGCCTCTCATTCACTTAGCTAAAACTAACCCTAATTACGTTTACTAAATGACGTCTAATTGCAATGAAATTTTACCACACAGTAACCAGTATTAACCCAAGATAGTAATTTTTCAGTTAATTACTGAAAATAATTAACATTTAAATTAAATTTCATGTGACATGGGGATAAAAATGTTGGGTTTTACTGAAGGAGGTTGTGATACAGCTCAATACAATTGATGGAAAGCAGACTGTCATAAGTAATAGCAAACGAGTAGCCATTATACAGAAATGTATTGCGAGAAGGTGGCCCCAACATTAAACAGCCTTTGCCTCATCGGCACATTAAGAAAGTGTGATTGTACCTGTCATCGCCGCAGTTTTATGGATGGACGAGGTATGGACCCAAGGAAAGTCAGCACACAGGTGGGATGTTAAAGTATTTATTGGAGATACGGGAAATTTGAAGAGTCTGAGTCCTAGAGATCTATGGCCGGGGAATTGCTGGAGAGGGTCTGTGGAGGCGCGTGCTGCGCAGTGGTGGCGAAGTGCCTGAAAACAAAGGGGCCCGCTACAATGAGAGGGAGAGGTGGCAGGTAATAACAGATCCAGCGAGTCACAGAAACAGGTCCACTCCAGAACCAACCATGAATTGATGCAGACGGGAAGACTGTGAGCACAATAATGCAGTAGGTACTCACTGACAGGGAGGGCAGAGGCAGATTGAGGTCCAGTTATCCGTTCAGTGTCTGTAGCCAGAATAGCCAATAGCAGAGGGAGGGGGGAGAGGAGACAGAGCAAAATATCCGACAGGCAAAATCGAGTTCCAAAAAATCCAATCCTATGTCAAATCCAATAATATGCAGATACACAGAATGTTCAAACTTACAGAGCCGGTTTCCGAGAGCCAAGGGTTGAGGGATCCGTTTCAAATCCAAGACCAATATACAGGTAATCAGTAGAAGTAAGGCTGGAGAGTTGCTTCATGCGGTGCGTCAGCAGACAATCTGACAAAAAGGGAGAGCTGGCGTGACTGCTTAAAAACCAGAGGGAGAAAAGGTGAAACCAAAGAGCAAATTACTGATAGAAGTGGCAGAGGGAGAGCAGAGTGAGTGGCAGGAAATTACCATAAATGGAGACGGTCAGTCAGGAGTCGTGACAGTATCTGCGGTGAATTGAGGTATTCGGTCTGAGAAGTCCATGGAAGTCCATGGAGCCTGAAAACGTGATGCAGCAGCAGGTTAGCGGTCTCTCTCGCCGATGGGAGCTTGGTCAGCAGAATGAAGTGGGCCATCTTAGAAAACCGGTCGACCACTGTCAAGATGGCGGTTTTACGGTTTGAAGCGGGCAGGCCAGTGACAAAGTCCAAGGATATGTGTGACCACAGGCAACGTGCCACTGGGAGCGAGCGAAGAAGACCAGAAGGGCGCCGCCGAGAAGCAGTCTTCGAAGCAGCGCAGACCGGGCAGGCTGAGACATATTCCTTGACATCTCGGATCAGCGTCGGCCACCAGAAACGCTGTTGTACTACAAACCAGGTCCGCGAGACTTCTGAGTGACAGAAGAGCTTAGAGGAATAGCACCAGGTCAGGAAGCAAGACCTAAGATGGTCCGGCAAGCGATCAGGTGGGCAGGTCAATGGGGCTGGGGCGTGAGATCCTCCCTTTCAATGTCAAGGCGGGTAACCCCTAGCCGGCCGACCGACGGCAAGATAAAGCCTGGAGCGTCAGGGGTGTCGGGTGGTTCGAATTGTCTAGAGAGAGCTACACAGTAGTTGCGCTCCGCTGGACTCAGGTGGCTGGAGAAATATGCACAGGGATGAACTTTTTCGTCGGCCAGGGAAAGAATCGCTCCTACCCCCCGATCGGAGGCATCAACCTTCACTATGCACTGACGAGCTGGGTCCGGTAATGTGAGGATGGGGGCTGAAGAGAAGCGGCCCTTAAACTGGTTGAAAGCCTCCTCCACAGTCCAGGCCAACCGGGATCTGGATGAGGTGAGTCGAAGGGGGCTGGCGATGGCGCTATACTGCTGAATGAAGCGGCGGTAGAAATTGGCGAATCCGAGGAAGCATTGGAGAGCCTTTCGGCTCTCAGGGGCTGGCTAGTTCCTAACAGTGTCCACCTTGGCTGAGTCAATTCCAACGTGTCCGGACGAGAGGGTGAACACCAGAAAGGAGACTGTGTCAACATGAAACTGGCACTTCTCAGCTTTCACGAAGAGGCAATTCTGTAGTAACCCCTGTAACACTGCCCGCACATGCTTCACATGTTCTGTCTAAGATTTGGAAAAGATCAGAATATCATCAATATAAACAAAGACGAATTTATTCAGCATATCTCCTAAAACATCATTGACCAGATTTTGAAACACGGCAGGGGCATTGGTGGGACCAGGTATTCGAAATGGTTGGCAGGTGTGTTAAAAGCTGTCTTTCACTCATCTCCCTCACGAATGCGCACAAGATGGCACGTATTGCGCAGGTCCAGTTTAGTGAAAATCCTTGCACCATGGACCAGCTCGAGGGCAGAGGAGATAAGGGGAAGGGTGTAGTGGTAATCAGTAGAAGAAAGGCTGGAGAGTTTTTATCTTTTGATTCTTTTTTTACAACACAGTGAAAAGTTTTTTGTTGTTTACCTGTTGCTTATGTTTCAGCTGTATCCACAGCCGTCATCAGAGCATTGTTTTTTGAGGTCACTTCCTCTCTCATTTATCAACCGGCAGCAGGGGACGATATCGCCCCTTTCTGCCGGTGCCCTCCTCCTTGATGACTCGGTCCCATGGTCCAACGTGTATACTCCTTTGTCCCTGTTCATGGTCCTGTGTCCACGTCTCCTTATCTCGATTGCTTCTCTTATCCATCTTTTGTATTTATGTTGTTCGGTGTTGATGATCTGTGTATTGTCCCAGTCAATAATGTGGTTTTCCCTTGTGCAATGATCTGTTACGGCGGATTTTTTTATTGTACATTCTGCTTCTTTTTTTGCTGAACTTGTGTGTCTTAGTTTTGAATCTTTCTCACATTCTTTTCTATGTTGTATTGTACATGTGTTGAGCTGGCGTCCGGTTTCTCCTATGCATGTTTTATTGCAGAGTTTGCATGGTATTTCATATATGACTCCACATTTGTTTCCTGGTGGTATCCTGTCTTTTGGGTGTACTAATCTTTGTTTCACTGTTATGTATGTGTTGGGTTTTTTCAATATCCTTCTTATTCTGTTACCCTCTGATGTATGGTAAGGTTAATGCTGGTTTTGGTTCTTGTCTGTCCGTATTACTGTTTTTTAGCTTTGGTTGTTCTTTTTTCTGCTTTTCTGTTTGTATTTTTCCTTGTTTAATTGCCAATGTTGTGTATCTGCAGGTCTTTAATGCGTTTTGTATGTGTTGGTCCTCCTATTTTTGTTCTCGTTCTTCTGTTATTATGTTTGCTCGATGGTATAATGTTCTGATGAGTAACATTATGTGTATCGTGGGGTGTTCTGATGTCCATAGTAATTGGTTCGTGTGTGTTGGTTTCCTGTATGTGTTTATATTCAGGGTTCCATCCTTTTGTCTTGTTATTTTCATGTCCATGAATGTTATGCTGCCTTATACTTCTTCGTCGTATGCACATTTTATGTTGTCCGTATCGTCTATATTGTTCAGGTGCTTTGTTAGTGTTTCCATTTGTCCTTTTAGGATGATTTATAGTATATTGTCCACGTAGTGTTTCCACAGTTTTATTGTACGGTTTGTGGGAGCAGTTGTTTGTATATTGTTTGGTTGTATGTGAAGTATGTTGAGTTTGCTACCAGTTTTATCATTTGTTCTAAGTCTTCTGTTGTGAGTTTTGTTCTTTTATGTAACCTCTTGTCTTGTTTGATTCTATTGATTACTATATTAATGGTTCTTTAAGTTGGTGTTTTTGTGAATAGTGATGTAACATCATGTGAAATAAGTATGTTGTTTTCTTCTATTGTGATTTTTTGTAATTGTTTTGCCAGTTCTGTACTGTTTTTACAGTGCTGATCCATGTTGCCTAATAGTGGGCTGATGATTTTGCTGATATCCTTGGCTATATAGTAGGTTGGTGTATCTATGCTGTCAACTATTGGTCTTTGAGTTATTTGTTTATGTATTTTTGGGGTTCCATAGATTCTTGGGATTATGTTTGCCATTGGAATTCAGTGTTTGTATATTTTTTCTGGTATTTGTCCTTTCTCTTTTAATTTTTTCATGTCCCTTTTAATGTCTTCTGTTGGATCCTTTTTTAGTATTTTGTATGTATTTTTATCCTCCAGCATATGTTCCATTTGATGTTTGTAGTTTTCTTTATCCATTATTACTGTGGTTTTCCCTTTCTCTGCCGGTAGAATAATGATGTTTTCATTCTTGGCCAAGGCCGTCACGGCTGTTCTTTCTTCTTTCGTGATATTGCTGTGTCCTATCATGCTGTTCTTTAATATTCCAACTACGTTATTTCTGAGTTCTGCTTTTTTGCCTTCATCTGTTATCTGTTGGCATGCTAATTCCGTAGCTACAATAAATTCATCATGCAGTATATTTTTCGGTGTCAATGCAAAATTTTTCTAATATGTTTTTTTCAGCTTTTGTTAGTTTGTTTTGTGAAAGATTATGTACCCACGAGTCCTGTGTAGTGTCAACTGGCTCTTCTTTTTTCTTTTTCTTGTCGATGAGTTTTGTCAGCTTTTTGATTTCTTTGTTTGGCTTTTATGAGTTATTTTTCCTGTTGTTCAATCATGTGTTCTTTGATTTGTTCTTCCATTTTGTTTGGTTATGGTGTTTCGTATCCTTTCCTTTAACAGTGCCCTCCGTGTCTTGTCAGTTATATCTTGCACCGTTTTTGTTCTGATCTGTGATTTTATCTGCAGGCTTGTCGGTATGATGTCCTCTTCTCGGCACCTTAAGTTGAAGTGTAGGTGGTTCCTTAGACGTGCTTGTGTACATTCATACTGTGTGTTCTTTGAGTATTATATCTTTTAATTCTTTTTTTACAACACAGTGAAAAGTTTTTTCTTGTTTACATGTTGAAACTGTTACCTGCTAACGTTTCAGCTGTATCCACAGCCATCATCAGAGCATTGTTTTTTGAGGTCACTTCCTCTCCCGTTTATCGACCGGCAGCAGGGGACGATAAAAAAGGCTGGAGAGTTGCTTCACAGGCAGAGTGAGTGGCAGGTAATGACCATAAATGGAGCCGGTCAGTCAGGAGCCGTGACAGCAGTTCTGGAATAGTCTTTCAATCTCAATCAAAAATTCATCATCCGTAAATATTTTTACAGCTAAACTAAAAACTAATTTAGTCTCTAAAACATTCGGTTGTTTGTTCTTATTTATAAAATATTTATTCTGTTCTATGTATTTTATTTCTTTATGTGTAAATGTATTATACAAATAAAGATGATTTAGATTGAGTATTTTTCTCAAAATAATAACCTGTAGGCTAAATGAAACATATAATCTATGTACGGTGTACATTTTAGGACATCCTCAGGTCTCAGGTATCAGACAAAACGGCATCAGGTATCAGGAAAAACTCCATCAGGTATCAGAAAAAACTTCGTCAGTTATCAAGTATCAGACAAAATGACATTAGGTATCAGAAAAAATTTTGTTAGGTCTCGGCGTCAGGAAAAACTGTCAGGTATCATAAGAACCCAGTCTTCTTTTAAGGTTTTATGGTGATTTGCAAACAGCTTGTGGGCGCATTACCGCCACATTTGGGTTGGAGTGAGGAACTGCTGTTTTTGCCGTTTTTTTTTCTTTCTCAGTCACTCATGCAATTGTTTATATATTTATAAATATGGTTGGGTGTAAAAAAAACAGGTTGCGCAATTGTCCGTGAAAATCTTTTTATTAAATTTTGAAATTGTAATATTTTAATTGCATTGCTAGCTAGCTTAAGTAATAGCAATGATGTCTGTGAAGATTCTCATTAATTCAGGTCAAGGGTTGTCAGAAGGTTTAGTCATGGCGTTTAATTTTTCTGTGGATGCAGAACGAAACGTCTCTACCAAAAGAAAGAAGTCCAGTTGCTATGACTAAACCTTCTAGTAGCAATGATGTTAAGTTCCACTGTTCAGCTTTGTTTAGATATTTCTATACATTTATATAATGATAAATAGTAAGAAAAATAGGACGATAAAATAAACAACGCACCAAATATTACAATTTCGAAATTTTATAAAAATTTATGTTTCTTCAATTCAATTTCTTCTTCATGGACAATTTCGCAACTTGTTTTTAAACCCAACCATATTCATAAATAACAATTGCAGGAGTAAATGAGAAAGAAAAATAACGGCAAAAACCTAACCTTTTTTTTTATTTTATTGAACAATTGAACAACAAACAAGGGCGAAATATCAAAGCAATTATACAATGCAACATACATTTAGGTTGAATAAAGTAAAGCCACATTATGTATACACATATAAATATACATATACACATGTACATACACAAATATCTCTATCAAAAGTACTCCACTTAAAGTTGAAAATGTAAATATCAGAATGTAAATAGTAAAAAACCACACAAACAAAAGAAATCATAACACAAAACAAAAAAAATAAATAAAAGGTTAAATAAAGAAAAATAAAGAAAATGGGGGTAGAAAGCAATCAGATTAAATTAAACTTAGCAAGTAATGTAAATAAATTCCTGGCCGAATCCTGATCAACTAAATGTAATGAATTACTATATAACTTTCCTGACACCGTTTTTCCTGAGACCTGATAACTGACAGAGTTTTTCCTTATCCATGGCGGAGTTTTTCCTGATACCTGATGCTGTTTTGTCTGATACCTGATGCCGTTTTGACTGATACCTAAGACCTGATGGAGTTTTTCCTGAGACCTGAGGATGTCCTAAAATGTACGCCCTACCTATGATATCAACTATTGTCTTTGTTTTTAACTTAATGTACATTCAGCATGTACACCCCATCAGTAGTATGCACAGGCATACTGTAACGAGCCAATTCAATTCAATTTAATTCAATTTTATTTATATAGCGCCATTTTACAACAAAAGTTATCTCAAGGCACTTTACAGTGTAAAGTTTAAGACC
>JAUMHJ010000028.1:558416-570432 GCA_032361105.1 Microctenopoma lineatum | reverse complement strand
TTATTGGGTGTTGCACTGGGTCACCTCGCGGGGTGTCTTAAAGACGTCCCCGTACACATGGAACATGTAACAGGGTGGAGAGACAGTCTCTTCACTCAGAGAACCGGGGTTACACAGTAACCCTTGCGATCAAACGGGTCTGAACATCTTGCCAGCGCCTCTTCTCAGCCTCTATAAGTGTCCTTTTACCTTGATCTATAGTTGTTCAAAGTCTTTAGCATTATATTGATAAATATTGCTAAATGTATAAAATTGTATTTTATTTTTTTAATTTATATATTCATTTGTTATATTTCCTTGGCTAACTGTCTAAATATACAATTTGGCTTACTACTAGCTTACTACTAAACAACATGAATAGAGATCAAGTTGGTTAAGAAATTTGGGGTCCTATGCGGCCTGGTAGCACAGTGGGTTAAGCATCAGACAGATTCAGTAGGTTGCAGGTTCAAAACCCGGTCTGACTACTAGTCCATCCCCCACCTGGTGCCAGACAACCAGTGCTAGTCCCTTGTAAGTCGCTTTGGATAAAAGCGTCTGCCAAGCAAAGTACTCTGCTGGTTGCTAAGTGCTAACAGCTGGCAAAGGATAAGATGTGACACGCTGAAATCAGCTGAAAACTATCGCTTTCATACATTCATGTATTCAACGGAACGTATTTATAATACTCACACATGAAGATTGTTAAGTCCACACACAGCAACATAGGGAATTACAGCACACCTATGTTTGTTCTCCTCCCTGTCAGTTGTTGTCTTGCTCTTATCCGATCTTCTCTTGGATTTTAAAAAGGCCCAGTTTGGATATCCACATGTTGTAAGTGACTCCTTGATGTGTTTGCGTTCCTTAGCTTTTCCCTCTGCTCTAGTGGGACTCTTTTCTGCCCAATGGAGTAGGGTTTTGATTACTCCAGTTTGTGTTCCATGGGGTGGTGAGAGTCAAACAGCAAATTCTGATCTGTATGTGTAGGTTTCCTGTACACTCCGATATTGAGGCTGTCCTCTTCAATTTGTACTGCACAGTCCAAAAAGGCCAGGCTGTTGCCTGTGACATCCTCTCAGGTGAACTTAATGTTGATGTTCACAACGTTGATGTGTTTGGTAAAATTTTCTAATTTTTAATCTTGACCCAGGTGTCATCCACATACCTGAACCAGTGGCTGGGTGTAATCCCTGGAAACGAACTCAGGGCTCTGCTCTCTACTTCTTCCATGTAGAGATGGCTGTGAGCCCATGGCACATGTTTTTGTCTATAAAACAGTCATTATATTTGAAAAAAGTGGTACTGAGGAACAGGTCGAAGAGGGTACATATATTATCTAGACTGAAGCTGGTTTATTCAGGAGTGTGATGATAATTCCCGCAGATATTAAAGAGTGGAACATTTACTTGGGAAATCTGTGAAGAGTCCTTCACAGATTTCGCCTATTGCTAATTATTTTTTGGAACAACTCCTGTGATTAATGACCACTGTACTTCATATTGGAGTGAGTTCCAGTGTGCATGCACTAGTTATAGTGTAGGTCTATGGTAAAGATTTTTGAGCTCCAGAGGAACAGGAAACACCACAGTTCAGACGCGGCAAACAAGAGATAGAACATTTTTGAACTACACTTGAAAGAATATTATACACAGTACTCATGGTCTGTTTAATATATAGATTGTTAATTTAAATTTTAATGTTTTTAAAAATAAATTTGTATTTCCTATTTTCTTCTTGATGTGAGACTGGTGGGATGGCACCCCATCGCCCTCTGTTGACGGGCCGCCACATTGCATACTCTTCACTACTTAGGACATAGAACTATAGTCTGCATTGGTGGATTGTGTATCATTTTGTTTAACAGTTAGGTAAACAGTTCTTCAAACAAGGTACTTGGAGTTTATTAGTTGGGTTGGAAGTTGGGCAGAAGTTAACAGGGTTGTTTCATGGCCTCTTGGCAAAAACTTAAAGGGTTAAGGGGATTGTATTATGCATTTTGTGGTTTGATGTTACATTTTTACTATTGTGGAGCTGGGTGCTTTACAGAAGTATACTCAGAGACCCAAAGCTTGAGGTGAATTTGTTTTTTATGCTGGGTGATAATGGAACATTATGATAATTTTTTCATTTTGTTTGAATGGAGTTTTCATTTTGGGCTCCTAAACATGCAGCGCTTTCACCAATAATTACCTCTGCAGGAGCACTCAAACCAGCACACCTGAAAGAAAGCTGCTGATTCGAAATCTTAAAAGGCACTGTTTCTCTCTACAATCTAAATACTACAATCTGACCTACTACTACACTATATACAGCATCACCTTTCACAGGCACTAAATATATTATTGCCAGCCTGACTGTAGCTCCTTCCACGAGTAGCTGTGATGAAAAACTGTGCCTCCTCTAAGGAAGAATTATCCCAGAAATAAAGGCTAAAAAAATACAAAAAAAAATACAAATAAGATTCTATCCATTTCACATCCAGCGATAGTGACTGTGTTCATTACAGCTATATATAGTTGTGCTGCTTGTGGCCTTCATTAGGACTCTCATTTTGAGGTAGTAAAGGGCAGTGTGGCTCCTCCACGCTGCCCTTTTACTCTGTGGCACCATGGAGCACTATGCAAAGACGGCCCCTGACTCTGCTAATAAAGGCATTCATTTGGGCTGGAGGAGAGATGAGCTGCCAGGCCTGATTCACATTGTAATTGTTATGGCATCATTATGGAATGTCCTTTATGCATACTTTTGTATAATGTAATTCTTGGAAGAAGGGTCAGATACACATAAGCCAAAAGAGTTGAAGGATACTCTACCCCAATTGAGTCCATGTTTCAAGTCTTGCTGACATGTCCTCAGTGCAGGATTTGACATCCGAGGTACTAAGTAGGTTGGCAGAGTGCCCCTGGCATCAGGGCACCCAGATGGACGTGGTTTGACCATGATCAAAGCTCAAACGCTGTCCTCCATCACCCTGAAGGACACAACCACAGGCGCCTGGTCTCTTCTTTTCCTTCTAGCCAGCACCCACTTTTTTGTCTGCCTCAAAACAGAGCAGCAAAACAGAATAACACATTTCTTTCTAGAAATTTAAGCCAAAACAACATCAAAAATCTGACATAAAAGCGAGTGGAAAAGCAGACCAGACTGGGCGTTTCAGAGATATCAATAGTCTGGTATTGTATCGGGCATGAAGAGGAGGAGGAGCAGATCAGAGAGCTGTGCCCAGTGAGGGCTCAGTCTGCTGGGGGCAACGCTTCTGGCAAACCCCCTTACCCCTGCTCTGACCTGGAGGATGCCCAGGCCGCTGCATGCACCAGACACAGTGTGCAGAGAAGCTGCGTTGCATACCAACCAGCTGCCAGCTTCTCAGGAAGCTACGCACATCAACAGTGGAAAACAAAAGAGGAATGAACTGTTGTAAATGTGGGATTTAACATATTAATTCAAGATAGAAAATAGAATACCTGCAGAACTGGCTATTAGAGAAGACAAGCTCATCCATAACAGTTTAAATGTATCAGTGTTTTGCTGGTGGCTGGTAGCAGTTTCCCACACTTCCTATCGTGTGAATGGTAGTGTACAAGTTACTTCCTTGTATCGACATGCTGAGAAGCTCCTCATAACATGTCATGTCAGTCATTTAAGGTGAGGTTGGGTGAATGGCAGTGACAGCCCTGTACTCAGATGTCTAAAAGCATTGTTAGGATAGGCCTGGGCTCTTTTAACAAGACCTCTCCATAGTGTGATAGCTGTGGTGGCATATGTGCATCCAACAGTCACTTCAACACACTGACAGTTGGTCAGGGGTGTAATGAATCTGAAACAAGAAAAAAAAACTGATAGAACATTCTACATGTAAATCATAAAATCATTATTATTTTAAAACTCAGGCTTACGCAAAGTATTTGTAATAATTAAACAAAATATATTTCCCCTGAACATGTCAGTGTTGTTAGATACTAGACTTAGTAATGAATGTTAAATGCTTTGTTGTCGAGTTTGATTTGGGCTTGCATGTGAATGGGAATGTGACAGAGTGCAGCTGAAGGATGGCAAGGTCACTGCTCTGCTACCCTGTAAATCACTTTAATGGCAGTTACGGCAGGACCAGTCTAATCAGCAGAAACCTGGACTTCTATTGTGCCTGCTATGTGAGATCTGGGCCCATATTTATATTTAAAAGCATCTCAGAGATGGAAATTATTTCTTATGCAAGCACGCCTATCTCCACTGTGTGAAATTTGTGTGTTCTCTGCCTTTCTGTGTGGGTTCTCTACGGGTACGCTGACTTCTTCCTGCAGACCAAAGACGTGTATTAGGTTATTTGGTGACTCTAGATTGACCATAGGTGTGAATGTGACTGTTCTCTGTCTTTATATGTCAGCCTTATGAAAGACTGGAGATCAGTCTAGGGTATACCCTGCCTCTGTGACAGCTGGAATAGGGCTCCAGTACACCCGCGTCCCTTCTGAGGACAAGCAACTCAAATGAGGCATGGATTCATATCCAGAATTTGTAGACTTTTAAAATGGATTTGCTCTAATCAAAGCAAGTTTTTGTTTAATATGGATAAAGATGTCTCTGAATGGATAAAAAAAAAGAGAACAAGATATTGCACCCTTGAAGAGCCTTGGTCTCACCTGATGCCTAGAAATTCAGTTTTCCACTTTCAAAACAACGATGTTGGTACAAGTCATCCGACCCCCTGTTGGCCGAACTCTCTGTAGCACCTCTCCATTACCAAATCAACTAACTTCACCCCTCTGTTTCCCCTCCCACGTTGCTCCGACCTTAACTCCCCCGCTTTCCCCAGCTCAGGAGGAGAGCGTCCCACTCCAGCGGACTTCAGTGAACTCCTCCACCCTACCCTATTCACTCTACGCCTCCCTCCCTACCTCTTCCTCCCCTCTCTCCAGCTCCCACCTCTGCCTTGCCAGCCGGCCACATCGATTTCATGTTTGGGCTGCCCACATTGATTTTTATGCAGGTTCATGGATCATACCGCTGCTTCCTCTATCTCAGTAGTACAGTGGGAGGCAAAGAAAATCGTCTTTGACAGTTTCTGCACAGAGATGCAGGAAAAGGCCCCCGTAGCCCCCTTTTCACCCCAGCTTGCTCTTCTAGTGCCTTATGTACCACTACCCTCACCACACAAACCTGTTTCCTTTGCCTGTCAACACACCTCCTTTGCCTTTCAATTAAAATTGTAAATGAATTAAATGTATAAATTAAAACATAATTTCTGCATGAAATTAGTATGTTCAAACTACACAACTCCTGATGTTGCAATCTGTTTCAGTGTAACAGTATTATAGGTGTCAGGTTCAACAACCCATTATTGCTTCAGTATGACTTACTGTAGACTAACATAGATTTGTGTGGCATTCATTCAAATTATGATAAGATTATTAACTTTTAAATCACACCCTAATTTTCAGTGCTCATACAGTAGAAATGTTGGTCCTCTAATGCTGGAAATCATGGCGAATCAATCAATATCGTGATGCAGTGTTTCCTCAAATAGAAGAAGAAGCATCTTTATTATCATTGAATACATGTTACAACAAAATTTATTCTGTGCATTTGACCCATCCCCCCTTGAGGGGAGCAGTGAGCATCCACAGGCAGCGCTCAGGGAGCTAGCGCTGAGTGTCTTGTTCAGGGACACACCTGGTATGGGGGACAGGCTGGGTGCCGCAGATAGGAATCGACTCTGCTATTCTCTGCATCCCAGCCCTCTGCCTCAACCTCTGGGCTACCAGGCCGCTTTTACATTAGATACAATGTAATCGAACTCAGAGCAACTGATTGAGAACACTTAGCAGATAACTTATTAAAATGATTTTATAACAATAAGGAATAAAAAACAAATATGAATTTATATTTTTAAAGTAATTGTATCAACATCTTTTTCTTTTCACATAACAGTGAAAATGTGTGTGGATTACGTCTTTCACCTGTCACAGGTACAACTCCAAAGTTCAGAACAGAATATAAATTTACAAAAGCCAACAGCAGTATTTGTAGTAGTATTAATGACTAAAATCAGGGGTGGATCAACAGGGGGGCAAGGGTGGAAACTGCTGCCCTACATTAGAGCCTTTCTCCACCACTCCCCCCCCCTTAATTATATGTCCTTAAAATTATACTTGTAAAAACAAATTGCTTGTTTGCCCCTTTTATTGAATATTTTTTAAAATTAAATATTAATTCACCCAAATATATAATTTTGAATATGATCTTAGGTCCCCGAAAAACAAAAAAACTAAAATGAACAAATAAACTGGAACTGTACTTCCAGTTTATTTGTTTTGAAATTATTTTTCTGTATTTGTTTTGCACATTTATTTATTTCAGTATTTATTATATATTTATTCTGTGGAACATTATTTTTCTCATGTAAATTTTAAAATTGTTTTTGTTTCTTTAGAAGAGATAATGATAGATTTACAAAGTATTTGTATATTTTGTTGACCCCGTTTACATATAGGGATTTTCACATACTTCGCTGAGGAGGTTCAGCACTGCCACCCTGCCTGGACCTCGTGGAATAAAATGACTATTCTCTCTTCTGTGCTGTGCTCTAATCCTATAGCTGGGTGCCGTGTCAACCAAAAACATAAAAATAGTGAAAGCAGTCATTCATGCACCAGGCCTGATTTACATCATGTCACAAAACCGCAGGTCAATTTTTTTTACTGCCTGGAAAAGGAAGTACCATTCAGAAATAAAATTTCTTATCTCATTTAACTGATTTAAATTTAAATCTGTTGCAGTAAATTTGTAAAAAACATACCAAAGCTCTGACATAGTGCTATTACCCTTTTGTTATTTGGGAGTAAAAAGAAAAATCAATAACCTGCAGTGTTTGTCCACAATCCCAGCTTCTCCCTCAGGGGGGCAAATGCCCTGGTAGACAGGAAGAACCTCTCCCAGTCTTTGTTTTTGGCTTTACAAATGTGTAAGTGTAGGAGTTTGCAGCAGTGACCTGTGGAAGTGGCAGAAATGTCACACACTTAATTTGTGCAGCAGTAAAAATCTCGGCTGTCTGGGGTGCCATCGATCTGACAAGTTATTACAGAGGAGCAGAGGCAGAAGGAGGCAAGAGGAGGCTGTCAGGAGCGTGACACTGACAACAGCTGCCCCCCCCCCGCCTTCTCTCACTCTTTCACTGTCTCCCTCTCTCTCTACATATGAAATTGCTGTCTCCCACTTCTCTGTCTTCTCTCTTCTTCAGCTCTCTACTTCAGTCTTTCCACTCTCTTTCGACTTCCTCCTTTATACCTCTGCCTTCAAACTTTGACACTCAATTGGTCTCTCTCCCCACCTCACTGTAGCTCTGACTCACCCTCTCCCTCTTCTACCTTCACCTCTCACTCTGTCTTCTTCTTCACCAGCTATTGTCTTTTCATCTCCTTTGCCCTTTACATCAGCTTTCTTTTCCTCTATCTCTTGCTACAGTGCTATAAAAAAGTATTTGGCCCCTTTCTGTTTTTTCTTTTTATATATTTGTCATATTTAAATAATTCAAATAATCAAACAAATTTTGATGTTACACAAAGATATTTCAGGTAAATACAAAATGCTTTAAATGATGATGCAGCTTCTTAAGGGAAAACCCTAACCCTCCAAACATGCCTGCTCCTAAGTGAAAAATGTCCTCCTCCCTCACTAAATCATGAATGAACTGTGAACTGTGTACCTCTAACAGTCTGCTTTTCTTTTCTCTTTTTGCACCCTTGCCTTAAGCTTTTGCATTTCATAATCTACATCTTCTGACTGCATTCTTCTAAAGGTTGGCATGTATTCTGCTCCAAAAGGCTTTGACTATTTTTTTTTTCTGTAACAGAAATTAAAACAAAAAAGAAACAAAAATTTAGGCAAGTGAATACATTTTCATATCACATAGGACAGGATTATTCACAATATTGATCACAGTAATAATTTTTTCATAGCACAGATGTCAGTAGTGTCCTAAAGAACCCAAACAGGGCCTTGCCTCTCTGTATGATTGAAGATAAAATCTATCTTACAAACCTTCTTAAGCTCAGGATGTGTCTCCCAGAAGCACTGCAGCTAAAGAACCTCTTAGAAATGATTGTAGATTAATGAGTGTCCCTCTACACGCTCAAATGACACATCCATTCTATTTGCAGTAGGCGTTCTTTACTTGTACAGTGAGAGGCCACGTGCATTGCTAAAAGAAACACTTTCTAAGAAAAGAAAAGGTTCCTAAGCTACCTTGCTAAACCTCCACACATTTTTATAAACAGAAATACAAAAATTCAAATTACATTCACAAAACCTTCAAATGCAAACACAGTTCTAATCAAATCATACATCTTCTATGCATTACCGAGATACTACTGCAGGGTGTGTAGTTAACAGGAAATGTTTATTGTAAAGTGTAAAGAGTTAGCAAAAACATATGGTAGTCCTTTCCTGAAGCAAATGTTAGTTCAGTTATTTAAAAAATGAGTTTAGGGCAAAGAAATCTACATTCAGAGACACAAAGCTTGAGGTGAACATGTTTTTGTATACTGGCTGAAAAATACAGCTTTCAGTCTGGCCAATTTGCTGTAGAAATTCATAACTGGCCTGTAATGGACTCCTACATACATTATCTGGCAGCATGACGTACTTAGTGGGAAGGTGGTTATCTGCCACAGCTCCCGCTCAGGGCTAGTGTTCGTGCAGACATTGATACGTGTCAAATCATCTTTTTAGCTGAAAAAGAAAATTAACTTTGTTTATGTTCCCCAAAGGCAAAACCATAAAGCAACATTGGGTACAGATACAGATTTCAAACAATCTGTTAACAACACTTCATGGACAACTGTTTACAAACCCGTCACAGTATACAGCAATTTGCAAACCTTTTTAGTCTCAAGGCCTGAAACCATGTCACACTAAGAAGCACCTTATATCTTATATCTTATATTAATGGAGCTCCAGAATAAAATCAATCCATTATTCTAACTGGTTTGCTCTTAATGGTCAATTTAGAGTGAACCTACCTCCATGTCTTTGGACAGTAGGAGAAAATACCTAGAGAAAACCCTCACAGACACCGAGAGAGGGAACCCAGCCAACCAGTCATTTAAACCCAGTTCCTTCTTGCAGTACTAGTAGAAGAATGACATGTAAACTACATGTAGGTCCAAATTATAGGATGGTTTATAAAAAAAGACATTATCGTCATCATTTTCCCTTAACACTGGCCAGAGTGGATGTAAAAATTCAAATACAATTCAATCAATACATTCTTTTTCTTGGTTTTGTCATTTTACTACTAGTATTATGAATTCAGCAAACTTAAGCTGTGCAGAATCTAGAATTAAATATAATTGACCACATATTGTGCTGGTGATATTAGGTTGCCAGACCTTCATCCTGAGAGGTATTTGAGTTTGTTGAGAGGATGCTGTGTTACACATGGCAAGCCTATGAAAACATCAGGTTAAAAATGGTCACCCTTCAACCTAACATGGCCCATAACCTGCAAAAGCCTGACCCTTCTGGTACCAAGCTTAAGGTAAAAATGTCTCTGTTCTGATCTGCAAATGCACATCAAATAAAATACAATATTAACACTAATTAAATTAATTAATCATACTTTAGAAGTGCTATGCTAGAACTTTCTTCCTGCTCTTCCAACACTGCATGCACCATTTTATAATGCTTTATCCAACTTTCAACCCAACAGCCTTGTACAAATGACATTTAGCTCTCTATCTAGTCAACTCAATCTAGTTGTGATTGAAATATGTTTTCAATCACAGCTTAGTGGTAAATAAAAGCAAATAAAGCAAATAAATAATAATTATTATTAGTTTTTATTTGTTATTAATATTATATAACAATATAAATAAAACAAAAACATATTCCCCAACAAAATTTATTTTTCTGGCAAAATATCCACTATTGAACATCCTAAACTGTTTAGATTCTCCCAGCACTTGGTTAAGATGAGACAAAGACTGTGTTTCAGCTTAATATAATTTAACACTGACTTCAGACACTACATTTTATTAACTTTAAACAATACAACAAACATAATAATCTTGGTATGGGTATGCTGCATGGTTTTATAGTCTGCGGACAGCTAATGTTTACCTTATTAATAATTTGTGTTATGTTTGGGTGCACTGTCCCCAAGTGACAGGATATTTGTGATGTTTTTATACAGAAAGGATTTGATCATTTATGAACATTTACAGTATATACAGGTGTCTACCTACCACTTTAAAATATCATATTTTGTCATGTTTTATGTTGATTAATGCTTATTTATGAGCAGTCGAGTCATTGCGGAGTGATTCTTCATTCATCTTCAGCCGTGTGGTTGGCAGCCTCTCAGATCTGTACATCCAGCTGTCAGACAAACAGGTAGGAGGAACAGATGAGGTGCGGGGGTTATGGCCCCAGACAGATGAATAGCCCTTCTGATTGATGCTGGCCTTTGTGCACATCTCACTGCTGCTGCTGTTCTGACATGAGTCTGTTGCACAGTAATGTGTGATCAGAAGAAAAGGGCACCAGCGGCTCTGATCATCATTCTACCCAATTCCCCCATCACTTCCTTACCACTCTCACGCTAAGATAAACTGGACAGAATCAGATCTGACACCAAACACACACTCGACTAAGTCAGCTGATGGTATTGGAGGAGAGTGAAGTGAGGTGGAGGAGAGATGTAGACCTCTGAGATAAAGGTAGGACATGGCAGTTCACTTGCTAACTTCCTGTCAAATTTAGAATCTATTGATGGAGCCACCTGTATTGTTAGCCTGTATCAGTACCTGACCTTTTCTGATTTAACATATTTGGAATTTGACTGGTATGCTAGTGCCATTAAAAGCACCACAACACCACACCAGCTGTTAAGTCAAATAGCCTTCATCCATATTTACTATGTGGCTTAATCAAAGTGTTTAGATAGCTAATTACATAAATACTACTGCTAGATATGTGGTAATATGTGGGAACAAAAGGGATTTAGATTCATTCAAACATTCTTAAGAATACAGATTGTCGTATTTTAATTTGGTGAATAAATATTCCAGGCAAACAATTATGCATGTTTTCATAAAGTAATAAAAATATTCAATTTATTAAAGATTAATTGCAGAAAATTACGGTGTCCGGCAGGGGAAATAGTAGAGAAAAAAAATGTACAGGTAGAAAAAAACAAAACAAACAATTGCAAAATCTTGCCCAAATTATCTTGGTTACCATAGAAATGACAAGGATGGGACACGCGTTGTGTTAGCCTCTCTGTGCGTGGCTTAAGCAGAATAGCTTAATTAACTAGCTGTTGAAAATTCCACTGAGTCGCAGAAAAAACATTGCTCACCAGCAGACACAGAGACAGCCGAAGAGAAGACAATAATGACAAACAGAGCGCTTCGGTTCTGATACATTTACAGCTATGAAGGAGGATTTGTTAGATTTCCTGTGGTCAAGAGACATCCCAGAAAAGGATGTTGCGAACATGCAAAAAGACCATGTCTCTGTTTATTTCAATTACTTTTACTATCTGAAGTGCTTTTATATATTTTGAACCAAATGTTAATGTTAACATCGTTAACATTATCTTAAACTGTACTTAGAAACTTTTCATTAGCTTTATGTCAGCTTATGCAGATTTCTTGTTTACTGACTTACTTACTTACTCTCGTTTTAATGTTGTCAGTTGTAATATATATGCTTAAAAAACTCAATTACAGCACCAAGATGATTATTGCGAAACACAGTCCTTCGTTGGCATGACCAGGATAAATAATGTGTTATAAATACCTAATGTGTTTGTCTTATGTTAAATGGCAATCTAACTTTTAAGGTGACTAGGTCTCTGTGAGATTCCTCATTTTACAATAAATAAAAACTCACACTAATGCGTCTTATATTTCATATTTACAGATTGACAAGGCAGTGCTGTCCATCTGTCAGTGTCGTGTCTTCTCCAGCCCTCATGTGTCCTTTGTTCCTCCCTCACCTTGACCACTCCCCTCTCTCTCTCCACCTTCACTCC
>JAUMHJ010000028.1:544226-558273 GCA_032361105.1 Microctenopoma lineatum | reverse complement strand
TTACACTGTAAAGTGCCTTGAGATAACTTTTGTTGTAAAATGGCGCTATATAAATAAAATTGAATTGAATTGAATTATATGTTTGCAAGGTCATAAACCTTGCTATGTAAAGTGCCCTGAAGTTACTTTTGTTATAATTTGGCACTATATAAATAAAGATAAATTGGATTGAATTGAATATGGTAGTAATAATGTATTGTTTAATATATAAAGTGCTTTCTGGTTTAAGATGCTTAGTTTTCCCCAAGATAGTGATGCCCTGTGCAGAAGAACAGAATCAGATTCACTAACATATTTTGACTATTTTCATGTTCTCTCGACAATATATTTATTGGTATCATATATAAAATTGTGGTTTAATGTAACTTTAAGTGATTTTATTAGGTATGAGAAATTAGTTGTCCATCAGTACTAAAACCTATGGTTCAATATTGAGTTTAGTGAGATATATGGATGACAAAAACAGGGTGGGACACTTTTAAGACATTGTAGTGAAACCCTGGCAGAGTAAAACACTTGAGGTAATTAGTGCTGCTTAGGAATAAAAGGGTTTCTCCACACAAAACAGTGGAAACAGAGCTCCACAGCCCTCTGCAGCTCAAGGACCCTCTTATGGCAGCACTCCACAAGAAGAGGCTCTGATAAGGGAGAGCTAACCCTCACTTTTCTTCTCTCAAATTCACCACAAGACGGCCCAATGACAGACTGGTTTGATACATTGTGCTGTAACTGAAATGTTGCCGGTTTGATCCCTGCAACATCCCTATAGTATATATTGTTTTATAATATCCAGGAGCTAAAAGAAAAAAATTTTTTTTAGCTCCTTGATTTTGATCAAGTGATCAGTGCCTAAAAATAACAACATTTAGTTGTACTGTGTGCTGTCCGCCAGCAACTATTGTACTGAAAACAAATGAATTATTATTATTGTGCATAGCTGCATTGCAACACGACACTAAAGTCCACTAAGACTGATGGTGATTGCACTAATCCCCTCTGTGACAGGACGCCCACTGTGGGGTGTGTGTTTATCACTCCTGTCCTCTTGGCATGTTGGAGCTAATGTTGGGTGACACTCAGACACCCTGGCTGATGTGTTTTGGCACTGCGAAGATCCCAGCTGTGTATTTACATATGCAATGACCCAGATTTGCATCCCTCCTCACACCCCATCAACACTGATTAGCGCAGCCCAGTTAAAGAAACATTTTTCCAGTTTGTCCTGTGACCACAGCAACCCGTGTCAGTGTGTATGTCACTCTGGACTTGATTGCTCACTGACTTGACAATGAGACAAAGTAGCTAAAGCTTGATGAACCTTTTTTAAGTGGTTCATCTTTCAAAACCATACATTTTGATTAATGAAGTCATGTAGACATTGAAATCTTTAGAAACAGCTGATGATGCTCTTACAGTGTGAGTGACCCGATCATTTCAAATGCACAGTGTGTTGTAAAATAGTCTCCATCAATGCTACTCCAATTGGAGTGGGTTGGTCATTCTGTCCCCAGCTACTCTTCTCCACATATGTCAAAGTGTCCTTGACGAAGACCTAAGCTCAGTTTGCTACTGGTGTGTGTCTCTTACTTGTAAGTTTCTTTAGATAAAATATATGATTGACTAAATGTAAAATGGTGAAAGAATAGTTTAATGAACACAATTGTGTGACTGCACCTTTCAGTCTACACAGTAAAAAACGAGTGTCAAATTTACACTTAGAGAGTTGATTTTAACTCCGTACAGATAACATTTGGTCCCACTCAAAATGAGAGTAAAATTTACTCAATGGTCAGTGTTAACTTTTCAGTGTTAATTTTACTCAATTTAAGGTCAAAATTAGAAACGAAATGTGAGCTCTGAGACCGCGCACCCCTGCAGACTGGTACTGTACACTGTGTGGAGTTAAACCTTTACACTGACTTTTAACTCTGCTGTTGGAGCTGTTTTACTCCTCATAGTGTTGTAAATACTCTATCTGGGTTAAAATAGGTTAACCCTGAAATATTGACACTCCATTTTTTACTGTGTATAATAGTTATTTTAAGTTATATAGTATAGTACCATGTTAAAAGAAGGTATGTGCATATGCTACTGTAGCCATACTGAACAGGGTTTTACTTATAAAACATGAAATATATTTCATAAAGAACACTTTTACTTTGAAATCCTGAACTTTTACTGGGGCATTGTTGTATTGAAAAAGGTATTACTCTAAACACTGTAAAAATGTTCACAACAATAAAAATAACATTTCCTTAACACCTTGCATTGTTGGGGTCACCAATCAGCCACGGATTGGTTGCTATTCACTAATCATACAGGGGTGTACCCGCACAGAAAAATGCTTCGGAGCCAGCTGAACAGCACAGACGCATATGTGCACATCCTTATCTCATAGTGTGAGTCTCGCTGATGCAGAGGAGGGGGAACAGAGGGGCAAAGATGCAGCTAGATTACTGCTTGTCATTAGCAGCATATGCTCTCATTTATTAACTAATTGCATTTTATTATGATGTAATTACAATGTCTACAGTGTATGATGACAAAAACTAAGCTGTGGCTCTTCAGTCAGAACCACCCCTGCACTCCATGCAGTAATTGCCCTCTTGGCTTTGATGAATAAGGAGATGATTAACCTTAATTCCCAAACAGCATCAGGGCATTAGCAGTGAATGGATTACGGGGAAGTGGATGTGACTAAGCAACTTAATATGGTAAATTGGTTGAGCATCTGAAGTGGCTCCAGTGATGCTTTATTAGCTCAGGGCCTTTTTGCCTGCTGCTACTGATTCCAGACTTGAGCCTCTTCAATCAGGCTCTAGCTGTGAGTTGAGATGCTGACTGTCCCTGTGCAATGCAAAAATAATCATTCTCTTCATCCAGGTAAAGATTTAGCCACTATCTCACATGCGGAAGTCCAATTATATAAGGTAGATTAATTAATCCCTAGCACATGGTATAAAGGACTGGGAACAATGTGACGTAATGTCCCATTCGTCACAAAATATACATTCTAAATGAGCGCTGAATGAATGCCATAGAGTTCTATTTCTTACAATCCACACCATGTTCACTTTTAATAGGCGAGGGATTTCACCTCCGACTCTCCTTACACCCGCTGCCCAGGAGGAGAGGCTGCTTTTTCGCTGCCTAAGCAAAATGTAGATTGCGTGAACAAAAACTCCTCTTGCATGGCAGTAAATATGATGACAATGCAAGCTTATCCTAAGTAACCTGGGTCCTCCTTGTTTTTTTGATGAAGCACTGAAAACAAGCCACTGCAACAGCATCACCAGCTGTGTGGTTAAGGATACGAACAGTCCAGCCACCATCGCCCCACCTTCCCCTCTGCACCACTCTCAGAACTGGAGGAACATCAGGGCTGAAATGGAAGTAACTGAGAAGGAATGACAACCAGTGTGAGCTACAGTGCAAACAAGTTCAGAAAAGATTCTAATTGAATGCTCAGAAAAACTGCTCAGAACAATGTGTGTGTGGGCACTTTGCACTGAATTAATGTACATAGTTTTGCCTAAAGATGTGAGGGGCTAATTTTGCTTACCAGAACCCTTTTGCTTATCAACAGAAAATGAGGAAAATATGGATCTTAGCTCATTATGATGTTGTTTATGTTTACCCAAGTAACCCATTAAACCTGGGAGAGAGCCTCTTTTAACTGTGAGAATGTTAGTAATGTGGTCTCAGTCATTGAATGGGGGGCTACTCATTACTCTTTAATGTGCTGAATAAACATTTCACAGGCTCACTGTTCCCCACCATTGTTCATTTTGTTGTGAATGCAGCATTTTCTTATTTTCAGAACACTGCAACAGATATGTTGAGCCATGCATGCAAGCAACAAAACCACAGGGTACTTAGGTTGAAAATGAGGTGGGGGGTTAATATACTCACTGTACACAATACACCTACATAAACACTTGCTTAACAGAATCCTGAATGATAAGATGCTAATAACATTGTTGTCAAAGCTTCTGTTATTTTCTGATTACATCATTTACATGATTCCCACAATTTTGTTGTACTCCCTGTACAATGACAATAAAAGCCTATTCTATTTTATTCTCGCCTGCCAGTATATCTTGAGTCAGGTTCAGTAGTCTGTATGTCTCTGCTGAATACAGGCCCACTAAACATTCATGGTTCCAGTCTCTTCTTGGAAACATGAGAACATTAAAGTTTAGCTTAGCACTAGACTAAACACTATGGTCATTTTACAGCTTTGTCTCCTTCTTCAACCAGGTGTCCAAGACATGTAAACAAATTACAAATCAGATGATGATATGACCTCAAAGTTTATCACTTTGGCCTGACATGTTGTGGCAGCAAGTATTTATCACTCTAACATTATCATGGCGTATACCAGACTGATGCAGAAGTCCAATAACAAAAACATCACTCACTACCAGGTCAGAGAGCTGAGCATTGTAAATGTAATATAAAAATGATAAAATAAAGAAATAAAACAGCAAGTGCCTTCTCTGGTTTGTTTGCTAGTAGCCATGTGTGTGTGTCCAAAGTGACATCAATATTTCTCTAACAACACCACAATGGATTTGAAATAAAACTTGGGCTAAATTTGGCAGGCTTTTTCTCATGGTCATCTCTTTATAGATTTACAAGACAATAAGTTGGAACACAAAAAAAATAACACTGAAACATTTCTAAAACATTCAAGTAAGGTACGATGCATCTAATCTAAATTGGTTAACTGGTAATAGGTGAGGGTTCAATGATTCGATATATAGAGCATCCATCAAAGGCTCAACATTTAGAAGAAGAAATGTGTAATCCCCTAGAAATTACCTCCATACAGGATGAAGTTGCATTCCCAATTACATTTTGATACAGGACCTATTTGCAACCTGATTTAGTTTTTTGTTAATGATCATTATGTCCACAGTAAACATAAATGACAAGTCGCAAGTATGTTAAGTACATGAAACGTATTGTTGTCCACCAAAACGTCAGATCCACATCCATATATATATATATATATATATGTATATACTTCACACAGTCGCTTCAGAAACACAACATATGCATAAAATATTAATGCAAACCACCATCTTTTTCCTAACCCTAACCCCAGTACATTTCTTGTCTAAATCTCATGGAGGGCTTTGGTGTCAAATTCCAGAAGGTCTCGAGAGGAGAATTTAATTCATAAGAATTACCATTCCGATATGATCCTTTACTTGTTGGCCAGATCAAGAACCCAGTCCAGGAGGCTGGTCAAAGTCAACACTTCACTTTACTTCACGCAGACTTCACAGAAGTCAACACTTGACACTGACTGTTCTTTGTTTTACAGTGGCAGTTTGTCTATCTTACTACATTTGTAAATCTTCATAAAGAAAATATGTATACAACTTTCTCCATTAGGAGTCCTACAGGACCATGAACTGGTTAAGAGACAAGCTCTAGTCTTTATAGGTTACAGATGGCATTTTAAAAACACCAGTGCAATTCAGATCAGGGGACTAGCATCAAATATGCATAGATGGCAGGGAGCAGTGAGAAGTGAGGGACATTGAGTCATTGGTATTCTAGTGACTGGTGCAGTGAAAGGTGGAGGTTTGAGGTGGGGAGGGGGCTCAGAATCAGCCCAGCAGACCCAGGGCAGCTTATTGGGATAGAGAAGGAGCCCAGTCGCTAGGCTTAGACAGGCTCAGTGCAGGGCTCAACTCATCACACGCCTGTCAGACAGACGCCTGCCGCAGTGAGAGCAGTCACACACATCCATGCATGTGCGTGCACACATACAATTACTCTTCACTTAAGTAACCTGGATACTCAGGTAACATAGGTAGTCACAGAGTTAATATGCACTTATTAAACCAGACGACTGTAAATTTGCATATGCATAAAGCTTATTAGTAATCTCAGATCTTCGTTACCTCAATTTATTTTGATAGTATAGCTTATTTATTAGTGATTTTAATCACTGTTTTACAGAGGTTTCAATTAATATTGTTTAGAGGTGAACCTTCTGCAAGTCCACTAAAATATGACAACACAAAAATCCCAACACCTCCAATACACCTGTTTGACTACTAACCAAATTTGAGCTTTTTAACTACCTTAAGACTGTCTCTCCACAAAAGACTTGCCATGGTCTTTCCACCACAGTATATCTTGAGTCAGGTTCAGTAGTCTCCATAGGCTTATCAAATTCCTTTCACACAAGGGACTCTTGAGCAAAAGACGTCTTCAGCTTGTTAGTGAAAATCATCACTGTTGTTGCACCAAAAATGATGTCCTTGTAGAGAAATGAAACTGCAACCTCTCCTGAAGAGTTTGAGGCCCTCTAAGGCCATGGTTCCAGTCTCTTCTCGGAGACATGAGAAAATTAAAGTTTAGCTCAACACTTCAAGCTGTCTCCCCAGCCACCCTATCCTACTTCTGAACAATTTGTGGTGATCATTTTACAGCTTTGTCTCCTTCCTCAACCAGATGTCAAAGACATACTGTAAAAACAAACCACAAATCTGATAATGATAGGAACACAAACATGTTTAAATACAAAATTGATCAACTTAGTTCAAGGAGTGTATTCTTATCTTTAAAGTTCTCCTTTACCATTCTCTGTGAAATATCCTCAAAATGTGGTTTGATATAAAGATGAAGTGTAATGCATTCAGACCTGAATGGCTTTGGATACAACCTAACTGCACTCCAGATTACATTTTTGTAAGAATTGCAAGCTCATTACGTTTACTGTTAACATAATGATAATGATAATATAATAACATAATTCATTAATTCACAAAAATACGCTTAAGTACAACGTGATAATAATGTAAAAAAAAATGTAATCGGGTCGCAAATACGTTCTGGCGAAAAACATAAAGTTGGCATTTAGTTATATATGAAGGAGACAGTGTTAAAATCCATTGCAGTTTACATGTGTCACGATTTCCTTGTTTCACTCAGTCACACCCCTGCCTAGTTAGTCTGTTTGTATTCTATTTAGCATTATGTTTATTCTATGTTTGCTGTGTTTGCACAAACCCTCCTTATGGAGTGATTATCAGTTCAGCAATGTTAGTATGTTTTTCTTCCTTGGTTGCTCTCACTTCAATGTGTACAAATAAACAAATATGTAAATTATATTATTGTGCTTTGAGATTTTCAAATGGCTGTGTATGAAATCATTTTGAAAGTCAATACCCAGATATCACATTTTGTGACTTTGATAAGCCACACAAGTGGTAGTTTAACAGCTATTGGTATTTGGTAGGGTTTGGTTCATTGCTTTCTGTTTTACACAGTTAAAACACAGGTTTATTTGGGAGACTCAGCGCACCTGCTATAAAGGAATGCTTCTCCTGCTTTATTTCAGTTAAACAGTGTGTTTTCACATTAAAAACCTGCTTACTGCTGGCTTGGTTGCGAATCCATTGTGTTGGTATGTGCATTTTGCACCAGATTGCAGAGTTGTATCCCAACTAAAATATATGCTACCACAGCCAAGTGCACACAGCTTGCTTGTGTCACATTTAATTATGGCTTCTCCACTTTCCATGAGACAGTAATTGAGCCGGGGGCAGTCCCTCTATTTAAAACCACAGGAGTTCTGCAGCTCACATTGTGTCCCCTGAAAGCTCCATCTCTGCTGATTTCCACTAGCAGACGCCTCCCTGTGGGACTTGTGGGGTTATTGCAGAGATGGGGTTGGGTTGGGTCGGGTCAGGGCGCTCCAGGCATTGTTGGGGTGCTCTGACAACACCCTACAAACACACATAACCCAACAGCCTGCCACCCACAATCCTAGACTAATCAGTCCATTGGCTGATATGAGACTGCAGCCCATGTACGCTGAAACAAAAAAGTCCCTACCCTGCTTTTCAAAACTCACTTTTATTTACACATTTACCTGACTATTAAATGTAATGTTACTAATGCTTGGTTTGGTTGCTTCACACAATCACAGACTATGCCATGTTAAAAAGATTTAAATCAAATATACAGTGTTTTACGTTTTCATATGGTTTAACATTACTCTCAGCAGGCTCTCAGTTCCACTGTCCAGTCGTAGAGGACTGCAGATGTTGCAAGACAGATGTTACCAGGCAGTTGCCAGCAACGTAATTCCTCCAAATCAAAATACCAAAAAAATTCAATTTAATTTTACATTCTGATATGACCCCACATAAATACACCTTTATGATCATGGTTATCATAATATACAGCTGTACAACTACACCGTTGTTGACAAAAACAAAAGTACACTGTTGTTGTCAACAATGTACTGCATCATTGTTGTAATACTTACAATAACGCAACATTAAAAGATATCTTACTTACCTTTTTCTTCTTTTTTATGTATCTTGTGATAAAATTCCTCATATCTCAAGATGCAATCAAATATTAAATAAGTTGTAATCTAGAAAAGCAATTGGCCCCTGAACTTATTCAGGTTTGAACGTTGACTAAGCCATTCACAGGTTGAATTACTCTTATGTTTGGGACTACTGTCTTACTGAGATAAACTACCTGTGCCTCAGCATCACCCTCCAAAAGAGAACCTGTATGTGGAAAGTGGTGAACATGTTTCCCTCAGTGATTAATTATTGTAAATCTCCCTGACACTGAAGCAGCAAAACAGCTCCTCAACATCACACTGCCACCTCCATACCTGTCAAGTTCTCCTGAGTGAATGATGGTTTTTACCTCGGCATGGAAGCAATTTCTATGTACTAACTAAGAGGAATCCTGAAGCCCTGCTTATGACAATGTACATTCATTTCAAAGTGACAGAGCTAGACTTCAAAATAATAATAAAGGCTACAGGAAACCTGGTACGGGTGTTATTTTGAGGGGAGGCAGACTTTATTGAGGCTTTATTGTGGCCTTGTTGTGGCCTTTCATAGCATTTCCTGGCTACTGATGTTAAGACAATAGGTCTGAAGTCACAGAGAGACCTCGGGGCAGAAGTCTTTGGGACTTCAGACAGGGAGGAATAGTAGTTTGTGCCAATGAGAGCTTAAACATCCTTGTCAGAAGTTCTATTAGCTGGTCAGTACAGGCACAAACTATGACTAAACCACTTGGCCAAACAACTTTCTTTGTGCTTACAGCCTTCAGCACCTGTTCCTAAAATGTGACTGTGCTGTGACAGGAGGTCTGTGGCGATGGCAGCACAGCTATGTACATGGTACTTATACAGTAAATTTCTACCCTACTGGTACTCAGAGCACTTTGGTTTTGGTATACACACGGCACCAATGACCAGCACTATGAGCTCTCTGGGTATAAAAAAAGTTCTACACATCGCAGTCAGTACTTTCAGGTCCAAAGCTGTTTCTTAACAAAAAGTCCCACAAATGACAAAGCTTGGCATGAAGTTAACATAAGAGTCTGGAGCATGACATGCACATCTAGCAGGAAGGAATTGGCTAAGGGGGTTTATGTGCTGGGCCAGGTGAGTATGATAATCAAGAGGGCATGGTCAGCCGAATGTCACAGAAACTGAACAAAGGGAAGCTGCAAGATGCAGTGAAAAAGGCAGATGATCTGAAAGTAAACAGATGAACATCGTGAGGGCATGGATGAACACAAGTGACAAAACAATGACTTTGGCAGGTGAAGGTAAATCATGAAAAAATTAAAATTATCATTTAAAACTTCGTATTTTGTGTTTGCTCAGGTTGCCATTGTTTTTTGAAGCAGATAAGTATGGAAAATCTGATCTGATGGTAGTTTTTCACAGCACTAGGTCACAGTTCGTTCTGTCCAACCTAACTTGGTTTGGTTTAGGGATATTGTTATGGAGTGGTTAGCACCACTCTCTTCTCTACTTTGTTGCTTTATGGAAAATGTCCTTATTTGTTGTACTCCCATTATAATCTCTACACCTGCTACCAGTTGACTAATTAAGTAAAGCACAACTATGGATCATAATATAATAACCCAGATGGTCATTGTGTGTGTGTATTTGTTCTTTGACCTGTCATGCTCTAACAAATGCTGTATTGAACTTTCCAATACCCCTGCTGACTAAACGCATGTAATCAACAGAAAAAAAGCTACAAATATGAATGTCAGGGCCCCCATAGAATAAGCCAAGGATGTTTGTTTGAAATAGCAAGGGCCTCATCATCCAGTTCCCTATAATGATTCCCTCTCTCCTGCTTTGACACTTAGAAAGATGAAAAGCAGAGATCCAAATCACATTAACACAAGCTGACTTATTCATATTTAGGCTGATTTCAGCCCATAATCTTTCAGCTCAGATGTTCACTGGACTTATTAATACATGAAAGAAAAGGCCTAAGTCTATAAATCTGACATGAAATTTTAAACACTTCTGCATATCTTGTCTTTCATCTGTTTTAAAGGAACTACCCTTTGCTAGTGGATTAAAACATGGCTGCCACAGAGTGTGAGTTAAACGACCAGCATCGGTTACGGACCACCCTCCATGTTGATGAAACTCATCCATGCTACAGTGCATGCTGCTCTTTATAGTGCAAATCCATAGACACACTGATAATTGAAATGATTTGCTTGACACTCTTCCCTTTTAGTAGACAGAAGGAGGAGACATGATCTGTATAATTCCCATGAACACTAGCAGGACAGCTACTCTGCAAGTTCTCCTAACAGCACATGCGTCATTAGAAAGAAGAAACACCATTGGCAAAAGTTGCCAGAGTTAGACTTATTTAAGTATAATTATATGTATCATAGGGCAACATGGGGTGCAGTTTAAACATAAGGGCTGAAGCTTCCGTCATATAGACAGACCCTCCAAGTAAATGTGACTTCAACATTTAAGGCGTATTCAACGAATCTCTGTCCTACCCTATCAAAACCAATCAATTTTTGACGACTGTTGTCCCTGAGTGTCCCATGCTGACACAACAGAGCAGCTGATCAGAAGCTGAAAAAGTCACACAATGTTGCTTTCTGACCTGCTCACAAAGGAAAAAGTAGGTTTTTTAATTACAAACGAGATTATATGTTTGCAAAAATGACAAAGACTATGCAAAGCAAATTCATTGATGTACTGAACAAAAGCCTAAAAAAGTTACACAGATGTAAAAGTGAATTATTATACATTACATTTCCACTATCGATTCTGTATCTGTCAAAACGTAACTTGTTTCAATGTGTTTTTCCGAATAATTACATTTAAATATAATAATTAAATGTATTGTAATATGTATAAAGGATACAATGTCTTAGGAATAACTAAAGGGCTTTCTATCCAGTCCTGTCATCTAGTTTGAATTCACTGGCAGTTTGTAAAAGCAGATTTTCAAAGTATCCCCAGTTCTGAGCCCCGAAAACCAACTCTGCAAAGAGTAGAACCACTTCTAGTTTAAAATTAAGCATTGCAAACAAAATAGCAAATTCTGAATTTGAAATTTCAATTCTATTGCGTATCAAATGTGACCATAAAATAATGAAGTGCAAAGCTTAAAACCAAGAAATGACTCCGATCATTTCGATGCAAAACTTGCCTCCTGGACATACAGTGCATGGTTTTGCACTTGTTCTGTAATTGATCATGACAGATGCTGCGAAATGTGAGCAGGAACAACATGCTCTTTAAGAACTTTAACAGCCTGATATCCAAAGTTAAAAGCTATCTGTCCAGGGTTAAAAGTTGGCCAAGCTCTCTTCGGCTAAAACTAGCATTCTGCCAAAAATCAGTCTTGGGTCAGGTCTCCCATCTAGAGTGTGGGCTGTGTTAGTGTCAAGGTTTTATACTGTGAGTCTGCTAGTCAGGGCCTCAGGCCTTGGCACTCCTGATAGCTGCTGGCTGCTAGTAACCCCCTCTTCCTCCACCACCTCCACTTCTTTGAGAGTGCACATTGAGGATCTGGCAGAGTAGAAGGACGCTGGCCTTGCAGATTTTGCTCCTTTCTCTTAATGTTTGCCGCATGCCCCTACAGAACTTCCTCCTCTGCTCTCCCAACATACCTCCCATCTCCTGTGTTAAAATAATGCTAATGCAGAGGTCAACAAACCAGCACATGGTTTTCGGAGGCCAACAGCTCCCGAGGAAGTGCTTTTGATTTTCAACTCCATTGAGCTGCACTTATTCAATATTTACTCTCCAAGACCTCTGCATTAATTTTACACTATACTTCTAAGAGAGCCTATCTGAAAAACCCTACAAAGGGCCTAATGCACTACTCTTAACACCCCCTCCCAAACACTTGCACACACAAACACACACTCTTAAACCTCACTGTCCATGTGCTCCACTGAAGGCTTCATTCTATGCTCGTCTCTGACTCCTTCCTACCTACCAGTGGGAAGGCCAATCCTTGGCTAGTTATTGTTGGTACGCCGTTCTATCATTACCGCTAACCTTGACTCCTGGCTGCTTGCTGTAATCACGTGGAGCCACCAGGGAGGAACTCTGGCCTGGGGTGAATTATTAATTAGCAAGACTGGTCCTCCCCCTCAGTGCTCCCTGGGAGAGGAGGGGAGCTGTGTGTGCTCCACACAGGCGGTTGGGGTTACCCACCATGCAGATGGTATTAACACACCTATCAAGGTAAGAGGGATCAGCACTGTGGGCTATTCGTGGAATTGTTAAGCAACACAGAATCAATAACCAACAGTGCATCGCTTCCTGCCATGCACAATGTGTGCCTCCTACTCTCTATCCCTGTAAAAGACTGTACAGTGTGATGGGGGTGGGGGTGTGTTCATTAAGATTAACTTCACAGGCTTCCTCACTGGGGACATGCTGGAGGTTGATGAATTCCAGTTTTCAACTAATGATCAACTTCTATATGAAGTGAAAAACAAAGCAAAGCTTCCTAATACTTGTTATCCTTTACTGACCTTTCAACACCTTGCCCCAAGCACACACACACATAAACACACACATTTCTAGTTTTTATGATATGAAGCTGACACATGTTGCCTTAGACAATAGCAACACACCCACAGAAAATGACAGAAGGCAGGAGTACAGATGTAGTTACCTTACAGTATGTTTTTGAGAGCTTTTCACATGTTTGGCGGATCCCCCGGGGTCATCCATTTCCCAGCACCCCTGACTTCCCCCCGAAAAAGCAGAGACTACCGGGGACTGGGACCGAGGCTTTGATCTTCACACAACTCCCTTAAATCACAGAGAGGAAGCAGGGATTTTCTCCAAAGGGTGTCTCTGTGCTCCTGTTCCCCAGGAGGACTGAGCCAAGTCATCTATGAAAGTGAGCGAATTGTAGAGCAAAACAGTGCTCTTCAGGGTGCAGAAACACCACCTGTCACATTTGTGATGAAAAATACATCACTGTACCTGCAGCTACTATACCTGATGTGCAAAGTCACATATAATCAGTAAACCAGTATGTCAAAGTGTGGTTTTTGGTGATTTATGTTGCCGTGGTAACTCAACATGCCAACAAATTTTAAAAGTAGATAAGTCATAAATAAGCTAATCGTTTTGATGTATAACATGTTTGATAGGAATTTACAGTCTGTCCTGTGAAGCATCTTGTGTGGTTTTTGGCAATTTATGTTGCCATCTAACCACAAGTGTGGATGTGTGGATCACAGACAGCTAAAAAGCTTCTAAATAAAATAGCATATTTTTTCTTTAAATATGGAAGCAACCTGTAAGATTTCTAAAGTAATGGAGTAAAGAAATTAAATTGGATTCAGTTGCATATATGAATGTTGAATCTGTCCATCAGGAAACCACACATAATTTTACAATACAGTGTCAGATTTTGAATTATTTTAATTTGTACATCTTGTATATTTCAAGTCCTGTAACACTAAACACATAGGCTTATGTCCACATAAACATATCCTTTAAATGACCGCAGCAATATAATACACTTGTACTGCACTCACACAAACTCCTTCTGGTCGCTGTACAAAATAAAAGCTTTTCAAATATAATCTATCATAATGCTCTTATGGTGAAGGCCAAGCGGAAACATTTCTGCTTGAAGTTGAACGATCATTTTTTTTGCAAATTCAGATTCAGATTCAGATTTTATTTGTCACGTGCACAATCATACACAGTACAATATGCAGTGAAATGCTTGTA
>JAUMHJ010000028.1:532002-544126 GCA_032361105.1 Microctenopoma lineatum | reverse complement strand
GGTAGAGACGCTGCCGAGCCTTTTTCACCACGGTGTTGATGTGACAGGACCATGAGAGGTCCTGCGTGATGTGGACTTCGAGGTATCTGTCCACTAATTGTCCACTAAAGTTAGTGTTTCATAATAAATTTTCACAAACACAACATATGTGCTCTGGTAACACGGATATAAAGTTGTCATTGCTACGAATCACTCAGTTTTTTATTGAATTACATTGCTAATGCTATTTAGCATGCTAAGCACAACACTACTGCAACAACCACTGCAAAGTTCGACAAGAACAGACGTTTATGACAGTTCTGCCCTGATTATGTACACAACAATATTCATCCATAAACCAGCGTTTGTATCATTGTATTCAATTTGTCATGTTTAAACATCTGTTACAAACCAAGATTCAAGCCCAGTGTCCCCAGTATTAATATTAAGACTCACCGATAATCATCCCACAGATGATCAGAGTTGTCTAAGAACACGAATAGGTCAACAAAGTTTAGTTTGTTGCTTTTGGCTGATGCTGAATTATTTCTGATGAGTTTAAAGATATTATTCAGTGAAACATAACATAAGAACGCTTGTTCGTTTTAAGACAGTTACATCATTAATTATTTATGATTATTAATTGTCCCGACACAGATTCAGCAGCGGTTAGAAAGCAGTAAATTGTTTTGTAAACTTATATACACATAACTATTAAAATCAAAGGACGCAGGGTTGAGCATAGTATTTCTCTCCCCATGTAGATAATGCATAATGTTATGTCTGTCCAAATATAAACTGCAGCAATGTATTGATTAAGTACTAAAGTAAAGATTACTCACAATAGCTGTTTGCATGTTCAGTTTTGAGGCCAAAGGTGATAAAAAAAATTCCACAAACAATAATTGTTCAGAATTTGTTGAATAGTTCACAGCGGTGCTCGTGTTCACCCTGAACTGTGCAGCTTGTTGCTCACAGCCTCTTTAAGCAGGTGTTCACCCGGCTAAGCTGTGCGGCTAGCTGTTCTGGTCCTAGGCAGCACGATCTATTCTTTCTGTGTTGCATATGAAGCGCAAACACGCGCGGACGCATGCAAATTTCAGCTAAAAGGAGAAAATTTAGGTCAACAAAAAGCCTCAACAAAACAACGAGCATTGGTCATATTGAAAACTCCAGAGCACCCACATGCATCTAACAAACTATCTCATATTTTTCTGATGTCAGAAGTCCAAGAAATGAGCTACTGGAGGCGATTTTTCCAACTGCTCATCTTAAGCAGGGATCACAGAGAAAAATTAAGATTGCAGTCAATGAAAAAGAAAATGGAGGTGGCTTTGTGTTTGGACTCAGTGTTTTAAAACCGTATGTCCTATCGCTATGAGAAGCATATGTGTCAACACAAAACACATTTTCCTCCAGTTTTAGGTATAATTGTTTATGAAAGATGAGCTTTGACTAAAGGAGAGAAGAAAAAGGCAATTGATTCTGAATTAAACAAAAATGTTAAGAGTGACGTGACGTCACACGCTGTGCAGCAGTGAAATCTTTCCAAAACACACTAATGGAGAAAATGCAAAGACTTTAACTGCTTTTTAAAATCTAAATTTTTTCAACTCAAAAACTACACTAGATATTAACATACTGTTTTACAGAAACAAAGCTGAAAGTGTCTAGTCTCTTTCTAGGTTGAAGTATGACCACACAGGACAATGATAAATGGAGGATGTCCAAATTTAAACTTAACTTTTGACCGCCTCTTGAACCCCCCCCGTTTTAAACTTAAAATTATGCAAGTTGGCCACAAGAAAAAGTAATGGCACACATCCCGGGACCGAGCGGGTCGATTTGATGTATCATTTGTGTCTGTGGACCCTTCTGGTCAAGCCGCATAAATGTATACGGAAGAATAAGATATAAAGAGGCCAGTTTAGAGGTGAAGAGCAATATGTGCCTTACACTGCTTTGCACTGCAGGCACCAATTATGACAAAGAAGAGGAATCCACTTTATTGTCATTGATACATTTCTTTATAGAGTTTAAAATCCTTCTCCTCCCATATAAAGCACAAAAAGATCAGGCTTCCACATATCTTAAAGACATAATAGAAGATTATTTTCCCAGCAGAGCAGGTCTACTTGTGGTTTCCAAATGTTGAATGGTAGGCAGAGTCTTCAGCTATCAAGCTCCTCTCCTGTGGAACCATCTTCCAGTTAAAATTAACATTGTGTCTCCTCTCTCCCCTAGTTGTGCTTCGTCCTTCTGTCTCTCATTCTCTCTGTACCTTTCTGCAGGTGTCCCTGACCTTGGAGTTGTGTGATTTCACCCTGTGGCTGCTGGTCCTACCAACCTGCCCAGTGCTTTATCTGCTGCTCCTTGTTGTTGTTATGATCTCTGTTACCTGCTGTTCTTTTCTTTCTCCTCTGTCCACTAACGCCAACCGGTCGAGGCAGATGGCTTTCCACTCTTGCTGGAGGTTTCTTCCTCCTAAAGGGAGTTTTTCCTCTCCACTGTTGCCTAGTGCTTGCTCAAAGGGGACTGTTGGGTTTTCTGCATTATTTTGCTTACGTATATACTTATATTTGTGCAAGGTTCTAAACCTTGCTATATAAAATGCCGTGAAATGACTTTCGTTATGATTTCGCACTATACAAATAAAGATGAATCGAAATTGAATTGCATGTTACAGTAAAATTTATTCTCTGCATTAGATGCATTCCTCTTGCAGAGAACCTTTGACCGCCTCTTGAACCCCCCCCCCCTCTTTCTCTCTCATTTGAAGACTTGATTACTGTCTGCCTTCACCCCACTCGGGGAATCAGACATGTCTAAGCTCCACTCAAGTCACCCCAACACCTGCTCCCTGAATTGTATCCTCTCACACCTCCTTCAGTTCATACAACCTACTATAACATCTGCTCTGACGCATGTCCTAAATTTTTCACCCTTAACAGGAACATTTTCCTGCTTTCAAACAGGCTGTCATTGCTCCCTTGCTCAAAAAACCCACACTCAGTCCTTCCCAACTGAACAGCTACTGCCCAGTCTCTAGACTTCGATTTATTTCAAAAATTCTTGAAAAAGCTGTCCTGTCACAACTTTTTTCTTTTCTGCAGGAGCATGATCTACTAGACCCTTTTCAGTCTGGTTTTAGCAAAGGTCATCTGATTGAAAATTCCCTCTTGGCAATGGTGGATGACCTTCATGCTGCAAGAGCTGCTTGCAGATCATCTATCCTCCTCCTGTCCATTGACATGGTTAATCACTAAATTCTTCTCACCACGCTGTCAGATTTAGGAATTACAGGAACCATATTAATTGGTTCACCACTTATCTTCAAGACAGGTCCTCCAGGTATCATGGGGATGTAAGTCATCTACACTCTCCAAGGTAGCCACAGGGGTCCCACAAGGCTGTGTCCTTGGCCTCCTTCTTTTCTCCCTATACACTTGCTCAATTGGTAACACCATCCAATCCCATGGCTTTTAATATCACTCCTATGCTGATGACACTCAACTCCATCTGTCCTTCCCACCAAAGGATACTGTAACGGTTGTGTTGCGGGAGGACTCAGAAAATGCCTGTGAAACCGAGAGGAAGTTTAGGAAAGCTTTATTGTGAGCACACTTCAACCCAGGAGGAGCGAACCGCTGGAGATTCAGAGGAGGGGGGCTGCGGGGAGCAGGAGTTCACCAGAGAATAGAGGCAGGGAGCAGGGGAGCGGTTCCAGAGGTGGGGAGAGGGCTTGGCTGGGTGGCGCCCGAGACCGGGGTTCCTAGGAAGGTGCTGGGGGGGAGAAGGGAGGTTATCGAGCACAGAGCGGGCCTGGGGAGCGGTACCAATCCCCGAAATAACAGTTCCTTAAACAAATCCAAAACGGTCCCACCCTGCACAGCCTAAATGTACAAAACACAAAATACCAATATCCAAAGTCCCAATCTCTAGAGTTTCAATATCCAAAATCCAAAGTTCCAATGTCCAAAATCCAAAAAACCGAATAACCAAAGTTCCAATGTCTACAGTTCCACACCAAAAATCCAAAGTTCCCGTGGGGCAAAAAAAGACAGACTTCAAAAAGTGTTCAGTACTCACGAATGGCTGAGAGCAGAATGTTCTGGTTCCAAGTAGCGGCCTGAGAAGACAATTGCTGGAGTCGGCATCGCAGACGATCTGGCAGCGGCGTGGAGCTGGCACACTGCTTAACACAGGGGGAGAACAGGTGAGAGTGGTTGCACTGATTACCGGTAATTGACAGGAGCAGAGGGAGAGTGAGGAGATGAGAGGGCAGGAAGCGACCATATCCGGCAAGGCTCAGAGCCTGGGGCCTGAGGCCGTGACAGATACCACTGTTTCAACAAAAATTTCTGTGTTTCTGACATATTGTGATGAATGTCTGAGCGACACCTCCAACTGAACTTATTCAAAACTGAGATCCTGATTTGTCCAGGTAACAACACCCCTAAACAAAACATTTCAAACTATATTGGCTTAACACTTACACTTACAAAGTCCAAACCCATAGGGTTTGGATTGATGACAAACTGAGCATGAGCAATCATATATCTGTGGTCCTGCAGCTTCACGCTCTATAACATTCATAAAATTAGACCTTTTCTCTAGCAACACTCCACACAGCTCCTTGTCCAGGCAATGGTCATCTCTAAACTCAACTCTCTCCTAACTGAAGCTTCTGCAGTCACCATCAAACCCATCCAGATGGTCCAAAATGGGGCAGCCCGCCTCATTTTCAACCAGCCAAAATACACCCATGTCACTCCTCTTCTCACCTCTCTCCAATGGCTCCCAGTAGCTGCTCACATCAAGTTTAAGTACTTATTATTATTACTTATACTTTCCTATAAAGCTGTAAATGGAAACGCACCCTCGAATATCAACACACTAGTAGTTAGTTCCTGCATGCCCTCTTAAGTCTAAAGACTAAAAATCCCTTCACCTATCCCAATCCAGTCTATTCTCCTTCGTTGTCTCTGTCTGGTGGAATGACTTGCCCTGCTCCATTCGACTAGCTGAGACTATCACCACCTTTAAAAAACTTTAAAAACTCACCTGTCTTTTTCACTTAAGCACACACACACACACGCATTCACACACTTCGTTCTTTATCTTGATGAGTTGTGCGACACAACAGAATAAATGTAATAAGCATTTAAATAGCGATTTCAATCGCTATTTAAAAATGTCATTAATTCACACATCATTTATTAGTAATTTTAAAGAAGTACACATATTTTTTTCACTGTCTATTTATTTATTTCACATCTGTGTTGTCACCTTTTACCCATCAAACTCAGTGGGCGGGTCTAACACACGTTTTCTAGACACACGATTAGTCTGGACTCAAAAACAGTTTCCGAACACGGTGCCCATGCTGCTTCTCTTTGAAGCATCTGAATAAGTTGCTAACAGGCTGGTGAGAGACTTTCTAAACTTAATTTATTATTAATATTAAACCAGGAGTGAACGATACAGAATATGTAACCAGAAAAACAGAGGAATTTATTGAATTTCCTGGCGTTTTCAGCTTTGTGGTCTGACAAACAGCAGGACATGCGTGTGTCTTGCTTCTTTGATTTACTGGGCTTAGTGCAGCTAATGACATGGATATATTTAGTTACTCAAATTAAAAAAAAAAAAAAAATATATAGTGTTCTTAGTAAAGCTGTGTTTGTTCCCAGGAGCATGGTAACCTATAAAATTTATATTTTATGTTTATATTTTATGTAATTTTATTATGTATTTTCGAAAGTACAGCACTTTGTGTCAGCTGTGGTTGTTTTAAAGTGCTTTATAAATAAAGGTGATGATGATGATGATGATGATAACCTCAAATTGTGAAATAAAAGAAGTTTGAAACCACCAGGTCCTAGAGTTGGCTGCCTTGCTAAACCAAGTAAATATAAATTTAGAATTCCAATTTTATTTGTCACATACATAGTTATACAGTGTACAACACACAGTTAAATGTGTCCTACTGCATTTAACCCATCCCCCTGGGGGGAGCAGTGGGTAGCTACAGGCCGCGCGTGGGGTGTCTTACTTAAGAACACGCCTGGTATGTGTGGGAATTGATATCGCTATTCCTGCATCCCAGCCAGGGGTGTCACTAGCATGGTATGACAAGGGGGGCTTAAGCCCCTAGGGTTGTAGGAGTGGGTATAGGGATGGTTGAAACATGCCTATATATTTTACACCTTTAACAAAAAAAACCTCAAGCCGCACTATCTTACCTTATAATTTTGAATTGTGCATTGACTTGCAGCACTTTAGTTGTTGTGGGCGATGGGGGTGGGGGGATCTTTACAACCATCATTATTTAATAACTGAATTGCAAAAATTGGAAATATACAACAGTTATAGCTCCACTATGGGTTATAGTGAGCTATATGACTTCCAACCTTTGTTAATGGGAGTTACACCCTGTGAGGCAAATGTGTTGCATCTAAATGTGAAAAACTATTTGGGCACATTCTGCAAATAATTAATACAATAGTAATATGCTAAGCTCAATGTAGAAATTATTCAGCTAATATTAAGAACTATATGTAAACAGAGATTCTGCCTTAAATGTATTGACCTCTCCCTCCATGGTCACTGCTGTCTTTGCTTTGTCCCGTGAGATAAGCTAATATTCAAGTACAAATTAGATTTTGTTTTAGGTTGGCTGTTCTGCATCAATCCATCTATTTTCTTAACCTCTTCCTATCTGGGTCACCGGGGGGGGCTGGAGCCTATCCCAGCTGTCATCGGGATACACCCTGGACAGGTTATGCTCACCAGTTAGCTGTTCTTTACAGTTCTATTTTGCTAAAGTAGTTGAGGTATGATGTATTTATAGGCCAGTTTTAGTTCCTGTAATTACTCCAGTCTTTGAATGGTTAATTCTGAAATTCTGATGGCTTCTATAAAATCAAATCAAATCAAAGTTTATTTATATTTCACTTATAAAACAACACCAAATTGACCAATGTGCTTTAACAGGTACATAAAACCAATACATAAATAGTAGACAAAAATAGATAAAACAATAAAACAATCACAGCAAGGGTAAAATAGAGATGAAGCAACACAATAGGGATAAAAGGGACATCCAACGATGCAATGACCACTAAATATTGAAAGCTAAGGAATAAAAATACGTTTTTAACTGGGATTTAAAAGAAGCCAAATCAGGCGCAGATCTGATATTTAAAGGCAGGCTGTTCCATAGCTTGGTAGCAGCTACAGCAAAAGCCCGGTCTCCCCAGTGTTTATATTTTGTTCTTGGAACTGTCACGATCCCGCCCCGCTCTACCTGCCTTCCTGTAGTGTCTGTGTTTTGTTTTGGATTCATCGTCTTCACCAGTCACGTCCCCGGTCTCCTGCACTGCTCCCTCTGTATCCCCGTCACGCCCCCGCTCTGCCGTTCACTGGTTTACGCCCGCTTCCCTCGTTGTCCACAGCTGTCGTCACTTTCCCCTGATCACTCCCGGCTCCCGATCACATTCACCTGTTAGCACTCACCTTGATTTGATCCATGTCCCATATATTCTCCTTTCGCCCGTCTCTCACTGCCGGATTACCCTGTTATGTTTCCTCCACGTTCCGCCAGTCGTCAAAGCTCTCTGTTCCCTGCCAGCCTGTCGATCCCTGTCTGGTCTGCCGTGTTCCGTCCTGTCTCCCCGTCGTGTCCTGCGTCTGCTTGGTTTGGTCTTGTGTGTCTGGCCTGATCCCTGGTCTTGTTTGTTCTCAGTCTGTCTCCATCTTCCCGCCTGCCCGTAAGTTTTGTCTGTCATGTAATGTTCACCTCTCTTGTCTGGTCTGTTTCCCTCACTAAATTTCCCGTGTATAGTTCCAGTCACCGGTGCGTTACCGCTCCCCTTACAAGAACAATCAGTTGACAATGAGCAGACGATCGGAGAGGTCTACTTGGGCTGTAGGACTGCAATAAGTTACTTAGATATTTTGGGGCAAGACCATTTCGAGCTTTAAAAACAAATGTCAGGAGTTTACAATCAAATCTATAAGACACTGGGAGCCAATGCAGAGAGGCTAAAACTGGGGTTATGTGGTCAGTTTTCTTTGTGCGTGTGAGTAGGTGGGTGGCAGCATTCTGGACTAGTTGCAATCGCGACACGACTGATTAACCCCAAAGTACAAGGCATTACAGTAATCAAGCCTAGAGCTAAAACGAGCATGAATTGCAGTCTCAAGCTTATGTGGGGGAAGAAATGTCTTTACTTTACTGAAAAATCTCAGCTGGAAAAAGTTAGACTTCACGACTGAGTTAATTTGTGAGTCAAATTGAATGTTGGAGTCCATCGGTACTCCCAGATTTTTAACCTTGTGCTGTAGATTAGAAGCCAGAGGTCCTAGGGCCTGGTCATAAGAGGCTATGGGGGATCGATCACCAAATAGCACACACTCAGTTTTATTTTCGTTGAGGTGTAAGATCTTTTTAAGTCACAGAGACAGTCTAGAAAAGGCTGCTGTGACACACTCTGCGCCTTCAGAGGAAAATATATTTGAATATCAGCATAACAGTGAAAGGATAATCCATGTTTTTTGAAAATGGAGCCTAAAGGGAAAATATAAAAACAGAAGAGAGCCGGCCCCAGAACAGACCCTTAGGGAACACCACAGGTTAGGGGGGCTGAGGATGAGGAGCAGGTACCGATGCTGACTGAGAAACTTCTGTTTGTGAGGTAGGACCTGAACCAGTCTAGAGCAGTGCCTCGGATTCCCACGAGTTGTTCTAAGCAAAGAGGGTTGATAATAGCCTGCTTAAAAATTGTAGGGACTGATCCGGACTTTAGACAAGAATTGATAAGGATCAGGATGATAGGTCCAATTGTCTCAAATACCTCTTTAAATAGTGTAGGAGGAATCAAATCGAGAGAGCAATTAGATGATTTCATGTGAAATAAGAATTCAGACAGCTCAGAGAGAGAAACAGTATGAAACTGATCAAAAACACTACAGCTTAAAGTTGTAACAGGGTGATAGATTGACATGAGGGTGGAACAAAGTCTAATAGTGGTAATCTTATTTGTGAAATACTCTAAGAAGTCCTCACACAATACTGTTGATGGCTCAAGCGAAGAAACAGGACGTGGATTAATAGAGTTAATTGTCTTGAAAAGCACCTGGGGTTTGTCACAATTGGTGAGAACTATGTTAGCTAAATAGTTCGATTTGGCAATTTTTACAGCCTTTTGATAATCTGACAAACAGTTCCGGAGTGATTGTAGTGATTGTCCTTTTTCCATTTACGCTTTGCTTGGCGACATCTTTGCCTGAGTGCACGGGTTGAAGTGTTTAACCAAGGCTGCAAGTGAGGCTTAGATGTCTTTGGACGGAGTGGAGCCACAGTGTCCAGTATAGCACTACAGGAGGAGGATAACGAAGATAATAATTCCTCAGGGTTTGTAAAGGAGTCATGCAGAGTATACAGATTTGTGTTCCTAAAGCAAGTGGAGACATCATCTTTCTGCAACTCGCCCTAAACATGGGTTTTAAATATAGGATGCTCATTGTGGGTTTAAAATGTGCCACAAAGCATTCGCTGGTCAGATATTTTTGTTTTGTGAAACATTTTGAAAGTGTTTCTTTTTCCCCTGATGTCCCTTTTACACTTTATTCTCCTCTTGTTCAGCTACCTTTGCAGTTTCTTTCATCTTCTTCTCATCCAAAAATAATATCTGTGTTGTCCAGCAGATCATCACACATCGCCACATCCCATGGGCTTGCTGTTTATTTGAATCCTCACATTAGATGTTCAGCCTCTGCCTTTGATGAGAAAAAAACTGCCTTTATGAGGGCAATTCATCACCTTTATAAATGTGTTCTTCTGCAGAGCCTGAGTGTTTCTGAAAAGAATTATGCCTTAAAAATTAAGAATGTAAGGATGGCTGTGGAGGCAGGTCCGTGGGGAGTCGTTTGTGGTCCTACTGTAACTATGCAGTGGCGCAATAAAACACGGGAGTTTTAAGGGTTTCAAAGTGGTCTTCCTGCTCTCGCTTCTGTCAGCCATAAATTGAGAATAAACACAGCTATATATGGGGCACCCATAAATGCCTTCATAATTCATACCTTTGGGGAGAAGCTCAGGTAGATTAAGTTGTTTCTGTGATGTAATGTTTTTACGTGAATAATTTATTCACAGCCCTCCACCGTACTCCATTCGCTCCCCTTCTTAGCTAATAGCTTGAAAAGGGTATTATTGGACAATAAAGGGACAAATAACATATTGGAGTTGATTTGGCTCATGGGTATATGTAGTCTATAGGTGCAGGGTCTGTGCAGCTCCTCATCCAGGAGTTAAATAATTACCTTCTGGTTGTGGTGTTTTCATCAAATGTGGTCATAGCAAATCCTGAGTGTAACACCTGGTGTATTGAATCTCTGCATGTTGAAGTAGGATTAAACTCTTTGTGATTTATCCTGGAGCTAAAACTTTTCCCAATCTGCCCTCTGACATGATTGTTATCCTAAGGACGGTGGGTGACTGGCATGTGGCAGAGCCTTAAAATACAACAATACAAACATAAGTCCTACATAACTCTGTGGATCTGATGCTCATAAGCTAACAGACGAGAGAGCCGTTAAAGACATAATACATCTCAGAAAAGAGAATCCGAGGAAGCTGGGTGCCAGATTTCTGATCAAAGCACCTTTTGAAGTGTGTTGTGTGTGTGTGTGTGTGTGTGAAAGGCGGAGAGTAAGAGACAGACTGAGAGAGTGTGTTTGTGTGTATTCTCTTAAAATCTGCCTGGGTGTCTGTCTTTGTCAGTGTAACAAAATGCACTGAGCAAATATACAGCAGCAGACAAAAGCACTGGGCAGGTTGGGTGGATCAGCAACTACAGCTCCAAGGTTGAGGATAACTGAGGAGAGACAGAGAGAGAGAGAGAGAGAGAGCACAACTAGGGGAAAGAAAATACACAATGTTATTAACATGTAATTATGTCATGGTAAGAGAGAGAGCGAGAGAGAAAAGGAGGAGAGGAGCTCAGAGTGTCAGGAAAGTCCCCCAGTGGACTAAACCTATAGCAGCATAATTAAGAGATGGTTCAGTCACCTGATCCATCTCTAACTATAAGCTTTATCAGAAAGGAAAGTCTAATCCTAAAGGTAGAGAGGGTGTCTGTCTCCCAAACTTTAACTGGGAGCTGGTTCAACAGGAGAGGAGCTTGATAACTTAAGGCTCTGTCTCCCATTCTACATTTGGTAACTCTAGGAACCATAATACAGTTAAAGTATGTCTATCTGCATAGATAGTTATTACCAAAGCTAAGAAACATATCTGATGAGCATTTATTCATCTTACTTACTTACTTACTGTCAATGCGTCTTTATTTGTTTTCCACAACATCTTTTCGAGGTTATATTGTATTTTGGCAGTGGTTATGTGCCCTGACTTCTATGCAATATAGAAATTTCTCACTTTATAAATTAGAAATGAATGTTGAGGTGAAAGCATCAATACAGTTACATATAACATGTATGACAAAGAAAGAAATAAGTAACTGTTGTTTCGAAGTATTTACTACCTTTTCTACATAGTTTCAAATTGTTTGATTAAAACTCACTAGGTCCTACATATGAATTGACCATTAATCAATTAATCAAATTCAATGTAACTAATATAATATAATAATATAACACATCCAAAATTAGAAGACATTAAAACTAAGGAGTTAAATTCTCCACTAACTCCAAAGGAACTCCAGGAAGCTCTAAATAATATGCCAGATAAAAAGGCTCCAGGTCCAGATGGTTTTCCAGCAGAATTCTGTAAAGAATTCTGGACAAGTAAATGGTAACCTACCTCCAAATATGAATTCTGATAACATTAGTCTCTTGCTTAAACCAGGCAAAGACCCACTTTTGCCTACGAGCCATCGTCCAATATCACTTATTAACGTTGACCTTAAAATAATCTGCAATGCTCTGTCAAAAAAATAGAGAAGATAACGCCTCTCAAAATATTATATAGTTCTCCAACAGCATGTGTGCATGTCCGAACAAATAATTCAATTCAATTCAATTTTTTTTATGTTGGGGCCTGATCCTTTAGCGCCTTATATGTAAGGAGAAGGATTTTAAACTCTATTCTAGATTTAACAGGGAGCCAATGGAGAGAAGCTAA
>JAUMHJ010000028.1:489445-518124 GCA_032361105.1 Microctenopoma lineatum | reverse complement strand
TAATTAACTTTTGAGTGCATTGAGGATTTATCATTAACATGAACAAATTGGGATCTATCTGACAGATACGATTCAAATGAGAGCAATGAGAGCATTGCCTGCATTACTGCAGATGCCGCGCCTATCTGTCTGTCGACCTCCCACTCCCTTCGTCCCTTACTCGTAAACAAGACCCCGAGAGACTTAAACTCCTTTTTTCCGGCTGAGAACCATGGTCTCGAATTTAGAGTTGCTGACTCTCATCCCCGTCTTTCACACTTGGCTGCAAACTGCTCCAGTGACAGGAGGAGGTGGCTGCTGGATGAAGCCAACAGAACCACATCATCTGCGAAAAGCGGCGATGAGATTGTGAAGTCACCAAACAGAAACCCCTCCACCCATTGGCTGCACCTAGAAATTCTGTCCATAAAAGTTATGAACAGAATTGGTGACAAAGGGCAGCACTGGTGGAGTCCATCCTCAACTGGGAACAAGTTCAACTTATTACCGGCAATGCGAATCAACCTCCTGCTTCTCCTGTACAGGGACTTAGTGGCTCGTAGCAGCGAGCCCTATATCCGCACTCTTGAAGCACACCCCTAAGGATCCCTCGAGGGACACGGTCGAATGCCTTCTCCAAATCCACAAAACACATGTGAATCTCCCTGTAGTTGGAGAACAGCCTCCGGTCCCCCTTCTTGAAAGGGGAACCACCACCCAGTCTGCCAACCCAGGGGAACTACCCCTATGTCCATGCAATGTTGCAGAGACGTGTCAACTAAGACAGCCCCACAACATCCAGAGCTTTAAGGAACCTAGGATAGACCTCATTCACCCCAGTGGCCTCGATACCTCTGAATCTGAATCAATTACACGTAAAACTCTGTTTAATTAACATCTTTACTTAAGTTTAAACAAAACTGTAATCTTTCTCTAACCCAAATCAAATAGTTATTCTTGTCTAAACCCTGCTTCACATGGGTTTGTGGTTTGGTGTGGTGCTTTATATGCCTCCATCCAGTGCTCTGCATTGCAGTATAATTATTTTTGGATTAGGTGCATAGAAACTTTTGTCACTGCTCCTGTGTTGTAGCTAGAGTAGCTTGTTTTAATATCATAACTATATCATGATTTGGTATGTACATTTTACTGATATCAGTCAAATCAACTTAAAATGAACCAAATAATAATTTTAAGCAATTATTTAAAATGGAATAACCCTTTAGTATTAAGGTGGTATACAAATATGCACTGATGGCACTAAATAGAATTAACAACACACATACTGTACATCTTAACCTTAAAACAAGTCATATTTTTCTGGACTTAACAAGGCCAAGAGCACAGTTCAGTTTCTGCTGTGATATTTATACTTATTTATACTCGTCATGCATTCTAACCACATTTAATGTAATAATCATATGTTGCATTGAAAAATAATCAATCCAGTGTTTTAGAAAAACTAAACATAATACATAATACACTTTGGTAAAGATGTGCTTTGCCATGTGTTCGTGTATGTCTTCCTATTGGAGGGTTGCACCCTCTAATTGGTCTTAATTGTTAGTAATACCCCGAAGTCTTTTCTTTTAGGTTGCCCCAGCGTGCGGCTGAGAAGATGCCTTTTTTATTGATGTGACAGCATTAAATTGAGAACCTTTGGCGGAGTGTCAAAGCCTAATTAATCACTCTAATTTCATCTCTCTGTGCATCCTCAGCCACTGAGTGAATGTGATCAGAGCCGTCTCTGCGTTAGCTAATTAGCTGCTAACCCTGAGATGGAAAGGCCCTTGGGGTGAGAGGCGAGGGGCTAAAACTGGCCTAAATGGCCACATAATGACCAAGGGAACGGGAGGCAAAACCCAGCTCATTTTCATTATATGTTACATTCAAGTGCTCCACCCCCTCTCCTCCACCCTAATGGATCTGATTTCTTCAAGTATTCAAGGCCAAAGCTGTGGCCCTGTCCATCCTTCATGAGATACTCTAATGCCTGCTGGAGTAGATGCCAGAACTTCACCTTAAATAGAAAAAAAATCTAATCATGGCCCACGGTCCAAAAGCCTTATCCAGTCTGGAAAGAAAAGAACCAGCCAGCCTGAATTTTTCAAACATTTTTTCCCTGGTGTGTGAGATGAAACTGAGAAATTCCACGTGACCATTATATGAGCTGTAAAGTGAATAAAACCAAAAACACAAGAAGCTACGCTGACTCACTAATAGTTACCGTGGGAGTGTACAGAAATGATTTAGGCAGGACATTACTGTATATTTCATTTTATTAAAAAAGCGCTAACACCTCCACTCCAGTGACACACGTGACTAAGATGGGAAGCTGCTGATGGCTGGGTAGGATGGACAAAATAATGACTTGTGACATACGTGAAGGCATTTGGGGAATTATATATAATGAAATTATATTCTTAGTAACATACAAGGAAGTGCAGCATCTTTATTCAGAGTTTATAATTTTTTATTAATTCGAGTTATAGCCGTGGTGATATGTCAAACCCCACCTCACACACACACACACACACACAAACACTCACAGTTCAAAGAAGCAGACTTGCAGTGTCTGGGCTGCTCTTCTGCTGATATTTGGCACCATTCCTGCATATTAAACTTTACAAGGCCCAGTTTTTCTATATTGCCTGTCATGTGTTGTTAAGACTGGTTTTTCTCTATTAAAGCCTTCATCACACCACTTTTTACAAGTGTGTGGGTACATCTGGCCAACGCATTTGGCATCCTCTGTAGATCCTGGCTCAGACACCTAACATGAGTCTTAAAAGCGCTCAGCACCCAGCCTGCCTGGCACCGGCCCCTCTGGGAAAGCTGGGCTGAGAGCACAGGCCGGGAATCAGTGTGTGTGTAAGAGAGAGAGAAACATTGACCCTTGCTCTACTTACTGTTTGTTGCTTGTGACTGTTGGTGATCCAGAAATTTTAGCCTCTTCTACTATTCAGTAAGTAGCTTTAAGAGGTTGTGTGTCACTCAGTAGAAATGTGTTAGCTAAATGCCTGAAATGTAAATGTGAATGGGAGTCATAGGGAGCAGACTGAAAAAGTTAGTAGTTAGGAGGTTCAGTTTAACCTTGTAATGTGTATTGTAATGTGGTCATAATTGGCTATTGGTTAATTAGTTCTTCAATACTTTATTCTTTTTGGATGACTTAGATGTCTTAGATGAGGTACTAAACTGACAATCACGTTTATATAAATCAATATCATGAAGTGACATTGCATGTGTGCCTCCTAATTTGTAATATTTTGTAGCCCAGTTTAATTTTTCAGAAGTTTCATCTGTTTAAATGTACCCATGTGGGTGAATAGAAAATCTGCTGGGTGCTGTCCTTACTGAAATCTTTGTAGAATGTATTCGCTTTGTGGTGTTGCAGAGTATTTCTATGTGCTTTGGTACAGTTACATTAGGTTGCTAATTCAATTCATTGACATCACTGATTATTATTGCTATCATTATCTGCTGTCTAATCAGAAATACATTTCAGATGACAACATCTTATCTGTATCATCTTACCACAGAGAAAAGTACTTTTTGTGAAGCTATGTCTGTCCAATCCAGCAATTTAGTGAAGAGGTTAATTAAAAAGATTCCTGACCAAGTACAGAAACATGAGTGTCAGCAGAAAAGCCTGCTGTTTGAATGCAACACTGTTGGTTTTGGTGTTTTCTGTTGTTGTATGCAAATTTGAATTAGTAGTAAAAGCCTCACAGGGAATGAGGGAATAAATGAAATTAGCATTTTGCAATATGTACAGCACTGGTTAACCTGTGTGCCTGTTCAGTTGCATTTGTGTTTGACCTATTTTCCATCATATTAGAAATTAAAAAACAATTTTTACTTTAAATAATCTGGGATGAGTGAATGTACTGCACAGCATTACATTCTAAATGACTGTCAATGACATTCTAAAACACAGTCATTGATTCATTGATTTGTCTCAACTAATTATTTTGATGAGATTAATGTATTGTTAGTTTTCATGGCTGCTGCTGATGATAGCAGTGTGATGGCTGCAAGTCTGTCTCATGCTGTAAAAGCATCCAGATGATCTGAAAGCTACAGCAGAGTAGGGTTTAGAAAGAGCTGGGTTTAAGAATCCTATTTTATAAAGCTGTTGCAGCTGCTCTGGAAAATCCTTAATACATAGTTTATTGTCCTTAGGATAACAATTTCTAGGAAAATAAAAACACAAGCATCCATTAACACGCAGTAAATTTTCAGTTCTGAGCCTGTTTTGTTATTTCTCTGTGATGTCTGCCAAGACTCTTCCTTTCCCTGTAATTACTGGATCACATTCACATCACACATTAACATGAAACAGGCAGCCAAATAGTTTGTTTTTTTCCCAACGTTGAGAATTTATAGCCTGGTCTATGTTTTGTCCTTATATTGCACTGAAATGCAGTTTCAGCCAAGCTTGGCCAAGACATCCATATGTTTGTTTGACCTGACTGATTTCCTTCAGTAACAGCTCCAAACACACAGATATGCACACACAGACACACACACTGTACATACACTTCATTTTCTTTATTTTACTGTCAAAAACCTGAGATGCGGTCAGTGTTCAGTACAAACCATGCTTGGAGTGCGTTTTATTTGCGCTCATCCTCAATCTGCTCACAGTTTTAGCAAGATAATTAGCAAGTCTTTATGCTGCGAGGGACTTCTTTCTTGTGAACACCCATTTCTAATTATGCACTACAGGGGAAGTTAAGGTCTGTTTTTAATAATTCATATTTTGCTTACAAAGTATTAAGACTGCTGTTCCTCAGACCCTTTTCTCCACCACCCACCTTCCAACTCCTTGTTAAACTTCTGCGTTGGAATGTATTGTAAACTGATATTTTTTTAACTGGAAAATTGTCCTACCTTTATGATCAGCTTGAGTCCCCACTGCTGGAGCCAAGAGAAAACTAAGCACAGTTTTCTTCAGCAGAGTGAGGAAAAGCTGCTTATGAAAACAGATTTTTTTATGGTCTGACTTTCGGGAAGGCCGCCAACTACTATCACTCTCAGCTATGACACAGATGCTTATTTAAAGTGATCATGGAAGTGGAGTTTTTAAATGTTTTAGTGCCAGGTCTTTATAGAACAGATTATAATCAAACATAATATGCACAGAAAGCGGGTTGCACTCCACGCCCACTTACATATAGTCACTTTCTGCTGTGATGCATGACACAGTAACCTCACCATATGAAATTATTGGGCAATGAGTAACTCTCATGTTTTCAAAGAGTTTTAAAGCCTTACAGTATGACTTGAATACAGAGGTGAAGGTGTGTGTGCAGTTATCTGACACTGACACATTTGCTCTGAAAACTGTTTTTTTGAAACTGACTGATTAATGAAGTCTAACCATCCTTTTCTTCATTTTCATCTTACTATCATCAATCAAAAAAATAATCTGATGTACCCACTTATTAAGACTGGGTTCCTTTACTTTCAGATGCCTAGTTATATGGTTCCTTCAATTGTTTGCACCAAAACATGACCTGTAAAATATATCTGCTTTCAACTTAAAGTAGGGCAGCTTTTAAATTGACATCATGTAAATATTCTGTACTTATATAGCTCTTTTTCTACCGCTGCTCAAAGTGCTTTAAAATGTTTTGTATATACCCATTCACACACACACTCACACACACTGATGGCAGAGCTGCTATGCAGCTGACCTGACACACCGGGGGCAACTCGGGTTTCAGTGTCTTGCCCAAGGACACTTGCTCAGGGACACCGACATATAACTGGACGTCCTGGGAATCGAACCGCCGATCATCCGATTGGAGGGCCACTGTTTTACCCCCTGTCAAAAATACATTGGTTGTGACACAGCTAAATTTTTCGCTCATTAATTGAACTGACTTTTATTTTTAATTATAGATAAAATTATGCGCATGCTAATAATGATAATAATAATAATAATTCACATTGTATTCCTCCCCATAGGCCCCTCCCTGCCCGTAACCAGCAGAGTTGCTTACATTTAACTTGCTTATATATTTCAGATTTATGGTACAGTTTATAAATGAGTATTATTATACTGTCACTCTTCCACGTATGGGGAATCATCAAAGTTAGCATTATATAGGCTGTATTAGCAAGATGTAGGGTGTATTTTCTTATATTGTAGCATCTTGGCTTTCAAACAAGCTTTAATGTAGCCCACTGTAGCTCACTTCTTTACCGCTTTAACGTATCTCATAAATGTGATAATACTGTCTGTATACTGTAGTATATAGTACTACACTATACTATATATATATATATATATATATATATACTATAATAATTTAGAACTAGAGGCCTCCATTTGATTCTTGTCAGGGACCACAAAAAAGAGATGTGAGCCCTGTGACTGTTCAAGAGGACACAATGTATTTGGATGGGGCTCTGACATGCCGTTCCCCTGGGTCACATACTATATATCCTATTCATGGGATACAGTATATCCTGTTTTGGTTTTTCTTTTTATAAAGGAGAAAGAAATGAAGAAGAAGAAGAAGACGAAGAAGAAGAAGAAGACATTGTTGTTAGAAAAAATGTCATTCTTCATCAGAACTATTCTGTACTGATCAAATTTGCACCTCAGTCAAACGTAGAATCTGTAACAGGCATTATCTAGCGATAATACATTTTTAAATGACCACGTCAACCGAATAAAAGGCCGCCCTGCACCACAAATTCCTCTGACCAATCTAAGAAATGCACCACCGCGTGCAGCACACACGGATATTTCTCCTGCACAAGAACATGTGGGAGAGGCAGCTTACTGAGGATCAGCAGTTCATCTTCCATCCACAGCTCATAGTTTTGGTCACACATTCAAATATTTACTGCCCCATGTCATTGCAACTTAAAAAAAGAAATTGAATTTGTTACTGATATGACAATGTGACACATATTTTTTCACTGATTTAAATCAACAGATTCTGTGCACAGGAAACATCTGTGAAGTTAGACTCATTCTAACATAAAATGCTATGAAACCAGATAAAGACCGGTGGCCTTCACACAACATCTACACCAACAAAATATACGAAGAATATCCAGTGTGTAAATTAATATCCTGCCTAATCAATCTAATCAAGAGGTAGCTCCAAGTAGTTCGGTTTTATTCCACGTCGGATCCCCACACGATTTATTTGTCAAAACCAAATTCACTAGTCACAGACAACCAAATGAGCTATTTAGAAGCAATTCACTCCAAAGATTCTTACATTTATGACATTTATCTGAAATATCCTGCATTGAAGCATGTTTTTCTTATGTACAGATGCTGAAACAGAATCTAAAGTGATGAAAGTAAAAACCTCAGGTGAAGAACATGACGGAAGCTTCTGTGTTGTCCAGGAGAACAGACAAAATAAATGCTATTATCTAAAAAATCTATAATCATCTGAAACTGAAACACTGCAGAATGTACAACACACATGTGCAGACACACAAATGAAAAATAACCATAACTCTCTCACTCACACACACACATGTGCACACTCCCTCATGCACATTCACGCACACAGCAGTAGAGGTCTCTTCAGAGTAAAATCATCTGACACAGCTCTGAGTGCAGCAGGTAATAAGTAAATGGACTGTAAGGCACGTGACAGTTGTAGGATATTGTAACCTGTGTTTAATCTCAGATTTCCCAAATTTTTTTTTACAATCCTTCTAACAGTGACTCTTGTAGGACAACATAAATACTGTGCTGGAAAAAAATGAATTTCTGAAAATTAAGCAGTTTTTTTCCAGCAGTCTCTTTCTGTAAACATTGAAAAATGCAAATAAAGTCCTCTCAGTTCTCGACAAGACAACATCAAAATAACAACAACTGTTCCATGTGTAAGGCTTGGCCACATCACTATGCAAATAGTCTCTTATGGGCTCAGAGCAAAATGAAATCTTTTTTTTCCATTACCTTCTCTTTTCTAATCCATAAATGTCTGAAGGAGTCAACAGTGCTCAGTTTTAGATCCAGGAGTGAGGGGCAGAGGGGAGAAAGGAGTTGGGGAGAGGTGTGGCTGTGGGTGAAGACTCCAGACCATCAGAAGAGGCTGGTCAGTGTGGTCTGTGATGGGCTCCGACACTCGTGGACGTCCATGCCGCCCGGCACCGAGGTAAGCACAGAAGTGACAGTGGGCATGGTAGGGTTTGTCAAGTCTGTCAGGGTGGTGGGAGTGCTGGAAGGGCTCATGGAGGCGTTGGAGATCTCTGAGGCTGGACCTGAAGGTGTCCCGCCCTGCAGCGTGGAGCCGTCAGAAGCCTTATCCACACCGGTGCTCTCCTGCCGTAGCAGGTTCCTCCTGAACTTGGCTCGAGCGTTTTGGAACCAGACCTGCAGCAATATAACATCAGCGATGAAAATGATGCAGTACAGTGAAGTTTACTTTCTACCTCACATTCCAATAAACTGTATAGTTGGATTCTGACTGTATTTACTCACTGTACTGTTTAAATCTCTCATCTCCAAACCTGTACAAAAGCACAACTCTCCACATGGCTCTGACAACAACATGATGTTCACAGACACACACTAATAACAATTTTCTAGAGACTTAAAAAATTCTGCTGGAAACAAAGTTGAATAAAGATAATTATTTGTAGCAATTAACATGCAGCACATTATATCGGCTCATACTAACCATATCTGGGACACGTTTAAATCTCTGTAAGTTCTTTTAAGCTGGTTGTTTAACTGTCTACAATAGGTTTATGTTAATGTTTCCCTGACATAGTCCCGGAAGCAAAGACAGAAGCAGAGTGTCCGTGTCTGACAAGGGTCTGGACAGACAGGTCTAACCATTAGACCAACTTCACACAGAATATCACTGTTTGTTGTCCTGTTTCTACCTGCAGTCACTAATGCAATCTTTAGCTCCAACCTACCTTAAAGCTGTTCTAATCATCATTTTTACATGAAAGGCTCACACTAAAGAACCATCACCTGCGTCTGAGGTTTTCAACAAAAAGCCCTCAGATACACAGTTTACTTTACTTGGCAGACGCTTTTATCCAAAGCGAATTACAAGGAGCTAGTGCTGGATGTCTCGCTCAGGGACACACCTGGTGGGGGATGGACTAGGTGTGTCCCCTAGTCCGCTTTTTACCAAATATGAGTAGTGCCAAAACAGCAGGTCTGGCTGCTAAAATAACTGGCACTGACCCAGGTTATCAGTGCCAGGGAGAAGTTGAGTCATGCTTACACTGTGCTTACCTGAACTCCTAATAAATAAACTCATTCTGTTCCCTACAACCTTCCCTACAAGCTTGTGTTGTGTCTCTTACTCTTTAAAACGTTTGTATTTTCTGATAAGATATGATCCCTTAAACCATTTTGGTTTCTTCTCGTGTCGAGCACACACCAGAGAGCATCTCCTTGCACTTGTTTAAAGTCAGTTCGCAGATGCTCAAGACTGGAGTTGAGGTTAAAAGAACACTTTAAACAAAGAAGTTAGGATGATGGCTAGTTTCAGAGAGGGAGTGGTAGCGATAGCTACACCAGAAAGAAAACCTTTTCTAAAATAAAGCAAAAAGGTATTAATGGACTTGTCTGCAGTGTTTAGGGGGATAAAAGCAACTCTGACTTTATTCTTGTATTTGTAAAGGTAGATGTGTCTTTGCCCCACACCTTGATATGTGAGCCAGCCTCCTGTCAGTGTCACTAACGGTAATTCACTGTCACTTTCTGAATTCAGTTTGCTTCACACGCTCTTTGCTCATCTCTCCTACTATAAAAAAGCAGGAAGTGAAGAGGTGGATGGTCTGTGGCGAGCTGAGCGGTGGAGCGCGTTAGTGACAGAAACAGAGCCATGAGAAACAGGGTTGAGGGAGATGCGCTTCAGCTGCAGTAACAGGCACGAAGACTCAAAGCGCATCAAAGCAAAGTGACTGCTTTGTTTTCTGCAAGCGTTAATTAAAGCAGCGGGATGATTTTTTTTTTGTTTCCCCTTCTCAGAAAAAAATTGGATTCAAAAACCTTTTTGTCTAATTTTCCTTCTTCTCAGTCCCTGGATGATTTGCTGTCACTGTTTGTGAAAATCAAATGCCCTGTTGTGTTTTCTCCCTCTTCGTGTGTACAGTAAAACAGTGCTTTTTGTTTCTCATCCCTCAGTCCTCGCCATGACATCACTTCTCTTTACGGCTTCACTTTAATTTTGCATTCCTACATGAACACGCATATTGACTATTACCCCATCCTTTCTGTGCAGCATCATTTCTTTATATTAATAATTAAATCATTGATTAATAGTTTGGGTGTAATGAGGGGAAACATGAGAAAGCAGAAAAGAAAGCAAGAAAACACTCAAGCTTGTTTGCCAGCAGTTTCACTGGAGTGAAAAACAGCAGTATCTAACGCTGATTTGGCTTCTTTAATGGAAATCTCACTTAATATATTTTGTATTTGGAATCAACTGATTTGCATAGGAAACTAGTGCCATTCCTTTAGCCCTGTTGGCAGTTGTCTAAGTAAAGCAGGGTCCCGTGTGAGGGACAAGGATGCAGATGTTACCTGTAGGACCCTCTTGGTGAGGCCGGTTTTCTGGGCGAGCTGCTTCAGGTCCTTGGCATCTGGATTGTGGTTGATGGCAAAGTAGGACTTCATTGTCCTCAGCTGGTGGTGCTTGAAGGATGTCCGCATGCGCTTGGTTTTCTGACTGGAGCTGTATTGGGAGTCCCGGTCCATGGACTCGCCGTCATTCTCGTTGCAGCTCAGTGCTGTGGATCAACATGAAATGGAAGAATAGAACTTGTTAGCAGTCACTAAATCTGCAGTTTGACTTTTTTAGCGCTTTACTTGTGATTGGCTTGTCCATTGTTTGGACCATTATTCTCTATAATGGAAAAATGCATCTTACAAAAATGATTGTGCTGTTTACACCCACTGAATTCTAACAAATAAATGTTCTACTACATGATGACAACCTTTCTTTTTTCATTTCTCATATTTTCTCTCATTTAGGTCCATAAAATCGATCAGGTTTTTTTTTTTATTCTGACACTGTGGTCTGACAGCTGTTTCTTCCAGCTGCAGATCATCTACCAGTCTGCACCTCGTCCACACGTCTGTCCCTGTTTACATGTCTTTCTATGCTGGCTGCAACACACACATACACACACACATGTATTTGTCCCAGTCTGCAAAATTTTTGGCAACATTCAAAGTGTTGCTGCATGCATAACAGTTCGCGTTCAATATCAAAACGCAGCAAATGATGAATATGAAGTGAGTGAAACCATCAGAATAACACTTCACTTAATTAGACCATACACACCGGGCAGAACAAATGCTGCTTTCAGGCCAAAGCATATGCTGCAGCATTTTACCAAAAAAACAGCCTGTTTCGTGCTTCCTCCTACAGAAAGTCTTTATCTTAGAGATAACTGCGCGTCGGAGCTGCACGCTGCCCAGCCCCTCCACATGCGAACATGTGATTGCTGAGGTGAAGCTTTGTTTCTGGCTGCAGACAGAAGAGGGCGCACTGTCTCTTCACTCTGCTCCTCCCACTGCTTCAAATTCATTTTCTTCACACTACTTGTTATTTTTTTTATTAAAAGCTTAGCTTCTTCTTCAGAGTTAGACTTTCTTGCTGTGTTTTCAGTACTTTGGTAGTCAGATGTTTGACTTGTTTTGGGCAGTTTCATTTAATAGTAGTTTCATCCTTAAAAAAAAGGAAGCGGCGCTTCATCTGCAAGAAGAAGGAAAATAACAAAAGCACCTGGCAACATGCGGAACATGCAGCTAATTTCACCTAAACTGACCAAACTTTTCAGAAGTTTACAGAAATGAAAAATGAACCCGACTCTACATGTTTGTACAAGTCTCAGGGGTAGAGACACGTGTGTTTAGTTTGTGGAGTAATTTAAAAATGAATGCAAATAAAAATCAACTCACTGTGACAAAGTTCCTGTGTTCCCTGCTCTCTCTTGCAGTGAATAACTCATCAAATCACATTGATATCTCTGGTGCACACCCAGTTTGGCTCAGTCCCAATGCAAAAAGGCTCCAGCAGTTTCTGTGTATGTGAGTGTGTGTGTTTGTGTGTGTGTGTGTGTGTGTCGGGGGTGGGGGCGTCTGTAGACGTCTATGGAGCTTGACAAGTGGAAAAGTGCGAAAGCAAAAGCTGGAACATGAAAAAAACTTTTCTTTGTATCCTTAAAGAGGACATAAACCCAAACTTTAAACCTGAAAAAGTAACTATAAATGAAATTTCGATGAGCCTGTGCTTTGTTTTTGGACTGACTGCTACGCGGCCTGCATAGTTTATTCTCTGTTTATTAGTTGGTAATAAGCCTAGACTGACTTAGTCATGCACCATGTTTGCTTTTAACTCGGACTAGGCTGGGAGTTGAATGGAAACTATGCTGATTGTCGGATTGTGACAACAGAAAAGATATAGTAAAATCACAACCGAAGTCCAAGAGAAAGATTAGAAACTCTAAACCAAAACTGGGCCCAGCGATAAGTCAGTGTAAACTTTCTGTAGAAGCATTACACGAAGTGCACAGTTGTGTCAGAAAAAGTGGGAAAGCTCCGGTGTGGTGGTGTTAAAGTGAAGCCTGAGCTGCGCGTATCTTTATTACAGCACACCAGCACGTTTTGGTCAGACATCCAAGATTTATTGTTGCTCTTATTATCGGAATTATTATATTAAAAATATTCTAAAATGACCGTCTTCGTTCTTCTCACCTGCGTTATAAGCAGCCAGCTCGGCTCCCGGCCCCGGGCTTTTCCTCTTCCTGGGCCGGCCTTTCTGCACTGTCCCCACGCCGTTGAAGTAGGATAGTCCGAGCGTGTTGGCCGGGCCCAGGCCTTTGTGCGGGACAACGTCCGCGTGGTTAAAATGTGTCTGATATTCTCCCTGGATGAGAGTCTCAAAGTGCAGGCGACAGTACACCAAACTGTCCTTCATACCAAAGTGGTCCCCGGTGGTCAGCATCTTGCTACAAGTGGTGCAGGTGAAGCAGTTGAGGTGGTAGACCAGGTCCCGTGCCCGCATCACCATCTCCGAGGCTGAGATTCCCAGATGACACCGAGCGCATCTTTGCACCGAAAATCTTCTGCGGACAAGACAGAAACTTCATCACAACGTGGCCGACAGACAGCCCGCATTCCTCATGGTGCAATACGGTGGTAACGACTCGCTGGGGGCTCTTTTAACTTTTCTCTAACTATAATTCTATTGAAATATCCAGAGGTTTCCAAAGCAGTGGAGGTGGTGGAGAGAGGGGCCACACTCTTTTCATTCACAGCTGATGAAATATGTTTTATTTAAACAAATGATAAAAACACAGATACTGAATTATGGCGTGACGTTAGTCGCGAGTCCTTATAGTCAGTTTTTCCAGGACAAACATATCGTGACATAAGCTCTAAGCAAGAAATAATGTTCAAACTCGAAGAGGCGGATTTTTCTGAGGCGTGATTATTTGTGGTGGTGCTTAAATCTAACAAAAATCGAATACAAATCATTTGAAATATATTTCTCTGTAAAATCCCAAAATACAGACACAATGCAGGGCACTGTTCCCTGAGTGTGGAGCTCCAGGCCCTGCGCGCCCTCCTACCTGTAGTAGTCCTCCTTGCAGTAGATGCTGCCGTCCTTGCTGAAGCAGGTGAGCTCCGACTCCAGGTTGAGTTTGCACTCGCAGCACTTGAGGCACCGCATGTGCCACTGTTTGTCCACGGCCAGCAGGTAGTACCGGTCCGCGATCTTCCTGCCGCAGCCCGCGCACAGAGCCACGCGCTCGTTGGTCATACACGGCATGGACTGCAGGGTCACCACGGACACAGGCAAAACGAAAATATGAGCATGAAACAGGACACGAAATAAACACAAGACAGGAAATAACGAAAGCACAGAGGGCTACATATTAAAAGAGAAAATGATTTTCGTTTAACCGTCACTCAAGTAATATTTATGACTATAGTGACATTAAAATATGAAGCATGACGGAGAGCTTAGTTTGTTCGTTAGAGAACAGGAAACACAACACGAATAACATAGTAACAACAGGAGGTGATGTGAGCTGTGGCCACATGTGTTAAATTAATATATATATATAAAGATCTAAAGTAAATACAGCAGGTTTATGCAGATACTATTTTAGAATTATCCAACGTTTTAGCTGGATGTGGGATTATAAAAAAAATATTCCTATGAGACTATGAGATTTTTAAAAACCACAAAAACAATATTAATTATCTGAATAATAGAAGAAAAATAATAGGAAATGTAAAAAACATTAAAATGAAAAACAAAGGAAATAAAATATTCTTTTTCCAAAGGCCTGTAATATGAACGCAGTTTGCTAATACAGCTGCAGCTAAATTCCAGGAATTCGTTTCTTTTCTTTTCTTTGCTTTTGATCTAATTTTTATGAGAATTATTAGCGAGCAGCTGCGTTTTTCCCTCAGCTGTGATCACAGAGAATAAACAGGTAAATGCTGCTGCCTTTGTTTCCATAAGAATCCAAACTTGAAGCCGTGTTTTCCTGCTAATGTTTATGCACATTCTGTGTGTGTGTGTGTGTCAGGAACATATTCCGCTTTTGTCCATGAATCATTCAAAGTGTGAACAGTATACACTCCATGTGGCCTGTTTGCAGCTGTTTAAGCTCATTTCAGAAAATACTAATATTTATCGATGGGTTTAGTTTCTTAAATCATCATTCTGGATTCGTGTCACTGAAGCTTTGCTTGGACCAAAATAAGTTGGAGATGGAAACAGTATTCGGGCCTTTTACATGACGGAAGTGTCCGAGTTTAAAACAACTACTAAAGAAGCAGAGACATGTAATGGAGCGTTTTTTGTGTGGGACTGAGAGCTGGAAGAGCGCAGCCGCTGTCACATGTTTCCAGGCTGCCATGCTGCCTGCGCTAATAAGCCGAGAGGGCCAAACGGAGCTCTCTTACCGTCTCTGACTCCTCCATATCGATGGCTGAGCTGATGCCCGCTGACTCGCTCTTTCCTCTCCGCTCCATCTCTTCCACCACACCGTGCACGTCGCCTCCAGGGAGGCCATGGAAAAGCATCGTTGCCGCGGAGGGGAGAATATTATAACTGTTCTCTTCGGATCTGCAAGCCAAGATGTCCATCAGAGGCAAGTAAAAAAGAAAAGAAAACCCCCAATTTAATTAATGCCACTGACAATTCTCGCTTTTGAAGCTTTTCCTTTCTCGCTGTGGCAAGTAACAAATCCAGTTCAGGGAGGAAAAAATATGAGGGAAAATTTGGACACGTGCTCTCCACACTACGTCTCATCTGCCAATGGAAACCGTCACCCGAATCTCTGCAGCTCTCATTATTAATATGCTATGATTTATTCATAAATAGGATTCCGCTTCTCTGACTGCTTTCGCTTTTCTCTCAGGTAGGAATTTACTGCTGAATTTATTTGTTGTTATTAACACTCAGCTCTGTCACAATCTTCTTCCTCCAGTCACGGTACGTAAACACAGGAGCAGCGAGCCTCTGCCTCGCCGGGAGGAAGCTTCTCTCCTACAGTAACTATGTGTGAGTGAAACTGCCGGAGCTGCACGGCAGCATCTACTGCATCTCACTGAGGAAAAGAAAAAAGAAAAGCAAATAAAAAGCTCAGTCAGTCAGCAGGCTTCCTCTCCTCCGGCTTCAACAGTCCAACTTGATGCTCGCAGCAGCTGATTTCTGTCGCTTAGAATTGTTTTTGTTTTGCTTTGCAGAGAAAAGGAGAAAAACGCAGAGAGAAGTTCAGCTTTGTAAAATCCGGCTGTCTGTGAGAAGCACTTTCCCTTCACAGTAGTCGCTTTACTTCATGTTTTGTCTTTTGCCAAAGAGGCTGCATACATGTGCGTAACAGCAGAAGAGGAGGAGTTGCTTTTACGTTCTCTGATGATAGGCGAGTGTTCGCTGGCCCCCCAAAACTGCCGTTCCTCCTTCTCGGGTCCCGGTTGGACTCTCCGCTCCTTATCAACGGGGCCCTGTTGCGTCACGACGCACCATTTGTGTTCATTGGCTGTTCCGCCGTAGCCGAACTAGTTTGGCTTTACTTTTACTTACCGGTGTGTAAAAGCAGCAGCTTCTCTGTTACCCACGGACCACCGGCTCTAGCGTACCCCTTAGCTGTGTGTGTGTGTGTGTGTGTGTGTGTGTGGAGCCGCGGTTTCAAAGGTCACTTTAAAAGAAAGAAAGCAGGGAGCTGGGTGTTTCAGTCTTCTGGGGTGTTTGGAGACGTCTGTGCGCGCACTAAGGAGGTCTGCTGGGACCTTTCCTCAAGTGACGCACAGGGGGTTCCGCACAGCACCACTGTTGTGCTGCTGCTAACAGGCTCTCCATGGCGCCAAAAGGCTCTGAGCGCAACCTGCAGGGGTGGACACACATGCCTAAAATATTCTAGTAAAGCAAAAAAACCCAAAAAGGACATTTTTTATTTGGCTGAAACAAAAGCAAATAGGATAACGCCACTTTCTCTGGCCCTGAGTGTTTGCTCAGTGTCTCGCGAACTTTCACTTATTTATGTCATTTTACAGTTCACAAGTGTTGTCTGTGAAAAATTCAAACCCACTTCTAATGCGTCGTTTTTCTAAAAAAAAGTCTCAAAATGTCCCGACACATGTCCCCAGAGACCTTAAAGCAAATTCAAGAAAAATAACGACTATCAACTTAAAAATATTAAGAACTGAGTTCTTTTTTTTTTTACTCGGTCACATAGATACGAAAAATCTTACATGTCGTCATCCTTGCTTTTATCTTTTATTTGATTTATTTGCATGAAAGCTCTCCGCATCGTGAAGTCTAGTTTGTGATTTGCTGTCATTTGTCAGACAGCGACTCCTGTTTCCACCACAGACCGAGAACAGAGTTTGGTTCAAGCAGCGTCGGGCTCAGCTGATCCCGGATCCGCGCTCTCTAATTAGCTCTCCGTTCTTAATTGGGAGGAGGGGGGAGGGAGAGAGAGAGAAGTGGACTTCGTCATCAGAGGACGCGTTTGAGGACCAGAGGATAGAATTGATCCTGCACAAAAGACCGTGTGGGAGAAAATTACATGTTATCACAGCACCGCTCTGGCTTTTGTTATTTGGAGTCAATTCAGTTAGTGAAATTGTTACAAACGAAATCCATCCAGAGACGCACTTATGACTTTTTAATAATAATAATAATAATAATAATAATAATAATTTAGCTGAGACAAATTCACAATGTATTTTTCCCCTTTCTTGGACATTTGTAATTCCTTCCTTTTCCTGGTTCGAACAGGAATACCTGTCCTGCCCCCTCCCCCATAATAGTCCGCGTTTAGGCTATTGTGAAGTTTTATTGCACAAATATGATGTTAAGCTCCTAAATCCTTATGCAAATCACCCCTTTGTAATACCCTTAATTGAACACATGCATATTTATCATCTGCATTTTCTCTCTGCTATAAGGTTGGTTTATACATTAAACATTGCGGCAGCGGGCATGTCTGCGGGCGTGTATGAAATATGATATTAGGTGGCAGTGTTAAGATTAAGAAAAAAAATATCAGTTTGTATTTGTATGGGAAGAGGCAGACTTTCTTGTTTCTGTGATTTGATTTAATTCACTTCTCAAGACGAAGAAGAGCTCGTTTACACAGGATTTAGAGATGATTTATGCAAATGTAGGTCGAGCTCTGGACTATATGTAGGAATATTCGGAGTAATGTGTGTTCACGATATTCGCAGCAGAGGAGGAGAAAGTCACAATATGATAATTATCATCGGTATCAAGCGCGTTAAGGCAGAACTGTGCTGGTTAAAATAGACCAATATTTAATTCAGCTATGGTACATTTATTTAAAAAGGTAAAACTAAATTAATTACTACCCTCTATGCCCCCCCCCCCCACACACACACAAACACTTTTCTGTTTTTTTCTTCACATTAGATTGGAGGCGGTAGACTCTTCAGTTCAGGGACATAAAGAGATGCAAGAAAAGGAATCAAAACCAGACTAACACAGTCAGCAGTCAGGGATGAATTGTTCATGAACACAACTTCGGTCAGTTTTTTGCTACTTACTACAAAACATTTAGAGAAAAAAGACTCACAGCTCATTGATATTCTCAGTACAAAGCTGCTGCGCAACTCATCAGAAATCCCATTTACAGTTTATATCTATATTTCTAATGGAAACATATTTCACCACAAAGATGACTTTACAACACCAAAAAGGGACTTTTTGTTCAACTAAATATTCAGAAATTCAATAGCAATAAAATTGCAATTTATATGTATGAGACTTGCAGTGAGGTGATGTGTTCCAAAAAACTCTGTGCTGGCTCTGGTGGAATCCAGCATGTGGGTCAAGTCACAGCTCAATGAGCAGAATAGTTTAATGCTACATTTGGATATGCATGTGCTTTTTGCATAAAAGTGAGGTAAAAGAATTGTTTAAACATTGACAATTGAAAATTGACATTTCTGTGTCTAACTTTGAATGTGCGCTCTGATATCACATATCTATGTAGAACAAAACCCAGAGTTCAGAGCTGTAACCAGAGCTGTGGAACTACTCAGAAGTCATAGATGTTCATCACCAAGCATAATCTTGTAAGATTGGGGCAAACGTCTTTAACCTCTCAGATTTTAAAATCGTCATCACAGGAATCTACCACGTTTCCTTTTCTTTATAAGCTCAGGAGCTCAGTGACCTGACTGTAAAAAAAGCTAGGATGAGGTGTTTATCCACATCAGCTATAATATCAGCGGCTTAAAGTTAAAGAATTGTGGTGCTTTGTGCAAAAACTTTCCCTTATTGACATATTGAAGTTAGAGAAAGTTTGAGGACACAGTGACTGAGACTAATGAGACTGTTTTAGGTTTAGCAGCTGTTTGAGCTTCTGCTCTGCACAAATGAAACACAACTACATGTCAGCCATTACCAGAAGAACATGTGACATTTAATTGAATGTGTGAGAGATAACAATATATAGAAAATAATCAGTTACATATTATTGTGAAGCTAATGTTACAACAATAACTTGAGAAACCTCTGATCTTAATAAGCGTAGAAGAACTAATGAACTAACAGTGTAAGCAGCTAACTTAAACAATTTGTTGAAAGCATATTATGTGTGTGTGTGTGTGAGAGGGGGTGGTGCTGCTGCTTGTCGACGACTAAGATGCTGATGCAGCTCCACTGATTACTCCTTGTCCCATAATGATTTCCAAACAGGGCAGCCATCAATAACACAAATCTGCATTTCTCAGAAAAACATCACCCTCGTCAGGCTCCTGGCATCTTTTTGATCTCGCCCCATTTTAATTGTATTCTGCATAAAGGTAGAGGGGAGGTGCTGGGCTGTGTTGGGCTGTGTGGCTTTAATGGATGCTGCTATGGAAGTGGGGAGCGGGTTACACACTCTCTGAGGAAAGCTCGGCTGTAATTAAGAAAGGGAAGCAGAGAAGACTAAAAACACATGAAAAGAAGGAAGCAGATCACCTAATCACTGTATGTGCAGCATCCCCACATGCACACACACGTACACACACACCTTTAATGTATGAAAGACGAACACGCAAGTGTAAACACAGGGCGTTCCAGACATCACACCTCAGCCTGTCGTGCATCAGTCTCATGCATGTAGTGAAGAGTAGTGTTTTCTCATGGGAGTTGACTGTATGCACATCCATTATTGTAGAACCATCTGATTCATCCTTATCTAGGCAAATGCTCCAATCAGAGGGTCAGGACCTCTCCACAGAGGGCCACAGGATAAACCTAAGGCGTCACCATTTGAGAAAAGAATATGAGCAAACAAACATCGCTTAATGGTGGAGAAACTGTAACATATTGTTCTGTTGGCATTTGATGACCAAGAAGTGCTGTGGAAAACACCAGGTTCAACAGTCTCAAGTTGAACCTCTCTAGTGCTTCAGTCAAACAGTGAAATGTGCAGGAAATTATATAAAATATATGATGGATCAGTGAATGAGTAGCTGACACACGTGTTTAAGACACATATTAGCATTGTTACAGAAATGTGGACTAACTCTGGTAGAGCTGTGGAAGTACGGTCTGTTTCATACTCATTGTCTGTCACAGACAATTGTCATATTTTTTATTGATCTGATCTAACTAAAATAGAAAATTGAATTGAAAAGAAGAATCCACTTTATTGTCATTAAATACATTGTTACATGTTACAACGACATTTATTCTGTGCATTTGACCCATTCCCCCTTGGGGGCAGTGAGCAGCCACAGGCGGCGCTCAGGGAGCTGGCGCTGGGTGTCTCGCTCAGGGACACACCTGGTATGGGGGATGGGCTGGGTGACTCAGCAGCAATTAATATTGCTGCATCCAGAGACCTCTGCCTTAACCACTGAGCTACCAGGCCGCCCATTACAGTATCCTGTTGAACCAAAACATGCTGCTGTAGCTGTGTGTGTGTGTTCTACTGCTGGTGTAATGATTTTTATTAACAAAATGATACTGAAGGTTTCTCTCCTTCATTTAATGCTGATCATTTGAAATTTGGAAGTGTCCATCTTTACGGCATTGTCACTACATTGAATAACTAAAAAATGTTCAAACTATTTATTTAATTCATTTTTATCTTTCTTTAATGTGTGTTTGTTTCTTTTTTTGGGGGGGGGGTATTGAAGTCTGTAACTATACTTGTACAAAATGAACAATACTGGATATTAAAAAGACTAATTTAATGTTTTTCCACATAGGTGTCCACCACAAACCATGTGACACAAATAACTGACCTTACCTGTTAAATGTCTGAACCAGAAGATGGTTAAGATAAGATAGGATAAACTTTAATTTTTTTTTCTTTTAATGGACACAAATATAATTTCCCAATTTATTTTTTACATTCACTTTATCTTTAAATCTATATTTCTGTCTCATCTTTACTTGTATTTCATGAAGAATAACAGACAGGAAACATTTAACCAAGAATTTTGGCTACCAAAAAAACTGCTATCTCTTCCGTCAAATCTGTCAGAGCTAATATGACTAACACCAATCTGCGTGTATTATTCAGCACATTTGAAAACGAACATAGAATCTAACATCAATTTTAAATTCTAATTAGGTTCTTTATTTTTACTTTCTGTATAAATTGCACATGACACAGAAATTGTGTTTGAAATAATGAACACCAACTAGTTCAGGAGCGATGTGTTCAAAGACAACACAGCTCAGGGTTGAAGTTAAAAATGGACAGAGGAGAGCGAAGCAGGAGGGAGCCTTAATCAGTACATTAGACACCGTTTTGTCAAGTCTGAGGCTCAGTGTAGTGTACTGAACGTCTTTTAAGCCTGTTCAAAGAGTCAGTCATCTCTCAGTGGGGGGGCTTCAGCTGATTCTGACCAACCTCACATAAACTCTGTACATTGTGGTTTATGGCTTCTAATGATATTTCCAGGAAATAGAATGAGGGAGGTGGTGGTGGGAGAGAGACTGTGGTAGAAAAAAAAATGAAAAGGAAAACCTCGAAATGTTGCAGACTAAGAAAAGCAGCTGTAATATAATATTTGAATTCAGCTAAATCAAATAGTCCGAATTAGGAAGTTCTTCCCTCACAACAGCCGGATTCTGTGTGGAACTAATCAATAATTAGCATTGTCTGTTTGTCTTCTTTCTCTTTTTGAGTTGTGGTACTGTTTTTCCTCCTGGTTTTGTGCAGCACCATGCTCCCACTACGGCCCCTGTCAATCAGCCCCAGACTGCGAGGATTACAAAAGAAGCTCATTCTGCCACAGGAGCCCCTCTTTGGAGAGCAATTCTAAAACTTACATGCCTCTTATTTGTTGGGTCAAAGGTTAAATTGCTGACCCTCCCCTCCGTTCCTCCCTCCCGCTCTCCCCACCGTGGCCAAGCTGTACTCTGAGTCTTATATTTACATGGATTAGAGTCTTTTCAAGCTGAAGAAAAGAGCTGGTTCACAGTCAAAGCCCGAGGAGCAGTCCATGCTGCCCGAGTGGCCACATTATTCACTGGCAGACAATGACCATATTGTAGTTATGTGGAAAAGGAGGGGGAAGGAGGAAAGCGAAATCCCCCCTTTGCCATGGCAAAGTCCTACACTTGTGCCATGGAGAGGGGAGGGCCGAGCCCCATCCGCTTTTTCAAGCAGAGCAAACAAAGCCTGCCCACTGTGAACAAGATGAAGATGTCAAAAGCTTTTAGGCAGGGGGGTGAGATGGGGTTTAGGGGATAAACCAACAAAACAAGTGAAAAGGTCTTTTCTCAAATGGATAAATCCTTCTAAGTCTACATTTCCACATCAGATTTACTCTCTCCTTTAACATCCACTCTCCTCCCCCCCAGCAGCAACCGTTCCAAATCACAGCATATGGATAAACAAGAAGGAAGGAGTTTTGTCTCAACGAAGAAACAGAGAAACAGATCCTACGTTGTTGCAGTTGCTGCCCAATATTAACTGACCAATCTGGAATAAAAAGAGTTGTACACCAAAGATCGTGTAAGAAGGAGAGTCTGAGCTCCTGCTTGCACAAAGTGCACATCAAAATGGAACAATCAGAATTTCTAGATAAAGACTGGAAAGTCACTCATCTGAAAATTACTCCTCTGGCTGCATTAATGCGAGATTTCCTCACAGTATATAAGGACGTACAGAGAGTTCTCCGTGACATGCACCTATGGCAGTGTGATGTCTCAGAGGACAGAAGCCTCAGGCACTGTGGAGTGAATGACATAAGGAGGCCTGGTATACAGCCACAGCCAATTCACATGCAAATTCCCAGCCTTGCACTGACTCTGATTAACTCCCTGTGAGTTCATAGTTTCCCTGTTAACAAAGATTTAGCCGCTTTTGAGCAAAGCGGTACATTAAGTGGGAAGAGACACAGGGAAAGAGCACTGGTGGTGAACCTTACAGTAAAGCCCCCTCAGGACATAATGCAACCTCCGTCTTGTTGGACTAATCCTCCTCGCAGATGCAGAACAGAGCCGGTACATGGAACGAGAAAAGGAGAACAAAAGAAAAGCAGCGCTCTTGTTTCTCATTCCATCCCAGCACAAGTCCTCAAAAACCCAATGACTGAACTGAGTGAATGACTGGAGATTGAGCCAGTCAAGAGCTGTGTGCCCAGTGGACCCTATGAATGAGAATGGGTCATACTGCTCTATAGCACATGTCCATACAATATAGACTCTCACTGATGGCATGTAGTAAAAAAAACAACATTATCAGAAGGTTTGTGACATTATGTCACCTTTAGCTTCCATCATTTTATGTGTTGTCATTTCTATGAACTATGGCCGTTCAGTTGAGTGGACAATGCTTGAATGAGAGTTCTCTGGTAATGTGCATGTCATGTGTTCCTCCTACAATGTGGAGATTGCACTCTAATAAACCCATGAAGGGTGTGTGTATATAGCAATGTGAATGAAAGGTCAAATATACTGTGAAACAAACACAGTGAGTAACAATGCTGCGTGTATAAAGCAGTATAACTGTTTCCAGGGAAAGATCATACAATCTTTACCTGATCTCAACCAAGTGCTGTGAATTTCTTTCGAAAACACTAGCTGGCAGTTCTCTTCTTTAGCACCTTTCTGTGCTTGTTACACTCACCAACTATGGATCAGTGTATCCTGTCAGATACAGTATGGTCTGTGTGTGCAGTCTTAAAATGATGTGCTTCCTCCTTTGTGGGCATTTTGTGGGTGGTCGACTAAAAAAAATGCTTAATTGACAACAGGTGGAAACATGGTGGAAGTATTTAAATAAGCATTCTTGCTGTTTGTTTTCATTCTTGAGTTTAGAGAATGACCAAGGAAATGCAAGTATGAATTCATTCCAGAGGTTTTCTAGCTGTTAGTGGGATAGGATAATAATATATAATATAAAAATGAATACTTTATTGATCCCCTTGCGGAAATTGTTGTTTGGACAGCTGCTAGACTCATGTCTGCGCTACTACAGGGTATCGGTGTCTTGTCCAAGGACATGTCAAAATGTAACCTGGTGGGACAGGTTACTCACTGACTCGCTCACCCTTGGGTTTGAAGACGACTGCTCTTCCCACTGTGCTACCATGCTGCCCAAATAATCACTTAACAAGTTCAACACCAAATTTTGAGCCTGTGGTGGAGAAGGCACAGTAACTGATTTGAGGTGTACGATCTGTGAATGCCCCCCAAAAACACTAAGCCCTGTAGCTCACTCGACAATTCCAAAACTGGATCAGGATGCATTTTTTTCATTCTCCTTTGCTTCCTACTCCCCTATAACACAAACCTCGTTTGTGTTCCCTTTCAATGGCATTAAATTCAGAGCCACCTGATAAATCAGTGTGTATTTGTGTGGTGTGTTTGTGCATTTAGGTAAAAACGCCTCACTCTGCATATTTACGACGGCAAAGGTGCAAAGTCCACAGCATGCTGTTTCTTTCTGATTCACAGGGGTAGTCCTCACTGTCAACATCAGGGCCCATGTGTTTGTGGCTCCATTTGCATCTTTGTGCATTATACAAAAAACCCTGAGACATTGCTAAACAACATCAAAAAAACTTCATCACAGAGGTACACATTTAACAATGTAATCAATGCTGTAGGAGTAATGGAATGTATTGTTAATCTGTGGTAACTATAAGTAAGAGAAATGGTTTAAGGAGATGTTTCATCCCAGCAACTCAGGACCTGCTTGCTACCTGTCCATCTCTCCTACTCTTACCACGAGTTCAAAATGGTGATGAGAGGTAAAACCCCAATCAAGCAGAAGTTGTTTCAACTTACCAAACCATTAACCATTTAAAAGTCATACCTACAATCTACAAATTTAAACACATGTGACATGTTATGGCCAATTCTTGGTCCTGTCACAGTCCAACTCCTGGTTAAAGAACATAGTTTTTTTCACAGAATTTAATGACACATGCCTGTACATAACACGTTTGCTGCTACTCTATAACATGTTTTGCAATGTTAAAGATGTGCATAAGATGTGTATAAATTAAGTGACTTTGCATGAATGTGACTTTTCTGTGCAGTTTTTATTCATATGGGCTGGTTGCTGTGCCACCTCCAGCCTCAGCAGCAGCACCCTGCATGGTACTGTTCTGCTAGTGTGAAACCAAGAGAATAGCCTTTGTCAAGGTGTACTCGCTTCAATTCTCACTCATCTCCCCTGGCATAGGGGTGTTAAATTATATGCTCCAGAGGACTCCACATTCATATTTTTACAAGACCCAGGTTATTAGGCAAACAGGCTCTGCACATGTTCTGCACTATGACAGTTTTCGCAGTCAAGGATTTCGACCTTTATTTCCATCCAAGTACCGCCTGCACTCCCCTTCGCACCCGCAGTGACACACACACACACACACGCACACACACACACACACACATACAACCCCTACCACCCCTCACCAATTCCCGCTCCCTCTTCCTCTAACTAGGCGAGAGCCTCTAAGTCTGTAGAGGGTGTGATCACAGTATAGTTGCTCTGGGTGTAAGACTCCAGGCAGAACGGCTGCAGAGCTGAAACTCCCAATCTACTCTGTGGATTGACAGCACAGCCCCCAGCCCCCTCACCTCTCATTTTGCAGCTTTATTTATAGTTCCCCTCTGCATAGTTTGCAGGGAAAAAATTACGTTTCCAATGACCATTTGTTCCTGAAGAGGAGACAAATTACAAATGTTAGCTTTGCCTTTGTACTTTGAAAATGCCTTTTTCATAACCAAAAACGGGCCTGATGAAAAGACCAAGGAACATCAAAGTGGTGCACCCTCCGACAGAAAGGTTAAAAGTTGAGCTTCACCACCGATTCTCTTGCATTCTTCCCACTTCCACTCTCATTAGCCACTCATTTTAATCAGATGCACCATCAATTAGTATGACTTTTCTGTGCGTTTGATGCTCAAACGTTGGATCTCAAGGACGCGGAACTTCCAGCGTAGTCAGATAGGAGTCAGGGTTGGTGAAGCATCCAGTGTTTGCCGCACTTATGGTTGTGTTGTGTTTTTTATTGCCACAACAGAGGAAGTGGTTAATTTGAGATCAGCAGGGTTCATGGGTTATGTTTAGGTGTGCATGTATGTGTTTTCAGAAGCTGCCAGAGGGGACATATGAATTACATATATCATAGCAACCCTGTCTCCCAAAAATTACGTTCGTATAGACAGGGTTGATCATAGAGCAGAGCGTCAATTTCATTATGCCCACTCACTGAATCTATGCTGTTAGGATAATCTTAGTCTGACATGGTTTGACTATAAAACTATAAAAATATGAACTATAATCACCTCTTAGTATTCACTTTACACAGTCTATGAATGTAGCTATAAACATATGTGAACTGTTATAATGTACAGAGACGTTGACTGTCTGGGCATAATATTACCTGTATATATTGTAAATATTCATACATAAAAGTCAAAGTTGTGCCACGCTGATAGGACAGAACCCAGGCTTAATAGCAGAATAAAGGATATAGTAATTTACAGTGATTTACAGCGGAAACTAGCTGGGGAAAGATAATAAGAAGATGTCAGACTTGGGCAGACACACCAAAGCAGTGAGGATACAGCAGGTCACTGCGAAATGACACCCAGTCCATCACTGTCTGCCTCCACAGCGCTGAGGAAGAAAAGGGAATCATTCTACAGAGAGCACAGAGAGCGAGCAGGGCCAACATCAAAGTTGATTAAAGGCTTACAGAGCATATGGGGCCAGTAAAAAGCAGACAGTGGCTGGTTAGTATTAGTGTTGTCTAACATGATGGACACACATTGACAATTGAAAAATGGATTAATACTGACCTTCAGGACAGAGCAGTGTGAGAAACAATGTCAACATTTTCCATTTTTCTGATGCTGTGAGACAAAATTCAACAAACACTTTAAAAGTAAAGACCACCACAGGTGATTTATATGAGAACATTTTTCTAGGTGTTAAAATATTTAGGTTTTGGCACAACTGAAGTGTGTCTACAAATGTTTTAATATGGTGGTCACATTCAAAGAATTGTTGCACACAGGGACGTCACTAGGATGGAAAGACGAGGGGGACTTAGCCCCCAGGGTAGTAGGAAGGAGTTAGATTTTCTGGCTATCATTGATATTTCTCTATGCAGCTAAAGACGAACATATGATAAGATTTATTGAAACAACAATAAATGAGAATGATGACGTTCTTTTCACTGACTGATAGTTGTATGCATTTTTGAGATTTATTATTTTAATTTGCATTTGAATCTAGATTTTGATCAGTTGTTTCAGTTTAAGCTTTGTTTCAATAAATTGCTTGCTCAAAGAAATATTTTGTCTCAATCCCATTTCTTGTTGTAGCATGTTGAAGCTCTACTTGGACCCTTGTGAAGATTCAACCATGCCAACATGCAGCATATGAATAAGCAAGAACATGATGTCACAGATCTTCTGTGGATCTTTCTCAGTGTTTCTGTCTCTTTATGAAATCCAGACTGACTCTATGATGTTGAGATCAGGGCTCTCTAGGGGTCAGATCATCTGTTCTGGGACAGGACAAGTTTGGACTCTTTCTCGTGAAGTCAAAATTGGGGACCAGTCAGTCACCACCCTGATGGCACTGTGTGATCAGAGTTAAAAACTTTGTCGCAGTACTATGCTGTACTCTGCTGCTACAGAGTTTCAATTTGAGCACAAAAATGAGGTGATAGAGGAAGAGGGAGCCTTCACAGGGGTGTTGGAACAGGGATCTGCTAGTGAAATGCAGGTAGCTGAACAGAGTTGAAGTTAACACTCAGCTGTGGTTAATCTCCTCAGGGGGACTTTGGGGCAATATCCAGTTAGACTGGAATGTGAATGTGTGTGATTCTGACCAGGGACTGGCACAACTGTCTCTCACTCCTCCTGCAGAGAGCCTATGGTCGCTCCTCTCAGCAGTGTTATTTTTCCCCAGCACCCTATTAAAACTGCTCTCAACACATGGAACTGACTTCGACCACGGTAGACAAGCAACTCCCAGGAGCCTAACCACTGACGCTTGAATCTAAACAACACAAGACCTCAAGAGTACACAAGTGTTATACTTAAGAATGAAGATTGTAGAAAATGTCAGGAAGTCAAATTCAAACTTTTATTTGAAGGGGAATTTGATAATGAATCAGAATTCCAATGACAATTTGACAAAATGTGTAAATTCAAAGGTTTTCGAGATGCTTTGATGCCATGTTAAGACCCTGCTATTTCAGTTGTAATTATGCAAAAATGTGTGGTATTTACAGACATGTCTATATGCTTCAGGCATGTGAAACAGGATTTATGATAGATTTATTAATGCCCTACTTACAGTTACAGTAGCTCAGACTTGTAAATAACATTAAGCAAAAAAATGTGGATGCTCGGATATTTTCTGACCATCACAGCTTCAAACCGAGTGACGTTTAGCAGCATTTTCTCTGATGGTCACTGGAAAGGCTTTTTTAATTAAAAAAATATTAAGTCATAGATAAATGTGGTGTATCCTGCCTTCTAATCCCACCTCACTTGATTCCTCCTGTTATCCCATGGTGAACTCTTCTATAATCAAACAGTTAGTTATACTGATTAGTTAGATCCCGTTAGCACATGAGTTAACATTACATGTTCTGCTCAGGCTGGTAATAGCTATGACAAAGTGAATGGTCTCCTGCACTGTAAACCCGGATTTTGTTTCAACATAAACTATTTAGTAGTTATTAAATATTGTTTCGTGTTTTGTAAAAACAG
>JAUMHJ010000028.1:469107-483910 GCA_032361105.1 Microctenopoma lineatum | reverse complement strand
AGATGGCCGCCCACCCTGAGTCTGGTTCTGCTGGAGGTTTCTTCCTCTTAAAGGGAGTTTTTCCTCTCCACTGTTGCGTCACTGCTTGCTCAAGTGGGACTGTTGGGATTTCTATATTATTCTGTATATATGTGTGTAATGTGAAAGGTCTTACACTGTAAAGTGCCTTGAGATGACATATGTTGGCGCTATATAAACACAGTTAAATTGTAATTGAATTGAATTAACTGTCTAATCAGTTTTTTAGATTAAATATTTGACTTGAAACCCTTAAAAATAAATCTTTTTCTGATACATTTAATGAAGGATTTCCAGTTGATTACAAATTGTAAAAATAACTGTCTACTGGTAAACACCCAAAATGTGAACCCTAAACTTAGTAATAATCAAACCCATGTACAGAAACACTCAGATTTGCATTCAAACATGTAAAGGTAAAAGAATATAAACTCAAACTAAAAGTACTCTTTATTATAAATGTTTTTTAATTTTTATTTTAATTATGTAGATGGTGTTAACCCTTTATACACTGATGATCATGTTTGAATTTGATTTAGTGCTATACAAATAAATTGAATAAAATTGTGTGACTCAATCCCTTCACTGTAACAAAACAAATTCATGTCAACAAAGGAAGCATCACAGACAGCTCTCCTCCAGGCAGGTGAATCAAGCTCACATTCAGATGTGCTTTGATTAGGTCCTTGCCAATGTTAAGCATCCATTTTTCAGGAAATGATCTACAACTCATTCTTTCAGTGCCCTCTTCACAGCATGTTGCAGAGACAATCTCCAAGGCAAACTAGCTCTTATTTTTCTCCCTTGCAATCTTTAAATTGAAATATTGTGATTATTCCCCTGATTCAGGCAAGGCTAGCTGTAATCGCCAGACAAATGATGTGGAAAAGCAATAGAAACCACTCCCAGGAGACTCTTTTTGCTGGCCGAGTGACACAGGCCATGAGGGATACCAGCAGCCGATGTGTCTATGGAGAGTGATCCAAGTTGTTGCAAAGCACTGCCTCTGAGCCATAGATCTGCACTGCTTAAAGGGGATTTGACTAAACAAATGGCAGCATATGGTAGACGTGAGAGAGGAGGCAAGTGCAGAAAGGGAGAGGTGGCATTGTTTTCAGAGAGAAAGAAAGGAGGGGTGTAGTGTGAGGAGGGGTCCCGTGTCTTTCCTCCCCTCTTCAATCTTTCATTATGTTGTCACACTCTAGCTGCATGCTTCCAGTAACACTATAATTAGCCTCCATGAGTTTAATTGTACGTGTATGTCTGCCAGCTTGTTTTGATGCGTAAATCTGGTTTGTTTGTTTTTTCCCACTCTGCGCTTCAATGCTGCTGCTGCTGCTGCTGCTGCTGCTGCTGGACAGTGCACCTTCACATTACTCCATAGCTTTTTTTATTTAAACAAGGTTTATAACACACGCACACACACACACACACACACGAGTACAGAATGTCTTATACCTTCAGAATGTGCTAATACTGTTTGAAAAGTACACTACTGACAACTGGGGCATAATACCGTTTATTTCAAATTACAATGATAATTTATTTTACCAGTTAATTACTATAAAATTTTTTCAGTTGTAGGTGTGACGATTCAAGTTTAAGTACCCAGTTAAGATACCAGACACCGAAGGGTAAGTAGAATAGATCTTTATTGTAAGCAGAGGATGAGGGGGGGCTGGCCTGGGGAAAGAGAGGCAGGTGAGTATAGGAGCGAGTGGAAAAATTATGTGAATATTGCCAAGCCACTTACTTAGGAGTGAGCCCGCCATGCGGGAAAGAGGTGAACGAGCAACCAGTCCAGTGGGGAGGACGAGACGGTGGCGGTGCCCTTGTTTTCTGCGTACGGTTGAGGTGAGACAATGACGACTGAAAAGGCAGGGGTGAAGCAAACAGATTAGTGGGAACGTGAGAGAGGGAGAGGGGATCCAGGGATGGAGTTCCGCACTGAAATTTTCCTCGTGAGTACACCACAACCAGAGACGGGTAGACAGGTTTCCAAAAGAAGTGAGATCACAGAGCCAGGAGAAACTGTACTCACAGTAACGAGCCGTTCAGGGTGAATCCAGGTTCCAGGTCCAGGGCAAGCCGAGGTCAGAGACAGGGAGATCTACAGAGCAAACAATCAATCGGGGAACAGGTGAAGACAGGGTCACAAAACTTAAACAGGTTCTGGAGAAGGCTGTAGAGTTGAACAGGGAACAACAATCAATTGGAGGAGGTGCTTAAATACAAAGGGCAAAACCCAGGTGAAAGCTATAAGGGATTATTAACCAGTAAAACGAGAACGATTGCAAATTGGGAGAGACAGGAAGGAAACAAGTAGGCTGTAGTTAGATTTTCTATACTGTGATCTACTTTCAGTTTAATGGTTTCAGTTTAACTAGTATTAAATAGTTTACCTCAAATTTGAAAAACTACTGAAAACAAAATTTGTAAAAACTATTGTGAATTGTAGACATCCTGAATAGTTTTTCAAAATGTCATTCTGACAACAACATTTCTGATCTTATACTACAGATTCTCAATCTTTCCTTCAAACCCCGGTTACTATAATATAGCTTGTCTCATTTCTGATCCACAAAGCTGCAGTGGAAATTTGATTTTATTTAGTCTCTGTGTCTATCTTTCTGTAAGCTAAAACCTTAACCTGAAGGAAATCTCTGTGGAATAAAATGAAAAGCATCTGAGACACGCTGGTAATAGATGTGTTTACCTTCATTTTAAATGAACGACACATGATATAACACAGACAACATGTAAAATGTCCCAGCATCAGTTCAGTTGCTTTCCATTTTTACTGTCTTACATGGTAACTTATGTATGTGCCACTATGAAGTCATTAAACTGAAACTCAAATAAAATATACTATATAAGCCATGTGACTGACTGCCCAGCATACAGTAGGTACAACAGACTACCAGACTACCACACTGAAAACAGTATAATATAATCAAAGCAGCTCCAGAAGTCCTCCTCTGTTTTTTTTCTTTCTTTCCTTATTCTTTGTGGTGAAACAAGGAGCAAGCAGTTTGCTGGCAGTAGGAGGTTTAGCAGCCTGGAGCTATCAGGAGCATCAAACCACGGCTGTTTGTTTCCACTGTGTCTGTGTGCATGTGTGTGTGTCTGAAGCTGCTGTTGTTGCTGTTGCTTCTACTGCTGCTGCTGCTGCTACCACCACTTGCCTCCGTCTCCTCCCTTCTCTGGCCTAATCAACAAAACAGCCTCAGCTGCCCCTTCGGATCCCCTGCCAGGGTCCCTATCATCCTCTGATCAAATATTAATGTGTGATACTGAGCTTGCTCACTAATCCAAAGCCAATTAATATTATCTGTCAATTATTTACAGATCCTGAGGTGCGGAGGCAGATCCCCAAGGACTACATCGACCAGGTTCAGAATACGTAATTGACTTCCTCTTTAACCCCCCCTTACCAACCCTTGCCTCCCTTCATTCTTTCTTCCTCACCCCTCATTCTTTCATTTTTTTCCTCACTTTTCATTTCTTCCTTCCTTTTTTGTTTATGTGTGTCTTTTAAAGCCTAAATGGTTGTCTTTTCGGTGGTTCGAGGCAAGCAGTGCAGGATGCTGCCCGGGCATTAGCATTGCTGATATATCTGACATTGCAGGAAGGGGTGTGCCGGGGTTTGGAGGGTGGGGGCTGCACTCAGCTAAGGCTTTGTGTCTGACTCTCACTCATACATTGCAGTCAGGGAATACTGTTATTAGTTTTTATCACTGATGCGCAACAACATGACATGTGTTATGTCTTTTGGCAAGCATTTCCACTGTTGAAGGCGGCCTTGCATGTGCTAGCTTGCAGAAACACACCTATACACACTCTCAAGTAATCAGCCATCACTGTTTGTCACTGACTGTTTTTGTCCCTTCACTTTCTTTCACACTCATTTGATGGCTGATAGAAGCTGCAGCTCTGTGGTAATGGAGTTTCTTCCATCAGAAGTCTAGATTCCACACAGTAAGGAGACTCTGCTGCAGACTCTGCCTCTTGTAGCTTATGTAGCTGCCTGTGTGGCGGATGTGAGGGTTGGAGGGTGGGTCTGTGGAAGAGGTGGTGGTGTTTGGGGTGGGGGTGGAGTGGAGACTGGCATCTGAGAGGGAATAATGATGACCAGTCATTGGATCCCTTGAGCCACAAAGCTAGCTCTTCTCCCTGTGCAGAAGAAATGCACGATGAAAGAAGAGGGACCACAATATGACAGTGTATTTGTGCGGCCACTAAACTCCTACCATCTCCCATAATGCACTTCGACCTCCCAGGGCCTCTAATTGGCTGGCGCTGTGAGGAACTGCAAAATGTCAGTGTTTCAGTCCACACCTCTGTCTTCCCGTTCACAACATCATGTGATCAGTGTTTGTTGGCTCACTTGTACTATACATGTTGCACTAACTAGCTCTGCTCAGAGTTCCGCCTTCATCAGACCTTTGTACGTTACTCTTTCTAATCAGTATAGATAGTTATGCGCCAGTGTTATTCCACCTGCCAAATGTGAACTAGAAGATGGCTTCCTCTCGTTAGCCGTGCCTTCACAGCTCAGATCTCACCGTTTGTGGGAGCGGTTTAATCTGAAATGTAAATATCACGTTTGATCCAAAGCAATGGTCTAACGAGCAAAAATCCCTGCTTTTCTCCGCCTTTCCTGCACTGGTAATTAAAACAAAGACTGTTTGGGCTTTTCTCTTCTATATCCTGTCTTATCTGGCTGTCTCTTCCTCGTCTTCCTGCCTTCCTTTCCTCCTCTCTCAGTCTCTTGTTCCTTGCCTCTCTGTGTCTTCTCTTTGACACCAGCGCAGCAGTCTTGATTTTAACACGTTTCATCCTGTACGTTATGCAGCTGCTGCACATTTTGTCAGAGGTATTGCTGTGAAGTACGTTTGTCATACTGGAAACGCCATGTTTGAAGCTGGGTTCTTTTGAAGTAGCTGATGTGGGGCTGTTTTAACTGGAAGGCAAAGGGATGGCGGTAGCCCATAATGTGGGAGTATTCAAATGACTGACCTCTAGGTGACAGACCTAACCAACAGAGCTATGAATAAACAGCAGCTTGATGTGGCGCTTTACGCTGTGCTTTGTTCAGGTGTTGATATCATGTTCCTATTATACTGCCTGCTAAATGACTGAAGGTCACTGGTGTCTGTGGGATGGCACTGAGATCTATTTAGCTAAGAGCTGAACAGTGAAAATGCTATGAGACACTGCACGTAGCCAGTTTTCTGGGTTGATAGTGAAGAAACATAGGGGAATTTCCAGATTTAGGACACACTGGATGTTGTTGGCATGACACTGAAGAATGAAATAAAATTAGAAGTAATAAAGTACTATGAACTATCCCCTGTCCTGAATATAGAAGTCAATGTGTGAGATGGACAGAGGAACTAAGCTAGGTGTGCTGTGATCATGATTATGTCCCAGTCAGTTGGCTACCAGAATGTAATATTTGCCTTTTACCTGTTTTCTAAAAGGGTAGATCAGATACTGCCCTTATCATCTGTATCACAACATTCTGGCTAAAACCTGGTCCTGGACATATACTGAGCAAAATTTAGTGTCATTGTCATTTGAATTTCAGACAATGAAAGTTTGTCGGTTAGTTGCAGGATGCAAAATAACTGAAGCACTAAGATAATTGAACACTGAAGAAGTAATAAAGTACTATGAACTATCCCCTGTCCTGAATATAGAAGTCAATGTGTGAGATGAACAGAGGAACTAAGCTAGGTGTGTAGGCCATTAGGTCTATCCTAAAACAATTTTATATTTATATATGCACATTTATATTTTTAGATATATTTCATATATATATATCATATATTCACGCTAGATATCACTGAGCGCTGGTACACATGCAACAAATCGAAGCATGAATACGAATAGAAGTAAATATTTAAAAGTCTAGTTATGCTTATTTGAAAATGAATGTACTGGTTTTTTAAGCTGCTGTAGGTAGAGGCGAGTATTAGGACCTAAGAGGGAGCTATATTTACAACATTCCTTAACAGATCGGGTGTCAACAGACTTTAACTGCTCGACTTTACTTATGTTTCCTTAAGTTTTAAAAACATATTAATTATGGCCCAGGACAGACTGGGAGCAGTGCTGCATAATGCTGTTGTTATAATCAGTTAGTATAAACTAATGAGAAATGTGGTCAGAAATAAGTACCTTTATTTGAAAAGACACCAAGCAAGAAGAAATGATTTATGAAACTACATATTTTCTATTATTAAATGTAAGAAGTATGTTTTTAATGAACACAAACCCAACATGTAAAAAAAAACCTCATGGACCATGCAGACTGTTGTTAAAAAAAAGTGAAAAACCACATTAGACATCATATAATCAGTTTGTATCCCCAAGCCATAAGGCTTTTGAATCAGGGCATGCCACCACACCTCACACTCTGACCCAACACACACTTAATCTGTGCACTGTATTATGACTATTCTAATAAGTACATTATTCACATTATATCCACTTGACCCAGAGATGTTTGTACTATTGTTCCTTTAAAACAAAATTCCTTGCTTTTTTTATTTTATTTGCTTCATTCTTTGTAAATTTGAACTTGTAAAGCTTGCACAGTCTTGTAAATAGGGACAGCCAGGATACATTTCACTGTGAGTTGTACACTGTATAACTATGCATATAACAAATGAAGCATCTTGAAATCTTAAAATATCGACTAAGGAAACCAAAGTTTCCAAACCAGATAACAGCAGAATTGCGTTACAAGAGATCATATAATTAATAAAGCCTATTTAGGTTTGGTGAAATATTTGTTTTCCTTCTTACAACCTAAGGACTAAGCCCCCCTTGTCTTTCCACCTAGGTCTGAGGTCCCTGATATTGGTCATTATTAAAATGTTGGCATCACAAAAATGTTGATTTGACCTGATTCAGTCAGTAGAGTAACAGTATAATTGTGTTTCAAGTAGTGAAGAAGATTGTTACATATAGAACATTTATTAGTACATTTGTCATATTGGAAGCATTATGTCTTAAACAATATAACGAGCAATCATTGCTAAAACCATTTTTAAAAGCTTTGAGGAGTCAGCATGGGCACCATGTTGGGGCAGATACTATATTTTCTATATTGTTTTAAGGAAAAAAATTGATATATTTACAATGTATTTGTGTTTCAGGTTCCAGGTTTTGTGGTGGGTGGGGGATTTCATGTGGGAGATGAGAAAAGCAGGCACAGAAGCCAAGAAATCTGGCTTTTTTGCTTTGATACACCACCTTCAACTTCTGGGCCTAGCTCTGTTGACTTGATATTCTCCTAATTAATTTGTCTGCAGTTGGGTTACCTTGATGAAGGATTGCATTTGGAGGAAGAAAACACCTGGTAGCATATGCTGCTGGGACTGATAGCAAGGCAACAGAGTGCCAGCTGCAGATAACAGACAGGACGATTCAGCAGATTGTGTAAAAGCTGGGGAGCGTGAGGGGACACACACACACACACACACACACAAACACACACACGCGCAGTACACAAGTACACACACATGTGAACTACTCACAGAAGTGAATTAAATTTTATTCAACTAAGTCAATTCAATTCAGTAGATTCACCTCTGGTGTTAGCGTTGTGACAGAAACACAAATGAAAACAGTGCATTTTACACATTTTTAACAACCTGATTGTCAACCCAAGGAATTCAGTTTAAGATATTTGGGTATCAGTTTTCTGGTTGAGTCTCTTTAAATAGCAAAGCAGAAATTAAAAGTGTGGAGGACATGATGGTAGATCGACGGAAAGTGTGTTCCCAACAAACTCAAGGCACTTTACATTGGAAGGTTAAGACTTTATAGAATTCTAAGGAAAACACACGTCTTTTATACTCGTCTAAACCACAATCCAGCCATTCTATTAAACGTAGCTGTCTCGTGCAGTTGCTGGGTCATCCCGTACTGTCGATAAGTATATATATATATACACACACATATATGTACAAACTATTCAATGATAGCAACTTCTTTACTCATACAATAAATCCATGTAAATATCAACTATTGTCCCGGAATAACCCTTCAGCTCAACATTTTTAGTATTTTTAAAAGTTTTTTTTATATAGTGCCAATTTACAAGATAAGTCATCTTAAGGCACTATACATTATATAAATATATACAGAAAACCCAACAGTCCCACTTGAGCAAGCACTGATGCAACAGTGGAGAGAAAAAACTCCCTTTAACAGTTGAAACCTCCAGCAGAACCAGGCTCAGGGTGGGCGGCTATCTGCCTTGGCCGGTTGGGGTGAGTGGACAGAGAAGAGAGAAAAGAACAGCAGGTAACAGAGATCATAACAACAACAAGGAGCAGCAGACGAAGCACTGGGCAGGTTGGGTGGATCAGCAACTACAGGTCCAAGGTTGTGGATAACTGAGGAGAGAGAGATAGAGAGAGAGAGAGCGGGAGAGAGAGAGAGAGCAAGAGCACAACATTCAGGATCAGGTTTCTGTCAGTGCTGCGTAGAGTGATGAGATGGAACTCGGCTGGGGTTTAAGATCGGTGGGTCCGCCGCTAAATACCACCTTGTGTTTTGGGTCCTGAGAGGAGCGCCCCAGCAGCTGCCCTCCTTCACGCCTGTTTGTCAGGAGCTGTCGATAAGTCTTGCACTCACTCCGCTTTAAAGGGGAGAGAAAGAAAAGACTGAAATAGGATGCTTCCTGCCCTTTAACATGCCAGAGGCTTCGTTAAGGGAACCTGTGAAATCAGTTTAATAGGCTGACATCACCCCTGGGCCTCCGTGACCCAGCCCTCCTGAGACTGTCCTCTACGATTCCTCTTACTTTCCTTCCCTTGCCGCCTCTTTCCTCTCTGTTTATCTTACAATCAATTGTCTCGTCTTCATTTTTCCTCCGTTAACACCTCTTCGTTTTCCCTTTTTTCCTTTTTTTATTTGACTTTGTAGCCTTTCTTCAATATTTGTTTTCCATCATCTCTTTTTCCCAGAACCAATTCCCGTTTTCTATCCTCTTCCAAACCGTCACCTCTTCTTGTCCCATTTTTGCCATCTTTTTTTCCCTTCCTTCAGTTGTTTTTCTTTTTTGTCTAATTCACATTTTAAATCTTCTTCTATGTGCATTTTGTGTCAGCAGCAGTATTTTGTAGTCGATTTAGCGGGGGGATCTATTTTTTTATCTAGCTGACCTTGATGAAAACAGGGGAGCAGACAAGGCTGAGGACGACCCTGAGTCTGCCTGAACCCACCTGACATTAGTGAATAAAATATAGCGTGGGCCTCTTGTTGGGGATGGCTGCTGAAAGGGAGATCACTCTACCTCCTCTGCTTTATTCTCTTTTCCTCCTTTTTCAGACTCCAGTGCTGGGAATGTGACGTTAATGTGCATACCGGCTGTTTGAACCACTGACCACAGGTCAGCCACTTTAATAGAGAGCTTCAAGCCTCTCAAAGGAATAGCAGCCCGACGCCTCCATTAATGTAGAGCAGGAATGTAGCCATAAAACAGCACTTCCTCATGTAAGTCTTCCTTGGGAAGTGCCGGGACCCTGGTGCTTTATCCTCTCTCCTGCCAGGACTACTGGGACCAGACTGACCAGAATCAAACACTATTCACTACATGTCAAATATAGTCTTTGTTTTTGAGTTTTTTGTTTTTATTTTTCAGCTTCTCACTCTCTCAGCTCCTGCTTTGTTTCCAGGTTGCATGGCAGGGAGCTTGTGATGGTTGCAGTTTGAGGGTTGCATCGTCTCTTTTCAGGGTTTTGGATGACTTTTTATGTGATGTGAATATTTTGTCTTTTTGGTTATGGAAATAGTATCTGTGTCTGTGCTATTGTGTTTCTCTGTGCATGCAGCACAGTACACTTGCAGTGTGTGTATGTGCAGTATGGGTCCTGACTCTGACTGGATGGTTATGGCTGCCCATGGCTGTAGGCAGGCCTTGGGGGTTGCAGCCCCTCTCCTGGTGGGGATAAAAGCAGGAGGCATCTGGCTCCAGCGGAGCTCCAAAAACTCAAAGTAGCCTAAGATCCCCCTCTCCTAGTTTAGCCAAACAAGCTGGACTAATCCCAACTATCAGGGGATGCTCTGTCAAAACAAGCAGCAGGGCCCTAAGGCAAGCCGGTCCACTGAGCGGTGAAGGGCCGCAGAGAGAGGGAGAGAGGGAAGGAGGCCCCCCCATTAGCATAATGCCTCTCGGTAGCGAGCTGGTGTGCTGGCCCGACATCCTAAGCACAGGGGCACAGCATCTCACTGGGGGTTTGGGCTCAGAGATGGGGCAGCAGGAGCAGTGGGGGCAGCAGTGGAGATGTGGGAGCTTTCTGGCCTAAATCAGTGAGGGGCAAAAGCCAGCACAGCCTGCTGATGGTAGCTCTTCCTCTTTCTCTCTCTGTCTGTGTGCTTTTTGCTCCTCTGGCTTATTTTTAGCAGCCTTCATCCTCCAAAAGCAGGTTGAGTCCTCTTCTCTCAGAATATGTAGGCCTGTGCCCTGGGCTCGCCGTCATTCACCCAATTCACCAGCTCCACCGCTACCTCACAAAGCTATTCTGGTGCTGCTGATTCTGTGTTGTGGCTACCTGCTAAACTGCTGGAAAGCAGCAAGAATTTCTGTCAGACAACCAAGAACTGCTGGATATATGTATAAAATATTGATTTTGCATGCACATTATGCTCCATGGATCTCTTTTGATATCCAGATGACTCTCTTTTCTCTAAAAACCAAAGGTGTCAAAGAATTAAAAATATTCACAAGTCAAGTAAAACCTGTCACGGTCCAGCGTCATTCAATTTTGTATATGCCGAACAGTAAAATGAAACAAATGAGTTAGCTGTATTTGTTATTAGCCCTAATGGGAACATAATGGGGTTAGCTCAGGCCACGTAATAATGAATGTCAATATAGGCAGCCTGGCCTTTTTATTAAAGCCTTACATCATCTTTGAGACACTCAATCTGGGAGGGGACCAAGTGACCGGGGGGAGGATATTTTTGGTTTCCAGTTGTTTCAGCATGTGTTCCTTAAATATTAAAACAATGCCTCGGTTCTCGGAGGTTTTATATATAGATTCATTATTTTATTTATAGATGCAGAGCGAGTGGAATTTATCTTCTGACAGTGATTCTTGTACATATTGTTATATAAAGTGGATTGTTGAATGACTGTTGGATAACTGAAACATTCATTTACAATAGGAAACCCTGCTGTCTGCCTCGAGTCCAGCCAGTCCTACTGGGAATGTACTTGGACTGGATTCAGTTGATTATCATTTCAACCTACTGTCACTCATAAAGAGGCAGGTTTCTGGGCCCAATTATCTTTGAAATCCCAACCATGGAGGCTGGATGTGATCAATGAACCCAATGCCGGCGTCAATATGCTCCGAGTCAAGCCTATTGATCAGCGGATATGTATAGACAGATGTTGTGAGCTGTATAATGTCAGCGGGGTTGGTGGCTGTGAGGTTGGAGAGAAGAAGGGCCGAGGAAGGGGAGGGTGGAAGTGGGGGGATGAGGAGGGTGGTAGAGCTAGCGCTGGGAGCCTCAGGTGTGCAACGTCAGAAGAAAGAGGTGACAGTTTGCTGGGGCCCAAGGCCCCTGGGGAGAGGATCAGGACCTGCCCTGACTCCCAGCCTCCCTGCTCACGGCAGCAGGGTGACGAGTCTCCCCACAGCCCCTCCCACCACTGCTACCGCAATTAAAAGTCTGGCTCAGTTGCAGGCTGGAGCGCAATAAAACACAGAGCACAACAACCCTCTCACCTTACGCTCAGGGACTGGGACACACACATGCACACACACAAGCTGGGACACTTCTACCTCCCTCCTCAGAAACACTATAACTGCTGCTCAGACTTACAGTCATATCAGTCACATCTTCAGTGAGACGTTCATCAGCCTTGTTAGATCCTCCCACACTATTTCAGTCAATTGTGGAACCATTCAGTTCAACAACCCGACACCAGAGCAGCCTAAGAATGTAACATTTTGTCTTTGTTCATTGTCAATATGAAATTTGATTTTCATTTTCTATGTTCAGATGACATGACGCATGTTCAAAGAAACAACTCAGCTTTTTGGGAAGTACAGGGAAGTGTTGCCGTGTGTATCTGTGTAGTGCAAACATGAAATGGGAAACCTATTCATGAACATGTTGTCTTTGTACAGACAGCACAGGAAAACATTGTCTTTTTGTGTAATGGTTAAAATTTAAATAAATAATAAAATGGCTGTTCACACTGATTAAAAAAGATTAGATTTGTACCACATGTGAGTCTAACAATACGGCTGCCTTCCCTTTCCACCGCCACCACAGCCTGAAGGAAATCTGTTTTCCATTCTGCCGCCAGGTCCCCAAAGCAGCGTCGTTGTCTCAATAATGATAAACTATTATTGCCCCTGAATTGCTTTATGATATATGCACTCGTTAAAAGCAGAGGGCTGATCGTTCCACAACAGTAACCTTTCTGTGCATCATTTTGAGTGTGAAGCTAATAATGGCCTGTTTCACATTACAGAGAGGAAACAGAGACATTGTCCCTGGAACTTAATTCAATATATCATCATACTGATGAAGCTGTTGAGCAAGCACGGCCATGAGGTAATAACCAGGAACTATTCAGCAGTGGCATAATGAGATCAATTGCCACCCTGAATCAGTCTCTTCCAGGTTTTAAAAACATTTTGGTCTGACTGACTGTGTACAGGGCTAAGGGCTCTTAATTTACTCCCAAATCAACAGGTAAATGAAAGCTCATATTATGTTACTAATTCATTTTTATGAATACAGTGAATTTAACATGAATTTTAATGACTATAATGTATACATTTTGGTTCATGTTGATGCATGAGCTCATTGGAGAGAAACAGCACCAATGGCTAAAGTTGCGAAAAATACAGACGGAGAGGAGACTGAGTATTAAAAGGTGTGTGTGTGTGTGTGTGTTAGGAGGAAGACACAGAGGACAGGACAGTTCACACTCAGAACTCTTCATGCAAATACTATGAGAAGAAAAAAAAGAGCTTCATGAATTAATCTCTCCACTTCCACTTCTTTTTCTTTTATTGCTAAAGGCAGTCTTCCTCACCAGCTTGGGTCTTGCATCTCCCGGCATCAGGGAAATTAATTAGCTGTTTGTCATCCTGAATTGAACTACGGGAATAGGGAGAAGACTCAAGAGTCAATAGCAGACAGGCTACACAATGAGTGGGATAGACTGGAGGTTGGTTGCTTAGTTGACAGACAGGCCAGGCTGTGACACTGCAGGTGCTACTGCTGATCCCCCCCATTCCTCCTCCTCATCCTGTGCCTGAAGGAGGGTCTGCCCATCAGTCCGACCTCAGTGCATGCTGGAAAAGAGGCAGAGGCTCATTGTCTTTGTGAAGATGGAAGACAGAGAGGAGGGAAAAACTACTTTTTGTGTTATTAGAGGAGGACAGGTGGTACTCAGCCTAATGTTAGCCAAGGCTGCTTTCATGGCCTTGGGCTACAGGAGGGACAGAGATAGCAGGCAGCAGGTACTCGCTGCCATAGGGTAGATTTAGCAGCGGTGTGAAGCTTTCATTTTGTTCCCACACACACACTTCTGATTGAAGCAAGTAACTTTCACCAGCTCTATCACAGTGTAGAGTTTTAGGGGAAGAGATTAAGTTGAAAGTTTGGTTGTGGGCCTGACAGAGACTTGGCAGCTCGTCAGAGCAGGTGGCTTAAAAAGTATATTTTCTATGGTTGTTTGACACCACAGGAGGTTATATACTGTACTTATAGGCTCATACATGTGAGTGTGTAGCCTACGGTGTTACACACATCAGATTTTCTGACAAGCCCAAAGGATATGTCTTATTAATGCTTTACAGGAATAGATTTAGTTGTCTAGAAGATTTTAAGACACAGCAGGAAATTGTAATAATACAATCTAACAGCTTGGAAAATGCCTTACAGTTCAGCGAGGTAAAGATATTTACCGCAACATTCTCAATCTGTTCCTGTCTCTTCTTTCCTATGTCGTTCATATCAGTGCTCTCATATCGTCACAATTGAGGATGTGAAATGTGTTTATTGGGTCTTTTGAGAAATGTGGGCTAGCCAATAACTTCCTTCTCAACCTGGTTGATACAGCACACATGGAAGAATAGAGTCAACTCAAGACGACATGGCTTTTATTCTATATCATGTGACCCAGTCCTAAGTATGTTTATTAATAATAAGAAGAAGAATCGATACATGCTCCTTGAGTATTTGAGCCCCTCCCCCCGAGAGAGGTTCTGCATGTCACGATGTGACTCATGTAACAAACTAGTCTCTGGAGCACAGTGAGGAAGCTGCAGAGGACAATCAAATGTCTCAGTCATGGCAACTTTTAAATCAAATCTAAGATATGCTTGCTCTGAAGTCTACCACAGTTCTGTACTGTAAAGACAAAATCTTGATGTCACAAGTTTTTATTTAAAGTCCTGGATTTGTAGACATGGTGAAAATAGGTCTACCTGAAAAAGAATACCTGTCTTTTAAGATGCCTAAATCTCTGTTCACCAGTTATCTATCTAACTATCTTAGTATGTCAGTGTGGAGTGGGGATTTACATCTCCACCTCTGCAATGCAAAACAATGCTGCAAAAACGGTGAGTGAGCCAAAACAGTACAGCTGTGAGTTTTACATTTTTACATAATATTATGATAGCTGCTTAAATATCAATCTTTAACAATATTTCAAATTGTAAAATTTTAAAAAGAAAAAAACGTATATATATATATATATATATATATATATATATATATATATATAAAATAAAAA
>JAUMHJ010000028.1:439872-458449 GCA_032361105.1 Microctenopoma lineatum | reverse complement strand
AAAAGACCGGTCCGTGAAAATATTGTCCGACATTAAACCGGTCCGTGGGGCAAAAAAGGTTGGGGACCGCTGTTTTAAAGGATACCATCATTTGCAATTTTTAGCAACTGATCCTCTTCCAGCACGTAATATGTTCAGTGTACAGGGTATGTTACAGGAGCAAACAGAAGACAATGCAGTTTTTCAAAAATAAAATACTCTCAATAAAATTGAAACCTAATAATTATTTTTTATTCCAAATAACACACAGAGCTGTACCAGTGAGGGATCACTGCCTAAACCCAACCAGGCTGTGCTACTTCAGTGTAAAATCACATGGTTGGTGGGGATCTAGATGACCTGTATGCTTGTAGGTTGGGGGAGTTGTTGAAGTTTGTCCCAAGAAAATTCAGATTTGGTGCACAAAATGGTGTCCATTATAAATGATAGCTGTAAAATAATGTTTAGTACATATGCAGCATGCTTACCTAGGATGTGGAGGGACAATGTGAAAAGCCTACAAACAGACTCACCGATATCTTTCACTGTCTAAATCCACCAGTGAAGATTTATTCAGCATGGCCAAACTCATTTTCTTCCTTTCATTTAAAACTTGTAATCCTCATCCCATCACATTGTTTACAGTGCTTTGCCTTTAGTTTTTACATGTAGCACACCCTTTAAGAATTCCATGGTTCACAGAGCTTCTCTTTTGAATATGTGGCAGATGAAAGTAAAAACAGGATTACAGTCTAATCCCTCTCGATTGTTTGTGTCTTTTGGCCACTGGGAGAACTCTGATGTGGTCCTGCCCTGCTTGAGAGGGAGAGAAAGATAGCGTAGGGGAGAGATGGAGACGGAGACAGAGAAAGAGACTTTCCTTGGTGCCGTCTAGTAATGAAAGCCAGTAATAAAGTGGATGTATTCATGGACAACTGAAGCCAGCAATTAAGGGAAGAGGTAGCTAGCTTCAGACGGCCACTTTGGATCTTTTAAATGTAAATACAGCCGCTTCTCTCAAAGTGCGCGGTGAGATATTCCGAATGAAATCCCTTCTCACTAATGAGGGAGCTGTGATATTTCTACACCAAGCCTCTCTACGGTGCTACCACGGTAGGCAGCTCGGGCTCTTGTTGAAATGTTTTAATCAGGCTGAAGGATCAGGGATTATGATACAACAGAGTTGGTGGAGACTAGTCTTCCCCTGTTTCCCATATCAACACAGTACTGTTTGATCTGATCTGAAATCTACACTGCTGTGACTGTCTTAATTAGCTAAGTGGATGTAGACAACATATCCTACATAGTAAATTGTAGGAGCTGACATGTCACTGAGTTATGTTCTGTGTTCCACTTAATAAAGAAAAATACTTGGGAAAATAAAAGAAAACAAAAGTCACTGTTGCTACATTCATGGTGAAGAAAATAAAACAAAGGAAATGCTCGTATAGATCTTGTCAGAAGACAAATTACAGTAATTTTAAAAGCAAAGCTCTGCTATTTGGTAACATTTGGTGTTTGCAAAACCTCCTCTCCTCTCAGTAAATTGCTGTTGCCTTGATCAGCTGGTGCAGCCTGTCACAGACGCGCTGCATTGAGCCATTGTATTATCCCATCTGTTTGGGTCTGATATCTCATCCTCAGCATCCTGACCACACTCCTTTAGTGGCAGGTCAGGTCGCTACACACTGCTTTGTGATGCAGAAGTCACAGAGCCACCATCAACTCTCTGCCCAGTAACAAACAGCAGCTTGACTTGCAATATTGTCATCATGTTTGTTTGTTAAGAGAGAGAGATACTAACTTGGCAGTGAACCAATTCAAATGAGCTGTTTAAAATATGCAAGTGTACTATGAATAAGAATAAAGGTGGTTACATGTTGCGACGTAGACAGTTTCACCACGTAGACAGTTTTTCTTTTTCTGGTAGACCTGTGCATAAAGTCCATTATAGAGTGTGCTTTGAAATTTACAAATTACAAGTTGCCTTTTTTGCCAAAAAATAAAATGATTTGTACCTGTTTCCTGGGTTTAGAGAATTTAGTGTGCACTGTTAAACCTGTTTTTAAATACTATCATACCTCCACCCTACCTAAAATGACCAGCATTCCTCTCTATAAGCACTATGGTTATCTAACATGATCAACAGGGTCCTGAGACGACAATAAAAAAAAATCCTCTTTTAAAAAAATATAAAACCAGTTTCTCTCTTTTTATTGGCAATTAGCATTTATTTGCATCTGCATAAAGAAATTAATTCATACAGAAAATTCCTACCATTCAAGTGGTTGTTTCAGAAACCTGATATCTGATATCTACTATAGGCAGGCTCTATATGTACAGTGTGTGGTACAATGTTGTTGAACAATCCTGTTATTCCAGGTAACTATTGAAAATATGTTGGTGCTGCACATATAAATACAGATTACCTACACAACAGGACATTTTATCATGCAGTTTTCAGGTTAGATAGAAAGCAAGTAAATGAACATTGAGTTTAGAAAATTGATTCCACTGTGTTCTCCAACTATTCATTTCCTGTGCGCTGTTAAGTTCTGAACAATGTGTTTACCGTGACTCTCACACTTTAAAACGAGATAAAACCACAAAACCATGCACTGAGGAAAATACCAAAGTAGAGCCAGTGAACCAGGAACCAGAGTGTTCATAGAACCATTCAGAGACCAGATTTGGGTCTGGACTACATTCTGCTCAGTTGTGCCAGACAGTGTCATGTCAGGTTTTCCTGCCACAGTGTGTGTGTGAGGTGAATCTGCCAGCTCATCTTTGAAACGTAAATCAATTATTAGTTGCTTTTTTACCTTGATCCCAACATATTTTTGCTTGTTTGCTTGTTAAATGATCTAATTAGTTAAGTTGTGTTTTCCCTCTGTGTGGGTCAGCTGCATTTCACACCAGGGCTAATTATTAAAGGTCTGTTTGAGCTGGGACCCACTGTCTTCAGATCACGTCTGTCTGTTTGGAAAATGAACCCATCAGATTTGGATGTGTTTCAGTAGGCCTGTTTTTACGCCGGGTCAACAGAGCCATGTGATTCACTGTTGCTATAAAACTCTAAAAAAATCTAGCTTCTAGCTTCACATTCAAACTTTGAATTTGCCAGTAGAATTACAACATTCTTTCTATGCTCAGATCTCTCTTACACATATAGGTAGGAGTGCACATGTTTGACACTGAATTGGTTGTTTCATCCCGACAACAAACTCAGACTGGCCACCACCACATTTGCTATATAACTTGTCTTATATCAGGTCCAGTTCAGAGAGAGATTAATCTTGATCACTGCTTTCTTAATTCAAGGTTTTAATCCTCTAAAAAGTCTCATCTCCACCTGGCTGCGGGAAGTAATTCCTTAATCCCTGTCTGCCTCTGACGCAGGGTTTGGTTTACTTTAGCTCTGAAGTGATGCAAGCTGAGTGCGTGTGAGTGCAACAGTGATTTAGTCCCAGAAGACTGTGCAGAGGAGGAGGCAGTGTTTGCGCTCTGTGCAGCCGGTGGCTTTGGGTATTGGAGTACATATGCAGCCTGCTGGGTCTCCAGAGAGTTACACCCAGGTGGCTTTACTCTGATGCTGATGCCATAGATACTGCAAGCTCCAAAACTGTCTGCACTGCCAGCTCAGTCAGCTCTGTCACATGAAGCTGACAGCGCAGGTCCCATCCTAACAAACACATTAGAAATTTGTCAAATCGTTAAGATAATTCTGGGAGCTCACTAACATATGTAGCTTTTACTCTGTGACTGTTTTCTAAGCACTGTTCAAAGGCAGACTCATGAACTGCAAAACATCAATCTCAGATGACAGAGGTTTGGGATTTCTTCTTTGTCTCAGCTGAAGTTTGTGCATAAAGTCCATTATAGAGTGTGCTTTGAAAGTTACAAATTACAAGTTGCCTTTTTTTGTCCAGGAATAAAATGATTTATACCTGTTTCCTGGGTTTAAAGGATTTAGTGTGCATTGTTAAACCTGTTTTTAAACACTATCATACCTGTCAACATACATATGTGTTCCATCTGCTAACGACAACAATAAAAAAGAGCTTCGTTGTTAAAAAATATAGAACCACAAGCCTAATTTGACTTAAAAAGACTGTAGAACTTACAGTTATCATCAACATAGTAGTAAAAGTCAGGTCATTATTCTAGTATTATTACCTTACTTGGCAGACGCTTTTATCCAAAGCGACTTACAGGGAGCTAGCGCTGGGTGTCTGGCTCGGGGACACACCTAGTAGGGGATGGACTAGGAGTCAGATGGGGTTTCAAACCTGCAACCTTCTGCATCCCAGTCTGACGCCTAACTTTTTGAGCTACCAGGCCGCTAGTATTATGTGTCAGTTTGTCACCAGGGTGGAGATATGTCCAGAGCTAACTGTTGAGCATTGTAATTTTAGTTTGTATTGTCAAACATACAGTAAAATGACTGGATTAACACACACACACATACAGTATACAGTGTTATATACACATTTATTTTACAACTAAATACCAAATACATCGTCCTTTAATGCTTACATTTTATCCCATTCTTAGTACTTCCATTTAAGTAAAAGAGATGGTACTAATACTTTTAGCGGATTAGTTTTTAGACGCATGCTTGTACTTTTACTTGAGTATTGAGTCTGTTTACTTCTACTATCTCTGCTTACATACTACATCACATCCTTAAACCTTTAGAGCAGCTTTGTTAATGCATCTCCACAATATACTTTTTCAGCACCTGCCACACCTTGTTATAATATATGTTGTTTATAATATATGTTTTCCTAATGAGTGAATCTTTGTGGTATCATTGTGTGGTACTTTTATGAATAATCAGACAACCAGATTATCTTATTTAAAAATTAAGTAGAAGCTTCAAATTCAATACATCACTTTCCAAAAGACAAGTTTCACACTCCTCTTTATGTTTGATGATTGTTGCCAGTGTTTCTGACGTTGACACCTGTGTTCAGCGTGAGGGGGGTTGAAGGTAGTGGACTGTAGTCAGGTCAGTGTGCTGTGGCCCCATAGTGTAAGCATCTTATCTTCACTGACGGCTACGCTAATCCCAGCAGCCAGAAGCAGTTGTTGGTCAGCAGTAGTTTCAGCTCATGACCCAGCTCTATCCGGCCGAGAGGCCAAGGGTGCTGAGTGAACATTGCAGCTCCCTCCCCTTCTCCTCATCTCTTCCAAAGGCCAATGTGGCTCCTCTGGGCTTTTGTTGCATGATGGGTTATATTCAGCTGCTCTATTGGGCTGGTTTGGAGGAATGCTGCGGGTGTGCCCCCTGCCATTGGTTGGTCGGTGAAGCGAGGAGGGATATCAAAGATCTGTCGAGGAGGGGGCGGGAAAGGGGCAGGGGGGCCTGAGAGGGTCATGTCTCATTGAGCAGAGCAGGGGTGCACTGAGCCTGTCACATGGCTGATGGCTGATTTACCACTCCACTGGAGAGGGAAGGCCTCACAGGCCACCTCTTCCTGCCCACCTCACACACACACACACACTTCAATGACAGCTCTTACTTCTCACCATCTCTACAGTGTTTTAACAACCTTGAACATTAATGTGCTTTCTCTGCAGTCCAGACATCTCTTTAACCAAGCTACAGCTGAAGCACCTGTATTGATTCCTGCTCCAGCCAATTCAGCTACATCCTTTCATAGGCTGCTCTAACTGACTGGCTTTGTACACACTTCTCTAACATGTTCATTTTTTTCTCAGCCATTTTGGTCATCTGCACCCATTTCCTCCACTCAGCAGAGACACCACTCTCCTCCCTCCCCATCTCTGCTCTCACACTCTTCAAATTTGGTCCATTTTAGTTGTACTATGATGGAAAATCCATGCCATTCACTTTGTTGTTGTTATTTGCAGTAGCTTGTATGTTGTCAGACATATCTGTGTATGAAAGACACCTGGATAGAATGTTCTTTCTGGCTTTCAAGACCCGCTCATTCATCAATAAATAAATCACAAAACAAATGTACAGTTTCACATGGCCCAATGGAAAATCTCTCTTTCTTTAATAATATAGCCATATGGTGTGTAAGACATACTTCTTGTGATCTCCTTTAACCAGCTAATGTGTATTGATCTGTGCTCCTGGATGTCTACGGGATATAACAACATATGTCCTACAATCTAACAACTGACCCTGCTGTCTAGGCTTTAGTTAAAACTTACACTGATGTCTACTACTGGGAAATTCAATTATCCATATATTTGTGTGCCTGTTAAATTAAAGTCATGCAATATCAGGTGTGTAGATGCCAACGTAAAAAATGTTATACACAACAAATAAAACAAACACACCCATGACTGTCAGAGGTGTTGGCTACCTATACAGTTTCCATTGTAATTATTGCTTTTTATATATTTCAATAAGACTTGATATTAACTGAATATGATGATACCAGTTAGTGAAGTTGTCAGCCAATAACATGCTGCACCAGAAAATGGCCAAAGTTCAAATTAACATATTTTTGGTGACTTATATGAGCAACTAAGCCTAGCTAATGCAAATAATTACAGCACATGATGAAAAACAAGGGAAGGCTTCTCAGTAAAATATGAAGAAAGACTATAGGTTTTTAAAACAATAGGGGCTGAGAGGAACGTCATTGGATATTTGCCCCTGTTTATTAGCATTAGCTTGACCCCTTGACATTCATAGGATCACTTTTATTTTTCCTTATTAATTGTCATAATCATTCAAACAAGTATCAACTTAAAGTGACGCTTCTTTTCATCCACATCCACACACAGGACAGAAGGAAACTAAGTGACGTGGGTACATATATAATTGTGCATTGCATCTTCATTTCTCATGATACAGAGCTCAGTAGTAGCCCCATAGAACAGCTCTTTTCGGACTGCTGTAACTACAGTACATACCTCTTGGATCCATCCATCTATTGCGCTGCATATGTTTTAAGTTTGGCATCTTAGGTCTAGGCTGTCTAAGAAAAAAAAGAGACCATTCAGAGATAAGAGAGCGCTCCTCTTTCTCTCTGTCAACATGTAAGTCTTAAGTGAAGCCGAATGCTAGCTGGGATTCCTGTCTGGTATCCTGTCTAACATGAAAGGCTGCTCACTGGGACTGAGGAAGGAGCTCAGAGAGAAGTATTCCCGCCGGACCCTCCGGCAGATGGAACAAGAACACCTTGAAGGATGGGAGTGTCGCTGAGCCTGAACGCTCGCTTTCTCCTCCACAGATGAAACGTAACGTGGGGCTGTCTCAAATCTCCAGCAATCTGCAGATGTGAGCGACGTGGAGAGAGCACCTGGCTCTTCAAGGGAAGCAGCCGTTTGAGATGTGACAGAACGCCTTGTCAGATAGAATCACTGTAATGGAGAGATAATCCCACAGTCATCACTCAGAAAGGCATGTCTGCAGGGCATCTTGGAGGAATAGCCAGATATGCTTTGCAACATTTAGAAGTTAATGTTGCTGCATTTATTACGAGCTAAAATCAAAACTGAGTGATGGAGAGAGGAATTTGGATAAGAAAGAAATCATTTAAAATTTTGGTTGAAGTAATAAGAGTTTCAGAAGTTCAAAATGTAGATCAGTAAGTGAAGTTTGGCTGATACTCTTGGCTAGTCAATAGTCCCTGAGTAGAACAGGATTGGTCCTTGTAGGCCTGTCAGATGACAGAGTCGAGCCAGACAGGAGAGTTTGCAGTCACTGCTGTGTATGCAGAGATGTGCCTTTCGTCTCTTGTCACTCAAAGGCTCCTGGATGAGTTTTGCTGCTCAGCAACCTTCCTTGACCTGTCACTCAGTCTTCTGACAGCTGCTAGTATGCCCCCCCCCCTTTTTCACTCCTTCACTGTCCCTGTCCCTTCCAGTCTTCCTTATGTATCCCAGCATGCAGATTGGGGGGTCTCATTTTCATGTGTCAGGCGCCCCCGTCAGTGTGACAGCTCCCTGTCCGCCTGTCTCATTAGAAACAGCCAGCTTGGTCTGGAAAGCAGCAGGAGAGGCGATTGGCGTTCAGCTCTCCTCAACCCGAGAACTGTGAGATCAGCTCTGCTAACACCAGTCAACCACATCATCATCTGGCTTGATCTAATAACCACACATACACTGATCTGCACACCCAGACTCCAGCTGATACATGTCCACACACAGAAATGCAATACTTTCCTCTGTTTCTCCAAGTTCAGTGCACACAGTCATTCGACTTATTTCTAAAGCTGTCAGCATTAACGCAATTAATCAATGCATTACCATGTAGAACAGTAATTTCTCACAAGAGCTAATTTGACCCCAAATATCCTGAGTTATGTTTGGATACATTTGGGTAAAGACAAAGTTGTGTACACTCATAGCAGTGATGAACTGTCCTTGCACTGAAGAGCAGGTTTGAACCATAATGCAGCAAGGATAGTATCATAGATGCTGGTGACCCCGAGAGGGCCGGCAAACTTGCCCGCCAAATGAACCTGGCGGAGTAAAGTTGGGGCTGTGGTTACCGCCTATAATTGTGATTATTAACTGTTTAATCAAAGGACAGCACTTGGTATTTTACCCTTGTTTTTAATTTTCTGAAAATGCCTTCTGGTCCTATTTTGTGTGTGAACTATATACTATCAATGTAAATTCTAGTTTAGAATAGCTTTAGGATTGTGGGAAACATATAAAATGTCAGCCCTCCTCACAGCATGTGTGTTGTTTTTAGTGTGTTTGGGTTTGGTTGGTTCTAATTTGTCTGTGTGCCTTGTATATTTAGTGAACACTCCAGCAGGTCTGTATGATTGGATAGCAGTTATCTATGTTCAGAGGCTGACTCGTGATAGAGGGAAACAAAGGTGTTTACTTTTTAGACCTGCATATCAAATGGCCTTGAAGGACAAAAAAACCCTTATAAAACTAAACATAGACAGCTATGATTCCCACTACTTTATTGTTTGTCCTTGAGTGTTAATTGTGCAACGTAGAAAGACATCCATTAGGCAGGCTTGCGTTTGATGTTTTTTGATGCAAGACCTAGATGTGAGACGTGAATAGTTAAATTCTAATTGCGTGAGGAATTTGTATCGTTATAATTTGGGGAGGCTTTGTATTTCTCCCTTTTAATGAATGTAACATGGCCATCTAGGATAGGAAGAAGCAGAGATTTTGTGAGGTTATAATGAACTGTGAAAGGTTTTTGAATATGTATGAGGATGCGAGACCCTAGGCAAGATGTACACAAGCTCCCCTGATGGGTGTGAAGTTGATCATATCATTTCCTTCCAGAGAGCAATCCTCATTTGGCACAGAGTTTAATCCAGGGCTCATTGTAACATGGGAAAGCTTTTGAAAGTGGAGCACAAGGCAGGAGCTATGGCATGTTTCAATGCATCTGATTCCTGCTTTTGTTTTCTTAAAATTGAGAGATATTTTTCAGTCATTTTCTGTGATAATATGTTTAGAACTTTTGCTTGTAGATCCATACAGGGACAAAAATCATTGCAACAAACAGAAATCATGATTTTATCGACTCATATTAAGAAAACACAGAACAAATACAATTAAAGAGAAAGTTGCGGTGTGAGTGACTGGTCCCACCAACCAGTCCAGTTTTTTGCCTACTACTTGTTGTTGCTGTTGTTATTTTGCTACCTGTTGTTTTTTTTCTCTCTCCTCTGCTCATGTGGTATTTCTTTGGTTTTCTAGATATTTCTATACTTAGTTATATTGTATATTATAATTTATTGTGTTGTATTATATTCTATACACTGTAAAGAGACGGGAGGTGACGTCTATTGTGATTTGTGACATAAATATATTTTAATATAAAATTAAGCCATTAGGCAAACATTCAGGTTAGAATTGCCTTACAAAGAATGAATGATAATGACAATTATGGTTTACTGGAGTGATTTCATGCAGACTGGAGACATTCTTTGTCCCTTTCATTGTCGTTCAGTGTAAACCTGAGAATCGTGTTTAGGCTTAGGTTACAGTGCAGGTTAACTTATAGTAATTAGTCTAATTCAGTTAAGATTATGTTATGTTAAACAGTGGATGTAGACCTGCGTGAATAAAGAATAACTTCAAATCCACGAGTGTGTGCATTCTGCATTAGTGTGTATTTGTGCATGAACACACCATTTGATCTCAGTCTCTCTCTATCTGCAACACCTTAAACCGCTACACCGACCTGGCGTGGCAGCCGCCGCTGAGTGCTCTAAGCGATGACCCTTCAACTTGGAACATTTCAATTTCAACTTGTGACAGCTCCCTGAAGAATGATTTGAATGTTAAGTGTGCCCTCCTATCCAGGCTCAGTATGAAAATGTAATCAGAGTGCTATCATCTCCCCGGCAGAGAGAGGGCTCGCTTGACTCTATGCAGCAGGCGTTGGCCTCATTTTCCCTGCCAGTAGGTGTCCTCTCTGGATATAATAGGCTTTACATGTGTAATTAACACATAGTACTGCTGCTTGAGCTGGCCATAGCCTTAGCCCCACTCCCGTCACCATGACTTTCGTTCACTTTCTTGTTCCAGATTTTATTTCCCCACCCTTTCCCCTTCGTCTTCATTATGAAACAAATAATGGCTCCTGGGCGAACTCAAGCTGTGGTGAAAGTGGGTGCAGAAGATAAAGACAACACCTTGACGAAACAAAGCCAAGCACTTGGTAATGCAACGATAGATTGGTGGTGTACAGGAAGGTTTCACAGTGTGGAAGGACACGGATAAAGTTAACAGCTTGCTGTGTGGGCCGGTTAATGCCTTAAAACCCCCTTCTCATGAAACCTGTAATTACCAGGGCTCCGTTAATCAAGAATGAAACAGAGGAGAAGCAGTTGGCTAATTGGGGCCGACGTGCTCTGTAATTAGAGTAATAGTCACACATTGGGATTTTATGAATGAATGACTTTGCCAGCTTTTTTTTACAGGGCTTCATTACATTGGACAGAGCTACCAGCACAATTTGCATGCATGTATATAAAGGAGACAATATGTTACTGGTCATTTTTTTTGTCCAAACAGCAGATTTTCTCTCCAGGCCTCCTGACTAGGCCAGTGTTAATTATGTCTGTGGCCGAGAATGGGGTGGGGGTGAAATGGAAAGATGGGGGGATGGAGGTCCAATTATTTTCTCTCCTTTTCTATTTTGCCGCAAACCTTTTTTTACCCATGTACTGCAGGCTTTTGGGGCAAGGAGGTGGATTTTTGCAGTAAGAATTCCTCATTTGGTTTATTAAAAACTGAAATTGTGACCTATTACAGATCAGACAAAGACCTTACAATAAACTCAGATGATAAATAAACTTTCTGATGTTTGGAAGAAAAATCTAACCTAATTTCATTGTTTGGAAATATAAATGGTTTTGCATATTCATTTTATCACATTTTATTATTTTGGTATGTAGACTTCTAATAGACTGCTGGAAATTACACTGGCCCTGAAAAGACATAGCTTTTTTTTGAAGACTAAATGTTGGAAAACCTACAATATGTGAACTAAACTAAAGAAAGACAGCAAAAATATATATATATATATATGGATTTTAAATTACAATATATACATTAAATGGTTATTTTAATTTGACAATTGAACAAAAATGTAGAAAATATGTTTTCACGTGAAAGGGTCAGGTAACAGAGATCACAACAACTACAAGGAGCAGCAGACAAAATACTGGGCAGGTTGGGGAGAGAGGAGACAACATGTAATGATGAGAGAGAGAGAGGGAGAGAGAAGGAGGAAAGGAGTGTCAGGAAAGTCCCCCAGCAGACTATAGCAGCTTAACTAAGAGATGGTTCAGTCACCTGATTTGAAACTCTATCCTAGATTTAACAGGAAGCCAATGGAGAGAAGCTAATGTAGGAGTAATACCCCAAAAAAGGTTATTCAATAGCAACTGGACTTGTAGGTTTCTTGACGACGTTTTGCCCTTCTATCCAGAGCGCTTTCTCAAGTCTGACTGACAGTCAGACTTGAGGGCTTTCTGGAGGGCTTTCTCAAGAGGGCTTTCTGGTTCTGCTGAATGTTTCTTCCTCTTAAAGGGAGTTTTTCCTCTCCAATGTTGCTTCAATGCTCGCTCAAGTGGGACTGTTGGGTTTTCTCTGTATATATTGATAAAATGTGTAAGGTCCTAAAACTGTAAAATTCCTTGTGATAACTTTTGTTGTGAACTGGCGCTATATAAATAAAATTGAATTGAATTGATCAAAAATAACACCAAGATTCCTCACAGTAGTGTTCGAAACCAGCGCAATATAAGCTAAGGTGGCAATAGCTTGTCACTTAGGCCTTGGAGACGAAATAGAATAACTTCAGTCTTGTCTGAATTAGAGAATAGAAAGTTACAGGACATCCAGGTCTCTATGTCTTTTAAACATGTTTGAAGTTTTACTAGTTGATTTGTTTCATTAGGTTTCATAGATAAATGTAGCTGGGTGTCATCCGCATAGCAATGAAAGTTTTTTGAGTGTTTTCTTATAATGTTGCTCAGCAGAGACATGTATATGGGATAGATAAGTGGTCCAAGCGCAGAACCCAGTGCTGTTTCTCTACTATGGTTTACTCTAAATCCTGACTGAAAATCTTCAAACAAATTGTTCCTTTGCAAGTGGTCACATAATTGCTTTGCCACAACTTTTTCAGTGATTATAGCAAAAAATGACAGATTGGTTGATCATTTGCTAAAACCCCTGGATCAAGTGCAGGTTTTTTCAATATAAGTTTGACAACAGCTACCTTAAGGGCCTGTGGTACATAGCCTGTTAATAAAGAAATGTTTATCTGATCTAATATGGACGAGCTGATTAGAGGTAAAACCTCTTTGAGTAGTCCAGTCGGGATGGGGTCTAAAAGACAGGTAGTTGATTTAGATATAGATTTACAGGAAGGAAAGAGCCTAAATAAGACTGAGGTGTGGAAGACACATCTAGAGCTGCTGGACACAAGTAACTGTCCATGTTAGTTGCAGGGGGGTTCTTATCTCTGATATTTATGATGAGAGGCAAAAGGAGAAGTACAGTTTATTAACACATAAAAATACTGTACTGCTAAAATAAATTAAAGGAACACTTTCAAAACACTTCACAACTCAAATTAGAAAATGAAAATAATAAAAATACATTCATATGAAGAACTGGATAATCATGACCTGACTGTGACCTTGACCTTTGACTTTTACCACAGAAATCTAAACAGTTCATCACTGGCTCCAAGCAATCCCCTCAATGTATTACAGACATATCAGTTCACAAGGACTGGTCAAGATGATGTCACTGTGACCTTGACCTTCAACATTTGGCCCCAGTACCTCTTCTTGTGCTATGCAGACTATGCTGATGCATAGGGCCCAAGTGCAATAAGGTTTTTGATTTGCAATTTAAGCAGTATTTATTTTACACAGTAGAAGTACTTTTAAACTTTTTTTCTTTGATTCTCTTTTTTTTTATTTGTGTTTGATGTGTACTATGTGTTTACCTCGTGCCCTCTGAATCATGTGGGTTGAGAGAGTTTTTATGACTGTTACTAAATATGTTACTCTAGGTGAGAATTGGGACCATGGCACAGCATCTCTTTATTACAGACTTTACTCTAGGGATCAGCTGATCACCCTGAAGCCAGCCAACTTGTCGGTCAGACATTCGAACATACACACTGTGGATTCTGTCTCTAAATGATCCTGTAATGTTTACTATTACCCTTTGATCTCTGTATCATGCATCAGTGCAAACTCATACACACAGAGAGTGCATGATGCAATATCTGTCAGAAAAGTGTTTTAATTACAGTTGTTAATTTGATAATTGGCTATCATTAAAAGAAACTCATAAACGTCATGATTCTTTGAGTCTTGAGTCGGCTTCTGTTCTTTTGGTGATTTATTGCATCGATTCTGTTGCTGAAAGCTACCGCAATATTAGGCCGACCATTTACACTCAAAAACAACAATTGTCAAATTTGTGATAATAAAATAGTTTTAAACTGTGCATTTGTATGTAACTTTTGCTTTTTCAGTCTTTAAAAAGGTTTGGACAACCCTTCTATATATTTATATAATGTGTAAAGTTTAAGACCTTACACATTATATAAATATATAAGCAAGAATTTATATTTACATAAATAGCTGTTTTATGTAATATAGCAAATATCATAACACAAAAATTGAAACAATGGATCTGAATTGAATTGCTCAAGATTTTGCCTAGTGTCTGAAAAATCTTTGATTTGCAGGTGCCATTTTAAAGTTTGTATGTCCAAGTTGAGATATGCACAAAGTTTGAAGGGATTTCCTTGTATCCATAGTCAACAGAAACAACTGTATATCACCAGTTGGAATAGTTTTGCTGCCTTACGTACGTAGAAAGAATGATGCAGAGGACTAATGTTATTTTGTATTGTAGCATGGACGGACAGGTGGTTCTGTCCTGTATCTGTACTTGAAGGAACGTACCCACAGCTTAGAATAATTTATACAATTTTTTTAATTATAACAAACATGTAAAATGCCCATTCCCAGCCTCAACAGGATAGTACACATTCCAGTTACCTTGCTCTGACTGAATCTGTTGTGGTATACTGCCCCCCTCCAAATACACTGCAGACTTCAAATTAATCTCACTCAGGAAGCACCCGGAACCGCACTTCAAATCACACATGACACCAACTGTGAACATAAGAAGTCGGCCAGTGTTTGGTCGTCTGGTTGTATATCCATGCTAATCGTAAAATGGGGAAGTGGCGAACAAACAAAACAAGAAACAAAAAAAGAAGTTACAGTTAGTCCACCCTCACAAGACGTACTCCCAGATCTTCTCGTCTACCGGCCCTGTAAGGCCGGGGCGGACTAACTTAAACAAAACCTATAACCAAATCAAAACAAGGACAGCAGTACACAGTGATGTTTTACAGCCGCCGTTACTGTTGCCCTGATGCTCCGCACACAGTCGTCCTTTACCATCACAGTGGCTGCTTTAAAATGCTGTGTAACCACACTCTTGCACTCGTGCTCACGCTTACTAACGTCTTCAGGTATCGCCAGGAAACAGGCACTAGCCCAGACACCTAAACCTCCTTATACCGTCGACCGCTAATCAGGAGCCGACAGCCAATCACCCAGGTGTCACTGGTTACAGTATGTATGTGAGGATTGAGACGTACAGAATAAAAATATGAGAACAATACAGAAGCACTGATCTGTCCATCTCAGCTAAGAACAAGCATTCAGCTGTGTGTGACTGAACGATCAGCTCCATGCTTACAACTCACCATATGTATTTTTAAGTCATCTCCCACCAGCTAGAGTTATTCCTCCTTTACATTCATATGTCTGCATGAAAGCTCTGCGCTGTTGTAAATTTAAAGCCCACAGTTGCTAATGTCTTGTTTAAGAGGCGGAGGCTGTATCTAGGCATTTCTATCTGCTTCAGATTCTCAGGACAGCTCTGTTGACGATAGAGAAGAGAGAGTGTTTGCACCTTTTCCTAGCTTGGGTGCTTGTCTGTTGAGAGGGGAAAGGCAACAGCAATGATTTATGAAAGCCATCTGAGGATGCACGTCCACTACCTGTTGCTGCTGATATTTTCTTCTCTATCTCATCTCTCTTTACTGCATTTGTCATGGTATGATGCATCACCCAACACTGTCTCCCATGAACTCACTTCAAAAGGGTGCTAGGTTGATCAGGTTCCTTCCTCTCCCTTCCTGTAATGGACTTAGCTAGGAGTCGTAATCTCAATGACACTAAACCACTTTTCTCCCTGTAGATACAGGTCCATGTATTTTGGTTGTAAAAGTCAATGCAGTGTAGAGTTACCAGAAGGTCAACTCAGCCTCACAGTAAAGAAAGTGTGTGTCTGAGTGAGTGAGTGAGTGAGTGAGTGAGAGAGAGAAAGAGAGAGAGACAGAGTGTTTGTATTTTCATTGAAGAAAAAGAGAATCTGGAATAAGATTGCATGGGAAAATGTTTCATGAAATTACATGAAATTTTGCTGTGTAAATTTGTACTCAGTGTATGTCACAGTCCATATAAATGATGGTGGCCTCCACATTGAGAAATTTCACACTAATTTCTCTCTAATACCATGTACAATGCTTATGGTCAATAAAGTGGTGGATGCCCTATTTTATCTATGATCTAAACTTTGTGACCTCTCAAGGCTCTGTGCGTCAAGATGTTCTCAGGATGATACCCAGTCTTGTCTAACCCTTACATTAGTTGCCAGGCACAGACATACAGACAACTTAACATACTGAACATAACCTGAGGATTGGCTGGCAAAGGGTTTTTGTTACGAGGATGAGGTGCTTTACAGGATTATTTACAGCATGCAGTGTGTTCCTCTGTGTTTTTCAGTACAGTAGGTAGTCTGAAGCGTTCCCCTAAGCAGTGTTTTAATGTGGAGTCCCTTCTCTCAATCAGGGGCATCTTCAAAGCTTGTGTAATGACACAGAGTGCACACCTCTGTTTCCTCTTCCTCCGTGGCCAACAAAACAACAGCTGCCTCCGGAGCAGTCATTGCCCAGCACATCCAGTAATGGACAGGGCACCTTCATATGCCCCAGACCCCTCCTTCTGTTCTCCCACAATCTCCTCTCTCACAGTGTTTTCTCTTCAGGCTCTCAGCAGTCAAGATCCTCCATCAAACTCAGACTATTATGACTTTCATCTTTGCTTTGTCATTTACTGGAGTATCTTGTGCTATTTATACTCAGCTAGCTAGTGTTTTAGTTTTATTTCAAATGGGCAAGCTGGAATCTTTATGTGAGTGCTGTTGTGTATTTGTGGTTATACAACAGAGCAGGCGGTGTATGCACTCTGCTGTTGGTTTAGCAGTACACTTATCAGTGCCACCTGCTCTTGGAGTAGCCTCTTAATTACCAGATCAAAGGCAGTGAAAAGGTGCTAAGTGGTTAGGAGCTGAAGCAGCACGCTACTGGCCTTTGATCCGCTCGGGCCCAACCTCCCCGACAGCAGCCTGCCTTAAATTAAATATGAACAGACATCACTCTTAGAGTTCAGCCCTTTTCCCTTCATAAGCTGTTGCATTTTTGTGTCCATTGCATTCTGTTTGAAGTGAGTGACTGCTTAGCCTGACAATGAAGGGCAGTGTGCTTAAAGAGGATGGTTGGCAAATTGAGGGCCGAAGCCTCCTGCTGATATACCTGGAAAAGTCCTGGCTCTCGATAGACCAATCGAGGAGGCTGTTAAGTGTCACCTGTGACAAGACTATGTGTGTATGTGCGCACATGTATATCACCCAGTCTGTTGGATGTATCATTTGTGAGCTGATGTTAGAGCAAACACCAGACCTTGTGCTTCCTGTGTTGCAGATTCCGAACGCCATATCTTTTATGTGAGTACAGGATCTGATCTGGTCTAGCCCCAGACAGTCACGCTACCTTCCTCTGTCTTGCATTAGACCAGAGACTGTTTATGAGTGCGTTGGGCAGACTTAGTTGAAACAGTCGAGGTCTTGTGTCACCAGATGTTTTATAGGGCAGGCAGCACGGTGGAGGCAGGCAGTAAGCAAGGAGGCAGAGGGGGGCTGGCGCTGGCTGGGCGGCAGTCAGGTGCTCTGGGTGTTCTTTTATGGGGTAGTCTACTAATGAAAGCAAGACTCTGGGACCACTGTGGAACATCAGAGGCCACTCCACCCCACCAGACCCATACTTCCATCTACACAGGAATGTCATAAACCTTAAAAGCCCCCCCTAACTTCACCGTCTCTTCCGCTGATTGAATGGTTTTCATTTGTCCGCATGTTTTGAGGTGGCTGCTGAGGTGTTTCCTTCACTTCACTGGGGTGCCATAGGATGGATGCATTAAGTTATTATTAAGCAAATAATGTGTGAGATGATCCTTTGAGCAACAACAGTCAGTGTAGTTTGATAAGACGAGTGAATGTTATAGCTATGAGGCTGGCATTCGGAAACCTTCAGAAAAACCAGCCACATATGGAACATATAAGGTTAAGAGTGTTTCGTCACTTCAGAGACCTACTAGTGTAAATTACCATAAAGTGACACCTGACAAAGTATCTATATTGCTCTGCTTCTATTCCCCCATCATTTCAACTGTTCATTGCTGATGAAGTGGTCATCTTTCTGTTAAATTATTGATGGCTGTAATGGGATAAAATGGGCTATGAGAAGAGGTAGCAGTGTCCCTCTATGGAGGGTGAGTAGTTTGTCTCCCAGTTCCTCCTGGCCACCAGACACAGAAACCGTGTAGGCGTCATCATCTACCTACAGCTGTCCAACTAGTTTCCAATGGTTTTCAATAAGTGACAATGAGAAAAAGAACTTTGAAAAGATTACTTCAAATTTAATATATTCTTTTTATTTTATAATATATTTTGGTTTAATCTAATTTTCAATTCCTGCTTTTATAGTTTTTATGAACTTATTTTCATGTTGTCCTGTTTTTTTTGTGGATCTTGATGAGCTTCACGTTCAGGTGCCCCCCTATAGTCTGATTCAGTTAGATGCGCAGCCTCTGAAGTGGACATTTTGGTAGGGGACAATTCAATTCAATTCAATTCAATTTTATTTATATAGTGCCATTTTACAACAAAAGTTATCTCAAGGCACTTTACAGTGTAAGGTTTAAGACCTTACACAATATATCAATATATA
>JAUMHJ010000028.1:422992-434659 GCA_032361105.1 Microctenopoma lineatum | reverse complement strand
CTCCTAATTTTAGAAATATTTCTAAGGTGGAAAAAGGAAGTCCTAGATATTTCTTTTATGTAGGAAGTAAATGATAATCTCCTATGTACATCAGCAGGATGAAATACATCGTCTGCCAGATGCATACATCTAGCCAGCGCTGGAGAGGGTGGTGAAAGTGAGAGAATGTAAATTTGTGTGCATACTGTATGTGTAAAAGCAGTTACTACACTTAAACTGCAGTTTTCCCTTTTCAAGCATTTGCTGGAATATACCTTGAGCCCTCCCTGCATATTTGAGCTATAGAACATGCATGAGCAAAGGCAGGCAGAGAGAACAGCAAGGGAGACATGATGGAAGAGGGGCAGGAAGGGGAGGAGGTGACTGCCAGGCTAAAGAGGAGCTGTGCACTGTCTAGTGGTGTGGAATAATGTTCCTGTTTACTTTCTGTGATGTTGTTGTGTGAAACAGCCAGGCGGGACTGGGAAGAAAGAGGACCTAATGTCAAGAGCAGGGATGTGTTGGATTGAAAGATTTTACAGGCATGAAGCAGAATGAGGACAAGGCAGCTAATGATGGAATTCAGACCTTTGTCCTTAGTCAGGACACAGAGACACAGAGTTTGACATTTTAAAGACAGAGATACACTCCAAACACATAACCAACATTAAACCTGAGAAGTAAAACTAAATTCATTTTTTCAGTGTTGGGTCTTGTGCCATACATGCTTTAGATATTCACCAAGGTTTAATGTCCAGCCTGCAGCAGTAAGAGACTGAACTCATTTACCTTTACATCCATCCATCATTATCTTCTGAAGTGAGGTCGCAGGATTTACCTTTACTAATTATACAGAAATGTATCTGATAGCAAATAGAGGACAACAGAATGTTAGACTATCTCATGTAGATATACTGCATCTTTATGTTTGTAATTCATCCATCCATAACAGTTTTTTCTCTAAATGGTCCTGAGATCGCTGGAGCCTATCATAGCTGTCACTTAACAAGAGGCAGGCTACGCCCTGCACAGGTTGCAAGTCAGGTCAGCTGACATAAAGAGACATTCACACTTCCACCTTTGGGCACTTTAATACCACCAGTTAACCCTAGCCCTAACTCTAACTGCATATCTTCGGACTGCATGGAGAACCTGAGAGAACCCACGCAGACATGGGGAGAACAAGCAAAAGGTTTTGTCTTTTTTGTTTTTTCATCAAGTTTAAGAAATAGCACTGGCACTAGCAGCTATGATCGTATGGTTGTACCTTACAGTAAACACGAGAGGTACAATAGATCTGTATGTAACGCGTTCTGCTGTTTACGTTGACCTTACTTTTCTGTGTTCTTGTATATTTTCCATCTCCCTGTCATCTGTCTAACCTTGGTCTGTCCATCCCCCTTCACATCTCTTGCTCTGACGCTGGCCTGTAGTGATGGGGGGAGGGAGGGTTGCTGAGGGAGTGGGTCATCAGTGCTGCGTCGGTCATGCGAGAGCAGCCGGAGTGCTTGTGGTCATTATCAGACTAAATCTCAACGTTGCCGCACCAATTAGTTTTGACCCAGAAGGAATAGTCTGTAGACCGGGGATGGGCATGGCTCCATCCACAGCAGATTCAGACGGACACCCACACATATATACATGAGTAAAACCTCACGCTGGCTTGCACATAGTGCATCACAATAGGAGAGTAGCTCAGTTTCAGTTTGCTCTATTTTCTGTTTGATCTGGCCACATCTAAGCACAGTAGTTTTCTTTGCAGGTGCTTCCTGACAAGTGGAGGTGTCTTAAAAACATGTTTTATTTAAATCAGGGTGAACATGCTGAAAGGCGGTGCCTCCCAAGGAGCTGCAGTCAAGCAGCAGTCCATGTAACTTTTTCTGCTGAGTGAGAAGCAAAAAGTATTAAAAAATGTCAAATGTATGGTTTTTGGGTTGATAACATGTAGATCTGCGCACATACACTATGTTCCACACATTTAGAGTCTAAAATAAGTGGACACGAGAAGAATAAGAAGCTGCTTACAGTTAGTATTGTTAGTCAAAGAAATGATGGGGGGGGCACCAGGTGATCTCAGCAGTCCATATTCCACCTACATCCCTGCATGTAAACCCTGTCGACTTTTTCCTCTTCCTCTTCCCTCCTGTCTACCATCTTGGCCAAGGCAGACTCCTCTCTGATTTGTTAAGGTAATGATCTAATCTGCGGCCATTAGGGAGAGCAGCCTTTAGTGTTTAATGTGTGGCCAGGTGGTCCAGCTGCCAAACTCCACAAATTAAAGAGCCCGGGCTCGGCAGTAATGAGTAATGAGCTGTATTTAAAAGCTGCCATACCTGAGCCTGCTCGGCCAGGCCTCAATATGGCCAGGTTCATATGAATCACTTGACTGTTTTTTTCAATTCCCCAAATGCGCAGATGAGCTCAGACTACTATTGTGCACACACAGTGTAGCTAAACACACACACACGATACTCACACATGCACCTCCACTCAGATGTTGCTATTTAATTAGGAAATAAATGCAAGAATGTCTAAAAGTAATTCAGATGTAACTAATATGCATTAAATATATATATTAAATCTAATACACAAGTGTTGTAAATTAGTGTTGTGAGGTGCATCACAACATCAAAGACACAACAGTACAATCTCAATAAGGTAATGATTAAATTTAAGTATGTGAAACAATGATTAATTCTTCTTTCCATTTATAAAAAGTTAGATCAAAAGTAATTATTAGACAGCATAATGATAGAAAAACATATATTAAAATGTGAGTTAGGCTCATTCACAACAAAGTTATTGCTTTGTTAGGTACTTTATATGTGTCTCTTGAAATTCTATTTTTAAGTTAAGGTGATGTAATGTAATGTTCTAAAATATGTATAAACTAAACAGAATTTTTGGGACGTCAAGCTGAACCACAAAACCATTTGTGTTTGGGTTGGTATACGGTACGGGTTTGTATTAGTGAGTGATCTATTATTTCAGCTGCTAGAGAAACGTGCGTTTATAACAGAACACATTTATTGTCAACTAATTTGACATTGTTCATTTTAGATAATTCTTTATACAGTGCATTTAAAAACTACCAAATACAAGTTCTACACATTAACTACAAAGAGTTCCAAAATATTAGAAATAGAGCAAACAGAACCAGAAATCATAGACATAAAACAATTCAAAACACAATAAAACATAATACTAAACATAATACTAAACTACTTGTACTTCACTGGAAAATTTCTATTTTATGTTTCTAAGTATGTTCCACTACATTTAATTTTAATATAATTCTTTACTAGTTAATATTAGCAGTTTTAGATTCCTAAAAATATCATTGTGTATTAATAAAACATTGATGAATCATTAATGTATTAAACCCCCAGTCTTGATATGAGATGATAAAATCAGTTCCTGCACATTTTACCATAATTTCCATCTTACAGTCAAATAAATCGGGACTAAAGTTCTACATTTATTCAACATTGTTTAAAATGCACTTCTACTTCACTGTACTTCCGTAAAATTTAACTAGTCATTGCTTTTTTTTGAGCAGAACATTTAAAGGGAACGTCTGCTTAGTTAGAGAATTTTTAGAAAAATACTTCACTGCTACACTTTTCTATGAGTATTGAGTTTGTGTACTATGTACACCACTGAAAACTAGTGGGACAGCAGCAGGCACACAAACATAAAGTGACCAAAAGTCAGCTGAAGGCAATTTAATGTGCGGCTTAAGACCATAAAGAATTGTGCTATAAACTGTAAATTTCAAAAAAAAAAAAAAGAAAAATTAGACCAATGTTTCCAAAACCTGGTCCTGCAGGCACAGTGTTAGTTTTCCTGTTCCACTGAGATGATTACCTCTTTCAAGTGTGTTCAGCCACTCAGAAGCTCATGTATGGTTGGTCTTTGAAGGCCAGGATTGGTGTAGACATTAAAAAACAAAGAGTGAAACAAAATGGGACTAACAAAACTACAAAATGGAGAGTGACTGTCATCGACTGTCATTACCTACTTATTTATGATGATGGTGTAGAATGTTGCAGTCCTCTAATAACTGGTCACTATCTCGTGATGGTCACTCAGATACTAGTGACACTGGTTGAGTCTGGTGCACACCTGACTCAGGGATTGGTGGCTAGTGACAGTCCCATCAGTGAGTGCAAGAAGCCTGCTGAGTCATTTTCTATGAATTTACCCACAATTGAATCACCAAACCACATCCCAAATATGGAAGAACATGTATGAGCTTAACGGCACCTGTTGGAGCTTGACACTCCATATATTATACATATGTCCATGCGTCTGTCTGTTCTTCACTCTGTCTATCTCTGTATGTGGCGAGCATGTAGAAGTCATAGGAAACTTCCATGGCTTATTTTCTGTGTTTTTATATATATCTAAAATTCTAAAATAATTTTGAAATCTGTCATAATTCATATGTGATACATTTTTAGCTCCCTCAAAACAGAATACAAAATAAGCTCTAGTCATATTCAGATGACAGTTTGACACCTCCCTAACTGCTACTGTCATGAAAAAGTTCGAGGCCACAGGCCAGAGAGGGCTGAGAAACTACAGGCTAAATACAGCACCTCCAATACAACAACCTATTATATACATGCACAGAAGATTCCATACATGTTCGCTTTGGTGGTAATTAAGTTTATACTGTGTTAGTGTCTGCGTTGCTGCAGGAACCTTCAACCAGAACCATTCTTTGCAGCACTTTAATTCTTCACATTGTTATATAGGATAGTTGTAACTATTATTGCTCTACTACAGTAGAGTTCAGTACATTTCTCGCCTGTTTGAAAACTAATTAGATCTTTGAGAACAGTTCTGAATGCTGGCTCTATGTTTGGGTCAGCCCGTCCACCCACCCAGACTTCTTGTTGCGGCTGATTGACCTCTACTTCGATTTCATGCACGTATGGCGGGGAGCTGCCATTAAGCAATGTGATTTGAATATTCAGATGACTGTTTTAATTGAAGAGAACAAGTGTTCACACATGGCGGGGTTGGCGGTGTTGTTGAATGCCTGAGGCCGAGTCCCAGAGTGGCCCAGACCCATCTGATCATGGCTCAGTGGAGACCATGAGCCCACCAACACTATGGAAAAAGCCCAGGCTGCTTTTAATGCCCCCAGGCTTCCATCGCATCCGCATCGCACTGCACACACACACACATGCAGGCCTGCAGAGCACAGAAGAGGAAGGGAACGAAAGAAAAAAAGAGGAGAGAAAAAGGAGGGAAAAGGATCTGAAAGAGGTGGTGGAAAGACATGAATGAAGCGAGTGACAGCATCATTTGAAGCTGTGAGCACATTAACATGCACAACAAATAGGATTTAAACAATGTGAGTGAAACATGTAAAAACAAAGTGATTATGCTAAGCAGGATTTTGCCTCAGTCAGCAGTGTAACATGCAGAGTTCACTGTCATTCATAAGCATGAATCAGCACAAGAAAATGAGTAAAGCATGCATTACAGTGCATGTATGGAAAAACAACATTGCACACCATCACTTACAGAAGAATAAATAAATATCATTTTAAATCTTGGCACAGAGAGATCAGTAGCACTGTGAGTAATAATAACACAGCCTTTTAATAATAACAATGTATAATGATAACAGTGTGAAGCAGCCTGCAAAAGCATGTGGACAGTTTTATCACATATAGAGTGACTACGTCATTGAATGAAACGTGTGAAAATGTCAATGTAAAATAATAGTGTTTCATTCAAATCAAAACTTTAGGTTCAAAAGACATTAAATGCAGTGCAATTCAGTCAGCACATAAATCATTAAGAACACTTTCAGTGGGGATTCATTTTATTTATGTAAAGTAAATGGTAGTATTTTCCAAAAAACTGAAACAAGCTGTTTGTGAAATACAAGTCAGTCCAGCTAAACACTTACTGATACTGAAACTGTTAAACATCATTTTGGAATGACTGTAACTGCTCGTCTCCAGCGTTTATTGGCAGTTTTTCACACGACTTGCTGATATTTGATTATTACCAATAATTCCATAGCTGCGTGGGGAGGGAGGTGGAAAACATGTTCTTGTGGTGTGAGAACGTACAGAGAACAGAGAGATATCACCTCCTGAGTCTCTGAAAGTTTTTATCATAAGACAAGTCTAACGTTAAATTGTGAAATTTAGCATGAAAGATCTTGGCAGTGCTGCAGTCTGCTTTATCTGCGCTGTTTCTCTCGCTCCCTCTCTCAGGGAAAAAGCCAAACTACCTTTCATCCCGTCCTACATGGATTAAGAGAATAAATATGTGTGTTACCATTACCATTGTGAAGGGAATTATTGCTACGCCGAGGCTTGTTGGTTGCCAGAATCACTATGCAGAATGAAATGCTTGAGTGATGCTGGGGTCCACTAGCCCTTCACCCCCTCACGCCTGGTCCTCTTACCGTGCTCAGCCACCTCCTGTCCTGCCCAGATCACCTACTCCTCATGCGCATTAATTGGCTGTCAAAAATGTGCTGAATTAACGGATTAATGAGGGTGGATTTGAATCCTAAGTTTGGCAAAAGGGGGATGTTTCCCTGCCATGGTGCAGGCTCCCCCTGCCTCCCCTCTCGTGTGCGCAGGCCTGTTACAGATATGCATCCAGGACATTTGAGCGGATTGCATTTCATTAGTTTGATTTGAGCGGACAGCACTAAGCTGCTGAGGGCTCTGCACTGACAGCTAATTACAGGAATCAGCCTTGTCCACTGATAGAGAACAATGGGCTGGGATGAGCCCGCCTCGCCAGGGGGACCGGCCCTGCATACAGCCCCAGCATTTGGCTCCAATATAGTCCACAGTATAGAGAACCATTATTTGTGTTAAAGTATATGGAAAGTCTAATTGAGTGCTACATTTTTCCCAAGCTCTCAACTTTGTTTCGAGACAGAGACAGAAAGAATGATAGAAAGAAAGGAAAAATAGTATTCCTGGCAACCCTGAGTGCCCCCCCGCCACACACACACCTCCACCAACTACACCGCCCCTCCCCATCTAACCACTGCGCTACCTTCCAACCCACAGCATCCTCCTCTGGCCATCCGGATGCGTGCATGGATCTGTCCACTTCCATAACTCCGTCCATCTTTAAATCATCAACATTAAAACACGCCGTTCACTCATGTGAACACTTTCCCCCTTAAAAGAGAATTAAATGGATTAGTGCAAACGTCAGTAAATTTGGTGGTGCATTACCCTCGCAACATTCCAAATGGCAGATCGCAGTCAGAAAACTGGATTAGCTGAGATCCTGCTCTCTGTCCACCGTAATCTTTTGTCAGGAATAATGTTTTTTCTTTTCCCCCTCTCTGTTCCTCTGTCAACCACCTAAATAAGTTAACTTTTTTCATCTCTAATGATCAACTTTGTAAAGCAGGACAAAACTACTTTGGATCTTTGGTGTACTTTTAAGCCACAGTATTAACGGCGGGGGGAAATTTCATGCTCCTCTGTCTTGTTTGGGAGGCATTGATATGGCCAGTGGCTAGTGGCCAGGTGCGCTGACACAGACTATTATTTTGGGAGCGAGTAGCACCATCTCTCAGCTTTTTGTGCCATTTTCAGGTCAGGCCTTTAGGTCATTTTCCCTTACAGATTCTACCAGTCTATTTTATGGTTGGCTGATGGAAGGTAATGACTGAGAGGCTGATGGTGGTGCTGGCTGTGCCTGCATGTGACCATGTCATCTCAGCTCAGTGACAGGGCCTGCTGTGGCCAACGTCTGCCAGGGGAGCACAGAGAAACAGGCAGATCCCAACACCAGGTCCGGAGGGTCAATGTGAGGTGGCCCCAGCACTGACTGACAGGACACTGGGGTTTGTTAGGGAGATTTGTCCCTGCTGCAGATCTCCTGTCGGCCCAATTGTGGCACTTGTGTCAATTTGCACCCCACGCACATCGCCAGTCTAGCTGACAGGTGAGCAGTGGCATGGCGTCCTGTCTGCCTAATTGTATCCCGCAGTCCTGCCTGTGTGGGTGCAGAGACGATGGCTGAGGCCCGGGCCTGTTAGTGCCCTGCATACCCTGGCGGCCAGGCCCAGAGCAGCCTCCTCAGCAAGGGAGTAATCCAAGGTGAGGGCCTGTAGCTCTGTCAGCTGGTTGTCTACCGGCTGCGGAGGGTGATGGACATGCCTCCCTGAATAACATGCAGATAGGTATTCTGAGCTCGCCGTCTGTGCACAGTGAGCATGCACATGCAAACTCATACACAATCATCCACACACGACACATGCAAACTATAAATCAAACTACATTTACATGAAATCCAGAGGAAGGCACATAGATACACATGCATTTATGTCATGCTTGCTGATTTCTTTAGGGAATCCAAGGCTTTCTATGCTGGGGGAGGATGAGAGCAGGGATGTTGTAATTGTCAAATTGTCCATCTTTGAATTCCCCAAAGAACTTTGTATGTAAATATGCTGAACACAGTTCTTAAGCAATGCGTGTGTTTTGTTCCCAGCTCCGGTACATGATAAATGGGCACGAATTAACGTCACAAGATTTGAAATACAGCCATTGCTCACATGATAGAGTTTTTCTCATGTAAGCTGTCTCCCTGAATATTAAAACAATGATCCAACATGTGTGACAGACAAACAGCAAATGAAGCCCCTCCTTATCATCAGTGTTTCCACCCAACATATTTTTTCCAAAAAGAATTAATGATGTTTTCTTGTTTGTTGAACAGTGTGAAGAGGGTGTGTGTGTGTGTGTGTGTGTGTGTGTGTGGGAGGGGTAGTCGGGGAGGTGTGCCATTTCCTGGCTCATGAAGGCCTCAGTGCCAGCTGCACAGGGTTGGTGCTGCTTCCTGGGGGCAGATGCCTGCAGTGCTGCCTCCATGATCCCAGCTCTGTTCCTGCACCAGACCCTGCAGTCTGCTTCACACCCTGGGGGGTGGGGGTAACACACACACACACACACACATATATCTTATGCTTGTGCATGCACAGTTGAACAGAGGACATATGACTAGAAGTGCAAATACACACTCTCTCTCTCTCACACACACACACACATACACACCTCCTAGGCTCTGGAGCATTAATTAGGCAGACTACAAGTCTGCCACACCACAGTCTACCTCCATCATACACTGGAAAACAGGCAGAGAGGGTGAAATTCACAAATCAACGCACACACCGTAGAGTGTGGAGGAACTGGGGAAGTGCGGATGGACCCTACAGAAACAGAGAAATGAAGAAAAGAAGAAATTCCCATAACTTTTCTGCCTGTGAACATCAGGTCCTCCTCACTCTCAACCAGCTCGCCCATTGCTTTCATCACCCATTCCCTCTGTCTCCCCTTTCATCCCCAGGCACATTGTTACTGACACCACACTGGCATCCAGAGGCCCAGTCGAGTACTGCAGCCCTTCAGTCACACCCCCACACCCCCACCAGAGTCTATAAATAGACTCTAATTAACCACAGCACTGTACCTTTGGAGATGTTGTTTGGAGCAGGAGAATGTGTTCGTTGTAACTATAGAAGTCGTTCCTCTGTGTGACTTGAGCACGACTGAATGTCTGTTAGGAGAATAACGTATAGATGTCATTTAGTGTTTCGGCAAGATGTAAAAACAACATGCAGGTAAAGAACCAACCATGGTCATGCTAATGCTGACTCAGATTATTGACATGAACATTTATTTCCATTCTAGGGCTGCAACTATCGAATATTTTTGGAATCAATTATTCTGTCGATTTTTTCAACGATTTTTCGAGTAATCGGATAAAACACATTTTGCATTATAAACAATATTTATAGTGCATTATGTTACATGAAAGTCCTGTTAGAAGCAAGCAATTGGCTTTTATTGATAAACCTTGATAAACCAATAATCACAAATACTGTGCATTATAACTAGCTATAGCTAGCAAGTGTTTAAATTAGTCAGCAATTCTAATTAAACATCCCTTAGGTTTGCTGGGGGCATTAGCAAAGCAAAGCATGTGAAAGCTTCACAATAACTTACTGTCACTCTGAGCGATTGTGAATATGTGTTGTGGACAATTAATAAATCAATAATTAATAAAGATAGCACCCGTAACGTCCGCATAAATGCTCGAAACCTCTTGCTGTGAAAACAATTCTGCATACAGAATTCTCCTGACAGCAGAAATATGTTGTGTAATGCTAGAAACATAGCAAGAAAAATGCACTAAAGACATAGAAGTAGATGGTCTCATTGGCCTAATACCAGCTGTACAGTTTAAATATGAAGCGCCGCAGTGTGTGTGTGTGTGTGTGTGTGTCTTTCTTTTTCTGTAACGTTACATTACCTTTTTTCAGTTACACCAGCTCAGATTGTAACCAACTTTGTTGAATGCGCATCAATTATAAAAATGCGTATGAATCAAACGGAAATGGCTGTTTCATAAAATATAATGTTATCTAATGAAGCCTCGATTCTAAAAACATTCTTCGATTATGTTTTATAATCGAGTTATACAAATAATTCGAGGAATCGCTGCAGCCCTATTCCATTCATTATATATCTATACCAGATAATTTTACTTAGTAGTGTTTAAATCCTGCAGTACAACCTGCCTGATTCTGTTTTGTGGAGATGCTGACATAAAAATCTGGAAGGTTTGGAAATATAGACTTCATGAATCAAAAAATGCAGACATTGTTATAAAAACATATATTATTGACTGACAAAAAATATCAGTAATTCTCCTTCTCTAGACAATTTATAAAGTAATATTATTACTGAAGAAATTACCAGTTGTGGAACTAGCAAGGTGGATTGATTTTTTGTAAAGGCTCATAACTGTTGTTATCAGTGATGAGTACAGTTTTCTGACACAAAAACTTTAGTCAGTCAGATTGTTTTAATATAACCTATTTAAAATGTGAATGATACATTTGAATAAACAGACCATTTTAGTCTTTGGTCAATGGTGCATATGCTAATTCGACATTTACTAGACACAAATCTATTGATTTAAAAATCTAATAAGTAAAACGGATATCTTTCAGAAAATGAATTGCAGTGCTCTAATAGTTTGGGTGACAGTATGCAAACACTCTCCCTGGGTTCAATCCCAGTTTATCATCTTTATGAACGTGAGGAATGTATGTTGAACTGAAGCAGTGCAATTGTTGGTAGTAATGAGAAATGGACAGAATGACACTGTTAACATTCTGTCTTAGTGTGTGATGGGCCTGGCTGCAGATGTCTGTGGCAGCCCAAATAGGTGCGAAATGCTCATGGTGCACTGATTTCCGATAGGTCTTCACCTCCTCCGATGCTCATGGCCTGCGGCTCCTTCCTCCTTCTCCTCCTCCTCCTCTGTGCTCAATCAATTGACTGACGCTGCTGACCAGCTCCCACAGCATGCTGCCAGGGGAAGGAAGTTATTGGAGTCGTGTGTGCGTGGGTGTGTGTGTCTACATCAGATACCTCCACTGGGGTTGTGCATCCTGTAATGTTTGAATAATCAGCAAATTCTCGAAAGAAATCTAAAGCGTCAGAGAGAAAAAAAAATTGTTTCTATTCTGGGTTTGATGTGTTAAACATTAGTTTGTGTTCAATTCAATTCAGCTTTATTTATATAGCACTAATTCACATAAGTCATCTCAAGGCACTTTACAGTGTAAGGTTTAAGACCTTACACATTATATCAATATATACAGAGAAAACC
>JAUMHJ010000028.1:405084-417830 GCA_032361105.1 Microctenopoma lineatum | reverse complement strand
AGCTACCAGGCCACACAGAAAGACAGCTTCACCAATGTTAAAACAACCAGGGCCGTTTCTGGGTCTGTGGGGGGGCCCTGTTTTGAATTGATATAACAAATTTAAACCCTTCAATTATCTGTTGCAATGCATCATTGTAGGTTCTCAACCCTGAAATTAAAACATGATTCAAGATTCAAACAAGAATCTATCAAATTTGATCCACTGTTTCTAGTTTTTTAGTTTTGAGAGTCAACAATTTGGTTTATTACTTAATGCTTAAAAACAGAATATTAACATTCTCACAGAAGTTATTATCTATTGCATAATAATTTGTTCATTAGTTTATAGAACATCATGTATTGAAATTAGTTTATTTCTGACTTTTCTGTATTGGTTACAGGCAAGATTGAATAGTGGATTCAAGTTTATTGCACAGGTTTATTTCAAAAGTACTGCTCTATAAACAGCAGTGAAATAACATTCGGTTTGCACTTTAAATAAATACAGCAGTATTCACTGTACACAATAGCAATTTGATATTTCTTATATCTCCCCTTAAATATTTGTTTATTTAGCATGCAGCCTTCTCAGTTTTGTTTTTCTTTTCTACCTTTATTGGTGATTGATATATAGTCTAAGTTTAGCTTGTGCGCTCCTAATCGTGGGTTGAAAGAGTTTTTATCACTGTTATGGCCATGGAAACGTTACTCTCAGTGAGGATTGGGACCACGGCACAGCACCTCCGTACAACAGATGGAGAAAAACACACAGTGGATTCCTTCTCTAAACGGTAACTTTTATTATTCTCCTCTGATCTCTCACCTATCACACCCGGAGGAGTTCTGCCCCGATGCACACACACACCGACACAGAGCGCACGTCGCATTATCTTCTGACAGATGCGTCACCCACCCTTAAATGCTCTCACTGGTTGAGATGCTTCTTGATGGTAATCTCTTCAATTTCCCGCCCCTTTTGTGCTCAATCATAGTAATAAGAATAAGTGTATTAACGCGCAATAACATAATTATTGGCGTTAATTAAATAATAAACTAATTGAAATATAGAAAAAGGTAATGTGATGTGATCACGTTGGGGAGGATTTAAAACAACAAACAAGCAAAAACAACTCACAAAACACCCCACCCCCTGCACCACCTTAATGCACAGCCATCCAGTCTCACACTTATCTCTCTATATTTAAAAAATTGAGACTTGCGAGTGTTCCACTGAGCTGGTGGCGGGCCTGTGAGATTCAGCGTGTCACCAATTTCTTGGAGAGTCCTGCAGCGAGTCTTCTCATGTGTCCTGAGGGTTGACAGAAAGACAGACACAGCCAGTGTGTGCTTGTCGCTGCTTCTGTCTCTGTTTTTACTTTCGGTATGCACTCTCCCTCTCTCCCCATACCTCAGTCTCTCTCCATTTCTGCCTCACTCTGATGCCACTGTCTGTCTGGAGATTAATTAAATGGCTACCCAGCCAGCCTCCGCCACATCAGCCATCATCAGCCTCTCCACCGTCAGCTCACTGCTGCAGCAGGGCTGGTGACAGTGCACATCCCACCATGCATGTGCAGCCACACACTCTATTAAATGGATCTGTTTATCTGTTTTGTGTGTGTAGGTGTGTGTGCACTGTTTGGTGTGTATTTCAATGTGTAAGTTAGACCAAGCTGCACACGGAGACAATCTTTAAGTGTGTTCAACGTGGCATGTCCTGTGTAGTTGTGTGTTCATGGATGTGTGTATATATGTGAGCGGGAAATTAATTTCATGATGTGTGTTTGTGTGTGTGTTTAGCAAGCACTGAATATGTCCATTTACATATTCACTTGTGTTTGGTGTGAGTCCGTTGACTATAGACTGTTTGTGTCCATGACGTGTTTTAGTTTCTCTGGTTTCCGTGTGCGCGTGTGTGTCTGTGCCGATTCCGCAGCAGAAGCACTTTAGCAGTTTATCCCACAGTAGCCGTCAGACCTGGCAGTGATGGTTACATGGCAGGTGTATATGTGTGTTGGGAATGGGGGTGGTTGGGGGTTGGTGACTGTAGTGGGATGTCGAATCTGAGTGTTTATTGTTTGCCATTATGGTTGTCATTACAGCAAGCATTGGCATCAGTGGCATGTGTTCTCCAGCCGATCTCATCATTACCATCCCGCCTTGCCGTAGTTCCCTGGTTGTCACTATACTGTCTAGACTCCTCTCAACAACCCCCCCCCCCCCACGATTCTGAAAGCTTCTTCTTTCCTCTTCTCTTTATTTTTCTCTCCTCCATCTTTGTTCTTTTTTAGTTCTTTGCTGTGCTTCAAGGTAGTATGTGAACATAATGTGTATGTATGTGTGTGTGTTAGGAGGTGGGTGGGTCAGTGAAACTGGCAGTTCAGACCAGCTCTGCTTGGCTTTTCGGCTCTTATTTGAGACATACTGTCAGAGTGACAAACACATTTGAATGCTGTGTGTTTTTCAGCATGTGCCTTTTCCTTTTCCACCCACGACCCTGTAAATAATATGCGTGCACACACACACACACACACAAATATATATATATATATATATATATATATATATATATATATATATGTATATATACAGTCTCACGAACACAGTATGCACACACGTACTGGACAGAGCTGTATAGTGAAGCGCATTCACTGATGGATCTTCCCAATTTCGACTGTGAGAATGAAGTGCAAGCGACTGCAACATTTAGCTAATACAGTAAATACATGGGTGTTTCTAAAGAGCATATAAACATGCAAACTTGCTCACAGTGACAATATTTGTGACAAATATTTTGCATGTTAGGTAATAGCTAGGTGGTATTTTGTTGTTAATTACCAGAGGTTTCCAATAACAAATTAAACATGTTTTTCACTTATACTACACCTAATTTCTCAGTTTTGCTTAAAGAAATCTAATATATATTAATAGGGGGAGGCATGGTGGTGTGGTGGTTAGCACTGTCATCTCACAGGTAGAAACCATGTCCATGTGGTTGTTTGTCTGTATGTCTATGTATTTAGAAAATCTATGACCTTTAAAATAAAGGCAACAGAAATAACTGAATTATGTGTGAGTGGAATCTATCCCCTTAGGAACATAAATGGATGCACAAAATTTAGCTGAGTTCAGTCTGGATCAAAGTTGTGGTTGCACAAACAGACAGTTGCTTAACCACATATAAAGATTCCACTTTCCACTGCAGCGACACCTAAATGTTCAAATATCCATGGTAAATCAGTACCAAGACTGCAACTGCTTATTAGATATTATTTTAAAAATAAGATATAATTACATGATATGAACAAAAGGTGTTGGAAGTTAATTCGCTGTTTATACAGAATAGATGTAAATTATTAACTTTTTTTTATAAAATAGAATCACGTAAATATCAAGTTGAAGAACAGCTTTTCCATCTATGTTGAAAAAAAGAGCCAAAATCTAACTGCTTTTCACAATTTGCCAGTTCTTACCCTTTTTAATCTGACCTTATCTGTCTAGCCTTTCTGCTACCGAATGCATTATGCTTTGCATACACAGCTTTATTCCTTGAACTCTATTGTACATTCACTGAGGTCCAAACTAAGCAACAGTGGGAGAATGTATTGTAATGAATGCCAAAGTTAAGCACTATAAGAGGTATTTTTGTTCTTGGGGCTCTTAAGGAATATGGATTATGAATGAGGGCGGGATCAGACCTGCTGTGGTTTCAATATGTATGAATCTTTTCATATGCACCAAGCCCGCTCCTTTATCTGCCACAGCAGGTGAGGATCAGGCAGCACTTCTGACACTGGTGAAAAGCAGCTACATGGGTAAGGATTTTTAGCCTTGTGCTTAGCAAAAAAATAAAATATTCCTATGTACTGTTACTCATTTGGGTAATTTTTACTTCTTTATTAATGTTGTCGAGCATTACTTAAATTAACATTATTATTCATCTTCTTCCATAGTCAGTATCTAGATTTGTTATGATCTCCACCTGATGGAATACGCTTGAACTGGTGACGTGCTTCATTAGGTCACTGCCTGCGAGGAGTTTTAATGCTGGAGACTATGCTCTGGTTCAATATTGGAAATCCTGCAGATCTCCAAATGATGAACCAATAAAATGGACCATTACTTACCTAGGCCGCCACTTGCAGGAGGGGGCGCAGTTTCTATGGAGCGCGGAGAGCGACAAAATAGAATAAAAATATAATTTAAATAGCTATTTAAATGCATATTACATTCATTCTATTTTGTCCCTCTCCACGCTCCATACAGTTTCAAGTGCTCAAAAAAGGTTCCTTGCAAATATCGTCAGTTGCAGGTTTTGCTTGTTTTCTAAAGTGTAGTTATATATTTGGGTTTTTCTCCCTGAATGAATCCGTCATCATTATCTCAACAATAAAGTGAAACACAATAGTTCTACAGTTAGTTGGTTTATTTTGAAGCCAGGATCTGTCCACAGCCTCGTTTTATTGGTTACTGCGCCAGTCTGAGCCACACACACAAAATTTTAGGGAAATGATTACAGGGCACCAAAACACAATCTCGCCTAGGGCACCAACATGGGTCAACATTCATCTTTATTTATAGATCATAATTCTGAGCATTTTAGTCATATTATAGTAAGAATTAACCATGACTATATTTATTTAGTTTTAACAGTTGAAAATCTTTTTTTAGTTATGCAAATATATTTAACTCAGTCACTATATGTACTTATAGTATAGACAAAACCCAAATTTTCTGTTGGTCAAATTCATTTCACAGTTGGAACAAGGTTATCTTCTTATTATATTATTGTTACCTTACAGACTTATAGAATATTTGTTGATGACAATATTTTGTCATAATTTCTGTTGACAAAAGCAACACTAATCATCTACATTAACAAAAATGTATAGGAAGAGGAATCCACTTTAGTATCATTGAATACATTGTAAATGTTACAACAAAATTTCTTCTCTGCATTTGACCTATACCCCCTTTGGGGAGAGCAGTGGTATGGGGGATGGGCTGGGTGCTGCAGCTGGGAACCGATCCTGCTATCTCTGCATCCCAGCCCACTGCCTTAAGCACCGAGCTATCAGGCCACCTAAAAACAAACTCTTAACAAAAATGTTCTAATCCTAATTCCTTAAATACCATGTAAAGTCTTCATACATTACTTAGTTTATAGCGACTCTGTTAGCCTTGCTTAATGTAGTTGTTAACTCATACACTCTGTAAAATTGACTGTTAAAATGTCTCTTGTTATCATTTATAGGGTAATACCATAATAATCACATTCCTATTATTTAGTTTTCATTAGCCCTTTAAGCTGCATTGCAGGAAAAAAACCACTGTCCACAATCCCTGGTTTAAGCTGGGTTCTCTGTTCTTAAATCACAAATCTAGGCAAGAAAAATTATATTCATTAGTTTTACTCGTGGTTGTGCCACGTTAGGGAACGTATTAGGGTGGTCTGCTAGCTCAATGGGTAAGCATCAAACTGGGATGCAGAAGGTCGCAGGTTTGAAACCCCGTCTAACCCCGTTTTACTACAGCTACTATAAAGGCCTGTGGTACATAGCCTGTTAATAAAGATAGATTTATCTGCTCTAAAATGGACGTGCTGATCAAAGGTAAAACTTCCTTGAGCAGTCTAGTCAAGTCAAGTCAAGTCAAGTTTATTTATATAAGCACATTTAAAAAACAACACAAGTTGACCAAAGTAGAAGCTCTGCGAGATAAGAAGGAGCTTCCCCATGAAGCGACTTAAAAACAAGCAATAAAATCTTAAAATCAATCCTAAAATGAACATGGAGCCAATGAAGAGATGCTAAAGTGAGGACTGGCTGATTCCTGTATAAAGTGAATTACAGTAACAGCAACAGTGGGGCAACATCGCCAGTGTGTGAGTTTGGGAGATCAAAAGAACCAAGGACAACAATCTTGGTTTTCTTTTCATTAAGATTAACGAAGTTTACAGACATTTGATGTCCTCCAGACAGGCCAGTAAGGACTGGATGGATTATTTTTCCATTTACGTTCAGCTTTTCTACATTCCCGTCTGGCAGAACGGGTGGCTTCATTTAACCAAGGCTGGGTGTTAGGTTTAGTGCGTCTGGGCTTGAAAGGAGCAATACGGTCAAGAATATTGCAACAGGTAGAGCTGAACATTTTAATTAAATCATTTGGGCCCAAGTGCAGAGCAGGATTTTCCAGGCCTTGAAACTGAGTATCGTCTGTGTAGGCTGTCGCAAACTGTCCAGCAGTGGCGCGGGTAAGCGCACGAGAAAAGTGTGCGAGAGCTTGAGGTTTGACAACTTCCCTCGGGACAGCAGTCTTAAAGATAATGGGTCTGTGATCAGAGAAGTACGCATCACAGATACTGATTTCACAGACAGGCCAACAACATGATAAAACAAGGTCCAGAGTGTGTCCGTGTTTATGTGTTGGACCCGTGACCCACTGAGTTAGGTTAAAAAAATCTTTTGCTAGAGGTTGAGTAGGACAGCAGACGTGGGTATTAAAATCTCCAAGAATTACAATGCTGTCATACTTTGGCACAGTTTCTGCTAAAAAGTCAGAGAACTCCAGAATTAAATCCTTGCAAACCTCTTCTAATTAACTAACTTCTTTTTTAGAGGGGCAAGTATCAAGTATAGTATGCAGAGAAGCTGCAGCATTATCAACTAAATAATCAATATGTACAGGGGTGAGATTAGTATCACTGTTCTCCTCTATGTAGGTGGATGTTACTTGGTTAAAAGAAGGTGAAATAATTTCTATAAATCTATTGACAGTATATTCAGTTAAACATAATTGAAGTCGTCTCCATTAAAGTACATTTGAATTCTTTAAGAAATGGTCTGACAACAAAGGGTTTTCGGTAAAAACTATTAAATTATCAATTTCTACTCCATAGATCAGTCTAGTCACGTCCATACTCTTTCAAGTTTCAGTGAATTAAAAGTTAGAGAATTTAAGTCAGAATTACTCATATTCTTTCTAATTTTACTCAATGCCATGTCTATGCTAATAATGCAGATAAAACAGATAAGCTTGCTAAGTGTAGGTGTAGGTAAGAGCCTGTGGGGAATTTGCCACCAACCTACGTATCTACACCCGACAGACAGGACTGCCATGTTCAGCAAGGCAGTCCTTCTAAAATTTTCTGAACTTAGAGCAGCTGTAACAGGCAAAAGTGTTGAATCTTTGAATCTTGAATCTTGAATTGAAGAGCTCCAGCCTGCTCGCTACTGGGGACTAGTCGCCAACAAAGCCATTAAACAAGAAAGTGGTGGGACCGCGGGGGAACTTCTATCCAATGTACATGAATGAAATGTTCACCCCCAACCATTCAATGCAGAGACTCGGACTCACATTTTGCCCAGAGACCCTTCTCAGCTACAGTGGGTGGAAGCCCCAGTGATGTCCCAGCAGGCAGCGTATCACCATAGTAACTGGTAAACTGCCTGTTGAGAAAAGCGAAACTGTAGATTTCCACTAGTCCAACAACTTCGGGGCTTGCCAGACTCACCACAGCCGGAGCCCTCTGGGATAACAATGCGACCACAGCCAAGACACTAGCTATGTATATAGTCCCCCCAAATCTCAGCCACCATCTTCCATGACCTGACAGTCCATCTCCAACCTGACTACAGATTCAACCAGGGGCTGGCCACCTCGACAGCAATGGCCTGTTTCAGGTGCCATGTAAGAGGGAGGGGTGCAGTTTTAGCAGGCTGAAAACCACTGCTTTCCAGTTACCAGGATGGATGCCCTACAAGACCTTGCACAAACCAAAACCTTGCACAGGCTGAGAGGAAGATTTTACTGGCCAGGGTGCAAATACAATGTTAAGATGGTCATTCATCACTGTGATTCCTGCACGCCAATCACATGCCCTGTTGCAGCAGTACCAAGTGGGGGCACCATAGGAACAAGTGGGAGTTGACCTTCTTGGCCCATTTCGAGTCACTGAACAGGTAAACCTATAGATCCTGGTGGCCATGGACTACTTCACGAGGTGAAGCAGAGTGTAGCAAAAGCAAGCTTACGACCACCGCTTTAGAGGTCAAGACTTTGCTCCTTGGTCCCAGGTGTGTGTGTAGAACCCGGTGAGAAAGAGAGGACACTTCCCCAGGCTCACCAGCTGCACAGTCTTTGAGAAACTGTCAGGTGTGGTCTACAGAGTGCGACTAGTGTTGCTTTCGTCAACTAAAATAAACCTTTATTACGTGACGAAGATGAGACACGACATAAATGCTGGTCATGTGACAATAACTGTAACAAAATATATTAAGTAATAAAAACAAGACTAAATGTAATTGATAAAACTATGGTAAAATGTCTCTTTATTTTCACTGATGAAGATGAGATGAAACATTATTTCCTCTCATTTAATCGGTTGTTATTATTATTTGTTGTTTCCTGTTTTTTACTGCGACACACTAACAACAGGCCACACTGCTTAGACACAGACGTCACGTCCTCAATCCCAACTCGCGGCATTATTTAGATACAGCTCACAGACCCTGTCAGAATACTTTTTCTTCACATCTGTGACACAGCTGTGATGTGTTAGCAGATGGCTGGTCATAGTCTTTGGGAGAAAAAGACAAAGCAGCATTTGGACACTTTCATTACATAATTTTGGAAATATGGAATGTGTTGTGTAAATTGACTTCTGAATCTTTTAGTCGACTGAAATTAGACTAGACTGAAAGAGTATGGACATGACTAAGACTAATAAATACTAAAATGACAGCTTCACAGAAAGACTGGACTAAAACTAAAATTAAGAGAGGCTGCCAAAAACAACACTAGGTACAAAACAGGTTTTGCATGATGACCAGCGCCATGTTGCGTTGTGTGATAAAGGTTCGTTGATGACGATATTTAGTCATAATTTTTGTTGACAAAAGCAACATGAAAGCAAAAGCAGTGTGAAGAGTAGCAACTATGTTTATAGTTCTGGCACTTACATACTCTATTGCGCAAAAAATAATGCTCCGGTTTGTATTCACGCAGATAGTGCATGATGGTTAACCTAAGGTCTTTTGTGTAGCATACTAATATATTCAGATATGCAAAGTCTCCAATTCTTGTTATTGTAATGCAGCACTACACAAAGATAACAGATGTTATAGTAGTCCTATGTATGTGTGGGTGCTCTATTGCTTACATTTAGCTACATTCAGAAAATATGCTTTCGTGAATGTCCTTGGTACATTTTATCAGTCTGCATGATACAGTTGTTGAGAATAGCTGAGCAACCAGTGTCAATCAAACTATGGTCTAGTGTGGTCAACCCATCATCAGCTGAGCTATGACCTCATAATCCTTCCATTCTGGTAATCCAAGATTCATGTTCTGAAGGATATGCGTTGAGATTGTTGTTACACTATATTTATACATTTTTGTCAGCCTCAGGATGTCTTTTTTAATCATTGCTTGACCTTACATCTACTGTAGTGGTATCATTGGATCATTATCCTATTTATTACTGGTTTCTCAGTTGTAAATGTGTAAAATGGCACTGTTGCTGTACTATACGACAAAACTAGAGGTGTCTAAATGCCTTTTGATTCTGGACAACACATTATGTGCTTTTATATGACAATGCAGAATATCAGGATAAACCTGTTTTTTGTTCTTTCTTCTTTTTTTAGGTTGGTCATTTAGGTTAGAGGAGATTGGAATTAATAATGAACAGAACTGTATCTGTAATCTGAACTAGACCATGTGTACATCTTTTACATATATATTTTTGATACCTTGACTCACACATGTATACTGTATTGTGATAATGTCAACACCACCGTGTCTTGTTGAATGTGTGCTATTTGGTCAAAGGTAAAGGGAACCATGATTATAATACTGTAACAATAAAAACACAGACACACTGCACGGTGTGTAAAGCACAATATGTGCTATTTTATCATCCAGTACCTGCAAACCAATATATGAGTATAACCCTGCCATCACCACTGCTTCCCCCTCCCTGATTGGCGCTGAGCCACTTGGCTGGGCTCTGTCAGTTTCTTGACTAATTAGCTCTGTTGTTCCCCCCCTCCCCAGATTCCCTCTGTTTCAAGTACAGACAAACAGCACCAGGCCTTCATGCTAACCTCATCTCCTCCCTGGTGCAGCTGTGAACAAAGCCTTACTGTATGCAGCCTCCTGAACCCCACCCAAAACTGTTGACCCATCGGAGTATACACCAGAGTCAAAGGAAACTGGGATCTAACTGTCACCAGTACATTTAAGACAATCAAAGCAGAACTGACTTTTAACTAATTTCTCACTTTGTTACTTAACTTAAAAGTTAATACAGCACAAAACACTCAGTGTTGCCAACCGGGTTGACAAATAAACCAATTGTGTGGTTTCAACACTAATACAAGTGTATGTAATTTGAAAGTTCTGTGCTTGCAGTAAATGACTCTGATGAAGCAAAGCCAAGGTGCTGCAACAGGGTTTTACAAATGGCAGGTATTGAGGATTGCATCAATGCATCTCTGTGGGAAGACTGTTGAGGTACAGGAGAGGAGGTACAGGAAAGAATAGTCACTATGTAAGTATGGCTAAATCCCAATGTCAACAGGCCTTTTGACCAGCATTTTGGATCAGTTGTCACAGTAGCAAAATAAAATGAAACATTCAAATTTTCATTGACATTAAGATGGTTAAATTTAGTAGTAAGTAACTGGTAGTAATGTAATCACTTTAAGAGCAGTTTAAATGCAGTTTCTTTGCATTTAGAAGGTTAATAATAAAATACTGAATTAAAAAACAAGGTCCTCCAACATGTACTACAAACTTGCCTAAATATTTTCCATCATTTGAGAAAAAAAAACATATCAAAATGAAATTTCTGCTACTTTCATGACAATTTTATAAGGCTATACCTTCCATGACCATATAGTTTATCTTTGGCAGTCTTGTCAGAGTCACTTGGGCCATATAATTATTAAAGGATATTTATTAGGCTCTCATTTACTTCACTATTTGTTGTATTAGGCGAATGTATAGAATCATTGGACACAGCAACATCACCATCACTCAATATACAGTGAATAAAGAAATCTAACAAATCAGATGAACCCAGATATGACCCTACTTAAATGATTAGATGGGAACAATGCTTCACTTACATGCAATATAACACAGACATTGAATGTTTGGATTTCATCATAAACAGGCTATGTTGTTAAGGATGAAGGTGCAGGGCAAATAAAGCAAGTGTTTAAAATAAAGACAGGTGTAGGTTGTCTGTGTGTGTGTGTGTGTGTTTTGCTTAATGGGTGCATGCATGCATGTCTGAGTGTCTAGAGTGTGAGAGGTGTGTGCGTGTGTGTGTGTTTGTTTGTGTGTGTGTCGATGTGGTATGCATATCTATTTCTGGGCCGGGGGATCCTCTCCTGCAGGTCTAATTACTTTAATGAGGGATGTCTCCCTCTCTATCAGCCTTACCCAAGGGTGCACATTAACATTCCCCCCCACATAGTCATACACACCAACACTGACAATTAACCACATATTCATCAGCAGAGTAAATACTCACTCTTGCCTCCCTGTGAAATGTAGTCCTTTCTCAAACTCTGACTTCCACGAGTAAGCGGGCCCTCCCTGCCGTTCTTCTCAGAGTGAAGCAATGCAGCCCAGACTCTACTTCCTGGGGTACTTTAAGTCTGTCTGACTTCACTTCCAGTAAAAACTAAAAGGTGAGAAGACTTTTTTTAACAGATCAGACAATATGCAATTGAGTCATTATTCGGCTGTGCTGTATCACTCTCACCCACTCGTCCAATTTAGAATCCAAGGAAGTGGCTGACAGCTGGATGTCTAATGATGTTTCTGTTGTGACCCTCAACTATTACCCGTGTGTGTTTGTGGGTTTTTGTGTGTGTCTGTGTGACTGACTGTGTATTAAGCTTCAGAGAGCAGTCTAGCGTTGCCAAGAGACAGCACAGGCACCACTAAGGACCACAGCTTTATTCATGAGAGAGAAATGGAAGCTGGGAGGGTTAGTTATTTAAACTGATCTGATGAGCAAAGCTCAAGGATATGAAATAAACACGTCCAAACTTGAAAGTTCTGCTTCTGTGTCTCAGCTCTCAGCCTTTGTTGGAGATGCAGCTTGTGTCTGCCCTCTAGTGTTGTAAACAATGAACTGCCAACCTGTTACCACCAGAAGCAAATACATTGATATCAGTAAGGGACAACAACAAAGCCAAGTTGCATTTTTTTGTCAGTTTGAATGGTCCCCCCCCCCATCCCTCACCCCTCCTTCGGGTAATTACTACAAATATTTATGTGAGGCCTGTTTCTCAAACTGGTGTCATGAAACTTGATGGACAGATATTGTAGTATTTGCTTTCAGAGTTTCACTGATGCTGGGGTGCCCTTAACTTTGGATTATGTGTCATGTGACCTGTATGAGTTTATGGAAGTTATTTTGAGCTCAAGCTTGCTGTAGATCTTTTTTTAATCAGATATCATAGTATAACTTTGCTGGTTACGTTCATGTGGTGTTTAGGAGCCTCCTACAAACTGCTGGACATTAACGTCAACGAACTGGAACTACCTGGTGAATACCATGAAATCATAAGAAACAGTAATGCTCCTGTTAAGGCTGGAAAGATCTGAAATTCAGTGCTCCTGTGTGACATAGTAACACATCTTAATGTGCACAGTGTAAATAATGTTGTAGTATCTCCACGTCTATGAGAATTTGAATGGTAATTGCTGGTGTCTTCCCCTTGTAAGTCGCTTTGGATAAAAGCG
>JAUMHJ010000028.1:358629-386130 GCA_032361105.1 Microctenopoma lineatum | reverse complement strand
ATCTTTATGCAGAATGAAGGTACCGCGACGAGAGCTCCCTCTTCAGGATATGACAGGCATAGTTAATCAATCACAGATTGGAATCATCTCTAACGATTGAAAATATCTGCCATCTCTGTCACAGACCTGCAGTTTGCAATCAATTTAAATGATGACACATTCAAACTACACATGTCTTAAGTTAATTAACCCTTTAACCATACTATTTATAACTTCAATGTATATGAAACACATTTTACTTGCCGTCTACCACACCAGCAGTCTCCGTCAAGGTGGTTTGACAAAATCGTCACACAGCAGAATGCTACTTTTTCTGGGCCGCAAATATACTCCTTGTGCTCTTTAAAGCCAACGCTAATTGCTGCCGACTTTGAGGTCATTTACGGACATTTCTTTGCCGACTTCGCTATGATGCAATATGTATGAAGTGTGTGATCTGTCACTCAGTGTCCGTTAAGAAAATGTTTACAATGTAACCTTTTTAAAATAGAGGCATCTGACTGGTACCATTTTAATTGGGGCGCATAAGATGTAACAATAGTGTTCTGTGAGGATGCACTGTTTTCTCTTTTTTTTTTTCCCAAGACCACTATGTTCGAGACCAAGACTAAACAAGGTCTAGACCAAGACAAGACCGAAACCACATAGAGTCGAGACCAAGACAAAACGACTCGAGAACTACAGCACTAATTATACGACTTAACAGTACTCCAATTTAAGCCATGGACTAGTCACAGTTTCAATGAGTAGAGATAGCTACATCCAGGATTTGTCTTTAAGACATGCTTTAACTTTACTAATTGATTAGTTTAATCTGGTTTCGTGGATTAACATTGTTGTGGATCATCGGCATAAAAAACTGTGTTAGCATTTGTGTTTCTTTTATAATAGGACTGACTAAAGGTGGCATAATAAGTGAAAAGAAATGGTCCAAGAACAAACCCCAGTGGAACTCCATAATTAACTTTTCAATTAATTTATTTAACACATTTCATGTGCATCAAAGATTCAACATTAACAGTATGCCAATGTATCTGATATTCCTGATGACATGTTCCAGTCTGTGTAATAACATGTTGATTTAGTTTTGAATACAAAACTAAGACAAAACAGGATGAGTACAGATAGACAGATACCTTATTCACCACCCCACCCCCAGGGAAATTAACAAATTCCATCGGTTTTCATAGACTTAAGATAAAATGGCATAAATCAATACTAAGAATAAACACAATAAAATGTTTCGTAGTTCTGTGCAGGAAAAATATAGGATACAGTTTCGACATGAAGCTGAAGCTAGGACAAGATCAAACTGTCAATACTCTTAAGCCTGACTAGAAATCTTTACAAAGGTCATTTCTACAGTGCACATACAGAAACTGCTACAAGGCAATTGAATGGAAATTAACAAATTTGTTTTTATCCACCTTATACACCTGTATAATTTTTACTGTAAAAGTTTCATTTTATTATGAATGTAGGTGTGATATTGTGAATTTAACACAATAAACAACACCCTCTAAAATATATATATTTTTTAAATATAATAAAGAAAGCATATCACCAAGCGCTGACCTTACTGCTCTGCTGTGTTTTCTCCTACAGGTCATTTTACTCAGGTGGTATGGAAAGCAAGCACAGAACTGGGAGTGGGTTTTGCCACTGATGGCAAAAAAGTCTTTGTGTGTGGGCAATACCGACCAGCTGGCAACATGGTCATGCCGGGATATTTTGAGAAAAACGTCGCCTTACCAGGTAAATCTTTACTTGGCTGTGGATCAGTTAGTAGAGTCGTCCACGGTGAGTCAGTGAAGTTGAACCACCATGTCTGGGGTTAAAGTGAATTAAACTTTGGCAGCAATGAACCTGATGCAAAAGCAGTAACAGATGATCCACTGCTCATGCCACAATGTCAAGCTGATGCAACTTTCCAGTTGTGTTATCATGTTTCATTTATCTAGTCCAGGCTTGAGACTATTGAGAATTTCATACAATGTCTTAAATGTGAACTTTATCAATTTGACACTTCCTGATCAATCTTTTTCTGTCACTTTCCAGTGTAAAGACATCTTGTGTGTGCAATGGACAACATTCACAGTGAGGAGCAATGGTGAGCACAAGGAAAATCTGCACACTGCTGTAGAAGATCTAGATCAACTCTTTATGTCGCAGTCTGCAACTTGCTTGCTTGATTACAATGATCACAAAATTCTAGCACTACTAATTTCTATGCACAAAGTAATAAATTGCACCACAGTAATTTTTCCATCATCCCCTCACTGTTTCTATATATCACATAGTAATATTACAATAAAACATCTAGTGGGATAATTCTTAGAGAATCTTTTTCACATTGCCAGGATGTTTTTTTCATTGTTAGTCAATCTTTGCATTTGTAAAGACGTACCTACAGGTAGCGTGTACACTACAGATATACAGTACTATTATACAAATGTAATGCTAAGTTTTGAATGCTGTTAAATTATGCAATATATTGCAGTCTGATATCTCAGCATTAATGAAACACCCTGCTTTAAACAGCTGTCTTCTCCTGTAAGTCTGCTTGTCTTGCCAAAACATTATTCACACAACTCTACACTTTAGTCATCTCAGATAAGGCCTTACACACAAATGAAGTCACCAAGTATATATTTCACCAACATACAGCTAAGCAGCACACCTTGACTAATGTAACCTTGTCAATGTACACTAAGGAGGTGAATACATCGCATCAAAAGTGGGCCATGACGGCCATGTCACCTAAAAGACGATTTCAAACTTGATGGCAACATATTTATGGTATGCACTCACTGTATCTTGAAAGTGTATCTCTTATATATTCTAATGCTTACTAGCACAATGCTAACCCTAACTATACTGTGTATTAATGTTAAATATATACTTATACACCATGCTTTTGCCAACATAGTAATACAATTATTAATAATTAATAAAAATCTATAATCTGAGTCTGCTTAGTGTCATTCATGTGCACTTATTTGTGCTCTTATGATATGTGTTTTAGTGTAATACTGCAATAACTGAAATTACATTACAAATCATTTCTAACATGGTGACAAGTGTGTTTAGTTAGTCAGAAGCTGAGCATACACCTGGTCCAGGTAATCAGCAGTTGGTGGGGCAGGGGGGGTGAAATGCCTCCATTTCAGAAATGAGTCACAATACATACTTAACATCTGCTAACCTTAGCAACTGGGATCAAGACATGATTTTATCCTCAAACTGGGAAACAGTGTCTTTATAAAGGGGTTGTGTGTCATATTAACATTATCATATAATTACTGATTAAGTGTGTCAGTCAAACCAGAATAGAATGGAATGCATTTTATTGTCACTATACCCAAGTACAATGAGATTCAAAGCAGCTCCTCTAGTGCAGACAGACATTTAGTAACAATAGGTAGTATACACAAAAGGTAAACAGTAGACAGATGGTGCAGAGGTTGCTTCATATGCACATAGGAGCCTGATGATACGGCATACCACTGCTGAGCCATCTTGATGATAGCTGTGATGTCTGTCCAGGAGATGTCAGCGGAGATGAGGACACCAATAAACCAGAATTTATGGACCCTGTCCACACATTCCCTGTCTATGTAGAGGGGGGCTATCTCAGTACTGTGCCTACTAAAGTTGACAATGATCTCTTTGGTTTTTCTAGTGTTCAGAACCAGGTTGTTTTCTGAGCACCAGGTTGACAACTTCAGGACCTCCTCTCTGTAGTCTGTCTCTTCTCCCTTTGAGATAAGTCCAACCACTACGGTGCCATCAGCAAACTTCACAATCATGTGGCTGTGGACCTAATCAAAGCTTTAACTAATTGAAGGTCATTCGGTCACTGAATCTCATGCTGTTACTGTCAGAATTTATAAATAGATTTTTTATTATTTTTTATTCCATAAAGACCAACATCTATCACGTTTTTTTAAATTTCTGTTTCACTTCTCAGTAGTTCTTGTATTATGCAGACTATGCAGATGCATAGGGACATGTGACCACCAGGGGACCCCAAAGCTACCAGTTTAGTTTGAAAATATTTTAGTAGAATTAAATGTAATTAAATCTCTATGGCACGACTTTTTTTGGGGGGGGGGGGGGTGAAGGCTGGTCTGAATTGTCTTAAACCAATTATGTATCCGTGGGAGGTGCTGGACAAAAATGTCCAATCCAAGGAAACCCTGCCTCACAACTTACAAGATCAGGATATCTTGGTGCCAAATACCACAGCACAACTTCAGTGGGGGCATAATTCAATAGGTCTGAGCTGTTTCAGCAGTTGCCCTGTGTCAGCTCAGCTGCATAGCAGATCTGCCATCGGTGTATGAGTGTTTGTGCGCTTGTGTATGAATGGGTGAATGAGAAGCAGTGTAAAGTGCTTTAAGTACCAGTCTAGGTAGAAAAGCCTATATGAGGACAGATTGGTCCAGACACAGAACCCCGTGGAACCCCATAATTAACTTTGGCATGCATTTATCATTAACATGAACAAACTGGGATCTATCTGACAGATACAATTCAAACCAGCTTAGTGCTGTTCTTTTAATCCCAATGACATGTTCCAGTCTGTGTAATAAAATGTTGTGGTCAATAGTGTCGAAAGCCACACTAAGATCTAATAAGACAAGTATAGAGACAAGAAACCTGGGCGTGTTCTTATTTGCCTCAATTAGTGAGGAATAATATGTAATTCATCCTTTCCAGCCTTTGTGTAGAAATCATCATCTCAAGTTGAGATATTGGAATTACATTTATTTGTACTAAAATACTAAGATTAAACAGGTAGCTTTGGGGCACCCTATAGAAAAAGTATATTTATCTTAAGAGTTCTTCCTCTCCAATATCGCCTAGAACTGCTCAAGTAGTCCTAAACCTTCTATGTAAAGTGCCTTGAGATGACAAATAAAGATGAATCAAATGTATTATTTGTAAATAAGAGGGTTCACTCTTCATGCTGTCGCCCCTGCTCTTTGTTTTGTTTCCTCTATCTCAAGAGGTCTGCGAAGCTCCTTCATATTTTCCACCATATCAGACACAACCCAGCTCCAAGAAATTATGGAGCAATTTATTTACAAATGTAACATAACAAGCCCTTGGTCCAATATGTCCTTGACATAGTGAAGTGGGTCTGTATGATGCCTTGACCAAGACGCAGTCTTCAGTGGACAATCATTAGATGTCTAGTGCACCATATTAGACACATGCAAAAACATTAGTGGAATCAGTCAATGTGAAATGATTCAACTTCTGTATCAATAAATTACTTTTGAAATATTCCTCACATTGGTCGTCAGTCACCTCTCTTACAATCAGAGACTGAACTGACAGAAAAATCTAATCCAATGTTTCAAGCAGGTTAGAAAAGCAGCAGATGAAACTAGGAGAAATTAGTAGAAACTATTTATTTGACTTGAAGGAGTTGCTCACCTATATAATAGGTGTGTTTAAATGATTGTGTGTCATTTTTAGTTATTTTTGATGTGTGCTATTTGTTAGAATACTCCCAGCCCCCTGCCAGTGGGTGGTTGGCCTCCTGGCTGTAGTATGACTGTCTGTCTAATTCTTTTCCATCTTAATTAGGTTTGAGTGTTTTTAATAAACTGTTATGGCAGTTGACCCTCGCTGACTGTTGTGGCCTCTTCATTAAAGCCCCTGCATTGATTTATATTTGTAAGGTTAGAATACAAGACATTTCATATTAACGTCCAACTTGTCTTAAAGTGTGCAGAGTGTGGAAGTTGCCTGAGATGGCCGGCAAGACCAATGTTACATATTTTTCAGATCTAATAATCAATTTACAAATGCAGAATTGCTTAATTTTTAATAGTTATGTTTAAAGCGAAAAGTGTTACAGACACTGTAGACGAAATCAGTCTCCAGCTCTACCACTTTTAATCAATCCTGGGAAATACTTTGAGGCCCTGATTGGAGGAGCAGCAGTCGTCTATGGGACTTGCAGAAGACGGAGATGGGGGAAGCATGCAGGAGCGCTTGTTAAGTTGCGGCCACTTCTCTTTCGTCCATTCACCTGGCCAATCTCCGTTCCCTGCCCAACAAAATGGACGAGCTGCACCTCCTGAACAGGTCAAATAAAGACTTTGTTTGACAGACAGAACCCCCCCACACCCCTCACCTGCACCAGCTCAGTGTACCCTGCGCCCCTCACTCCGACTGCCACCTCACCTACACCTCCTCCTCCAGACACTCTGTCTCCCCTGACATTCCCCTCCCCTCACCCCTCTCTCCTCTCCACCTCCACTGGCCTTAGGACATCTCTAGAGGAGGTGAAACGTCTCTTCCAGAGCCAAAAAACAAGGAAGTCTACTGGCCCAGACAGTATGAGTTCCTCCTGACTTAAAGTCTGTCCTGAACAACTGGCTCCTGTTTTCACCCACATATTCAACGCATCCCTGCAGCTGTGTCAAGTTCCCCTCCTCTTCACTCCACCATAATCCCAGCCCCTAAGAGATCCACTATAGCAGGCACATATGCCAGAGTTCTGTTTGTGGACTTCTTATCTGCATTCAACACCATCATCCCTGAGACACTCTTCTCCAAACTCTCCCAACTCTCTGTTCCCCCCTCCACCTGTCAGTGGATCTACAACTTCCTGACCAACCTCTTCCAGCTTCTCCCGTCTGGCAAACGCTACAGAGCTACGTTTGCTAGAACCACCAGACATAAGAACAGTTTCTTCCCCCAGGCAATATTATTAACAAACAACGGATTGCTGCTGCTACATCTTTACTTTACTTTGTTTGGCAGACGCTTTTATCCAAAGCGACTTACAAGGAGCTAGCGCTGGGTGTCTGACTCAGGGACACACCTGGTATGGGATGGATTAGGAGTCAGACGGGATTTGAACCTGCAACCTTCTGCACTCCAGTCTGACGCTTAACCCATTGAGCTACCAGGCCACTATGGACACAAACTGGACTCAACTCAGCACACTGCACACACACACACACACACACACACACACACTGTCTTGTCTTTCTGACTTGTTACCATTTGAAGACCAAAAGCCAATTCCTTGTATGTACAACATACTTGGCGAATAAAGCTGATTCTAATTCTGAAATCCTGAAGCATCTCCAGTACCTATATACAATCTGTGTGAAATTCTATAAAATAACACTAGGTGGCAGCATATGGCAACAAACTTCTCTTTCCCGCTTTTCAAAGATTATCTGCAACATAATTAGAAATATGAAATATTATGAAGTATTGTTGTGGAAAAAACTAAACATAATTGATTAGGGTGAGAGATGAAACAGTCTGAACCATCTTTTTTTCGGTACGTTTATTTCCTTGCAAAGAAAGGCCAACAGTCATGCAGAGTGCTAGAGCAGCATGACTGGTATCTATCTATGTGGAACCTATTATCTTTGACATGACAACAAGACACAACATGGCACAAGTACATGGGTAAAGATGAACATAGGAAAGGACAAAGCATATTGATAACTTTTCTCATAATAATGAGAAAGAAACATTTTTCACAGAACAAGCTTTCCATCATACTTATAGTTTCAAAATAATAAATTGCCATCACAGTATTATGTGACGTCTGGAGTTTCCAGCTGCTGCTTATTTGTGTACTTTTACTTTCCAACATCAGTGATGGAGTGTTTGAGCAGGAACTCGATCTCTGTAAGGGAAAACAAAACAAATGCCTGTATCTGTAATAACAGCCAGTAAATAAATATAGAAGAGTGCGATATTAACCAGAGATGTTAGATCAGCTGCATAAAGCCACGTGTAAAGCTTCTAGTCTAAGCTGTAGATGAGTCACTGATGTGTCTGACAGTGCTCAGTTGTCTTTCTTGTATGTATTTATTTGTTATTCTATATACCTATGTAGAGTTGACTGAAAAGAAATATTGTTGAAATTGCATTGTTTTTTGGTTTAATGACAAGTTACTTCAAAATATATAGAAATACACTTTAATATATAACTACATTATAATGCAATTTAAACATGATAAGGTTGCAGACCCTGACATGGAGACATTTTCTCTATCGTCCCTTAAACATCTGTATTTATATTTATAAAGGCCTCTCTTGATTGTAGGTTTTGATGATGCTATATATACCTTATTCAAAGTCTTCTTCACTAAATGTTATATAATGTTAATGCTCCGGCAAACAGCTGCCAAATGTCAATGTAATCCCCAGTATCCTTACTTTACTTGGCAGACGCTTTTATCCAAAGCGACTTACAGGGAGCTAGCGCTGGGTGTCTGGCTCAAGGACACACCTGGTAGGGGATGGAGTAGGAGTCAGACAGGGTTCGAACCTGCGTCCTTCTGCATCCCAATCTGACGCTTAACTCATTGAGCTACCAGGCCACTACCAGACAGTAACAAAGTAATGGACCACATCTGATTAATAAACATTATGTCAGTCAATTGTCCAAAAACTATTAAGTTCCTGAAAGTGGAGGTATTCCGATCATACAATCAGTAAATTGCAAAATGTATCTCTAACCTATATATCTATAGTCTATATATCTTATATAATCACATCTTGATTGTATAATTTCTAATCCCTAATAGCGAAATAATAAAAACTCCAGATAATGAAGATGAAACATCATGAGCCACCATAATATTACATACTGTATGAGAGGCCAAGCAGGAAAATTCTTCAAAACCACCTCCTCCATCCCATTCTTTCCTGTTTGTTAATGAACAAAGCATGAATGCAGTAAATGAACAGCACACATGTACCTTTGCTCTGTGATGTGGTTTTGCTTTTTTCTATATCAGCAATAAAGAAATGAAGATTTCCACTGTTCATGTTCCACTTTTGTTTTTAAATCCAGCATTACAAAGTGCTTCACATGGTGCAAACACAACATACAATGAGAAATGCATGTGAATGACAGCCAGGAGGACACTGTTCTACAACAGTGGCCAGCACCACACAGTTATTGCAATTTCATGCAAATATAAGTAATATTATGTACATTATAGAAACAGGAAAACGTGGCAAAAATGATATGATAAGGAACGGATAAGAATGTGGGAGGCTCTTGGTTTCTATTGATGTATTCAGTCAACGCAGAATGACTCCAGCATCACTAATACCTCAGGTCAGAGGTATGAGTGATATCATGCTTTAATGTTTCCCGTTTAGACGGATGCATAAACATACCCATCAAAAGCTTCATAATGCTGCAGCCACTAAGTGGATAGGAAACTGCAAGACTGGCTATCCTGTGGTTATTAACACAGAACTAAGACATGAAAACATTTAACAAACACACATGAAGGCTTCTAATGTATAACATATTTCTATGGTTAATTACAGATTTGGTATCTATCATGATGTTGCTCAGGTTAGAATAGAATAGAATAGAATAGGCTTTTATTGTCATTGTACAGGGGGTATAACAAAATTGTGGTTGCTCCACCCAGCAGCGGCACATTTAAAGAAAGAAGGAAAAAAAAAGAATGAGATACAAATTTAAAAAATAAGATGAAAAAATAATGAGTGGTGGTATTTTTTCATCTTATTTTTTAAATTTGTATCTCATTCTTTTTTTACCGTCTATGTCATAGACGGTAGTGATATATACGTAAGGCGGTGATATACAGATGTAGGTGATTTACATGACATTTACCTGTTTTCGCATTGATTCACTCCTTTGTTGTTTATGTGTGTGTTAATGTTATAAGTTGTTTGAGGTCTGAAGCTGTTTGTGAGTCTGGTGGTGTGAGACCTGATAGACCAATAGCGCCTTCCAGAGGACAGCAGGTCAAATGGGTGGTGTCCAGGATGTGAGGGGTCTCCAGGGATGGCCTCCTGGGGCAGTGGGTTCTGGATACGTCATCCAGCGAGGACAGAGGGCAGGCAATACTATTTTGGACAGTTTTGATGACCCTCTGCACGGCCTTCCTGTCCTCGGCTGTGGAGCCTATGTACCACCCACCCAGAAAGTATGTGAGAACACTCTCCACAGAGGAGAGGAGACCTCAAAAGAAATGTGGGTGCCCAGAAACCTGAAGGTGGAGACAGTTTCCAAACATTCTCCACTGATGAGCAGAGGAGTGTGGTTTTCGCTCTTTTTTCTTAAGTCCATAATCAGTTCTTTTGTTTTAAGGACATTCAGTGTCAGGTTGTTCTCTAAGCACCACAGAGACAGTTCCTCTACCTCAGCCCTGTATGACGTCTCATCCCCATTTGAGATGAGCCCAACCACTGCGGTATTATTTGTGTATTTGAATATTTCATTTGTTGGATGAGTTGGAGTACAGTCAAAGGTATACAGGGCGTAGAGTAGAGGACTCAGCACACAGCCCTGAGGTGAGCCAGTGCTGAGCGTGAATGTGGAGGAGAGGGGGGGACCGAGTCTGAAAGATTGTGGACGTTGTGTGAGGAATTGTTTAATCCAGATGCGGGTGGACATGCGGACCAGAAGTTGGGTCAGTTTTGTGATTAAAATGTCTGGGATGATTGTGTTAAAGGCTGAGCTGTACTTGTCAGGCGTGTATGTCACACAGACACGTATTTTGACGAACGCCCTTATAGTGTGCGGGATCGACCCAAATGCAGAGTGGTAGCACACGCGTTGCTCTTGTAACACCCACAGCTCAGCTGAGGCCTTTCTTTGTGATCACCTGATCCTGTATTCTGGCTTTGTAGGTCAGAACTCTGAATGGTGTATATACAGCAAGTGTCAAGATATTTTATGTAAGTCTAAATGCTCAGTCAATCAAAAATCTGATATAAGTGACCTATATCACAGAGTCTTTGTGTCACACATTGGCCATACTGTACATCTCTGTAAAGCCTCTATTCATTCTGTTTTTTCCCAGCATTTTTCACAAAGACAGTTCAGGGTGTAACAGCGGTTTGTCCTACCATACTTTGTGTGTATAATGTGTTTCTATAGCCTGGAAGGGCTGTGGTTTCCAGCACAATATAAGAGGGAGTGAAAGTTGCTGCAGTGAGAAGTGAGTAACCTGATATTAGAGTAAATCAGTGATTCTCTTATACATGAGACCAGCTGTTGTAGTCTAACACCTGTCCACTCGGATAGCTCAAAGTACCAGGAACCAGCAATTCACTGGATGAACATCCCCCATTTTGTCTGAGATTTTCTGCATAAGCTGCAGTGAAAGCAGAGAATCGATCACATGGTCTTTGGTCACTAAATGCTAAATGGTCTGCACTTATATAGCGCTTTACTACCTAGACTGGTACTCAAGGCGCTTTACACTGCTTCTCATTCACCCATTCACACACACACTCATACACCGATGGCAGAGCTGCTATGCAGCTGACCTGACACACCAGGGGCAGGGACTTGGGACTTGGGGTTCGGTATCTTGTCCAAGAACACAAGACATATGACTGAAGGAGGCGGGGAATCGAACCACCGATCGGAAAGCGACTGCTCCACCTGCTGAGTCACAGCCGCCCACTAGATATCACTTATTCTATGTGTATTCTCCTATAAATCCTTTTTTTCTTAACACACCTAATGGTTAAATACTCAGTCTGAAATACATGTTTTAGCTGCTGGCTAAGATTTGGAGAAAACATGGTTAGGTTTGGAGCTTGTTTCTTTACAGCAATTATATTTATGGATGAATGCCTCTCTTTATAATTTGACCAGTCTCCACCCTGTACAGACAGTGACAATGTCTGTTTCTGAAGTGGATGTTTTATGATCAAATTAAACTAATACCATAAGAGCTAACATTGTTAAAGTAATCTAACTTCTGAGCAGGATTGATGTGGATTATATCAATCCCAGCAGCATCTGTTTCCTTTTTCTCATATTGATCTGGCTGTGTTCAGCAGAGTGCTGAATACTGAGATCCGAGAGATGCTGACTCAGTGGAAGCAGCACTGGATCCACAGGACTTCACCCAGATGCACTCCGCATTACTGTACAGTGGAAAGTGCTTCTACATGAGATGTTGTACTCATAAAAAAGCATCAAACTGCAAGAATCTCATCCCAGATGACCTGCTCAAGCTGTCACCGCAAAGCACTCAAAGCACACAATTCACCCCACCCTCAAAGAAAGAGGTCAATGAATAATTGATCAGTCCTACAATAGCACAAAGGCAAAGACTGCAGAGAAACCAAATGGATTTAGATCAAAGAGAATATCCACCGAGGCCTGAGGCTGCCTGCAGCAGTCTGACTGTCTGATAGTGGAGAATACTTCACATGTTGGACAGCATGATGCTATTATGTAGCTGATGTTAACATGGCTATAACCTGGACTTATCCTCTCAGCTAACTCTTCGTTTTTAAGGAGCTACTCATTAACAAGTCATCAAGTATTACAAACTAATGAACTTATCTATCAAATGTGTGTAGACATAGTCAATTGGTGTGTACTTTTATATTTGGTTCTTCATTGTTTGTGTTATTTTAGGCATCAGGGAAAGGAAATGGTTCGGAGCATGTCTAGACGGGGACAAAAAATCCGGCCTGGCATCAGTGTCATTAGAGACATACAGTCTATTACCATTCACACACCCACAGAAGCAGTCAGTAGTCTGTACAGGAGCTCATTTACATAAAAATGCATGGCATGTACAGATACTGGGCTAAAGCCTGAGTAGCCCCATTATATAAATCTCTGTACTAATAATCCAAAGTCTGCCACGCAGAGGGGAAAAAGCCTGATCGTCATGGCGACGACCATCTTTGTCCTTAGAGACATGACTGTGGCAACTGTACCATGCACACAGCATTTCTTGCCAGGTATTCAGATGAACTATTATTAAATTCATCTGCGCTCATTCCATAACCTGCTTCACAGCAGCCACAGACGATTTATGTTGTTCACATGCCTCAGCCAGCATCTGTACAATGTTTAAGTCTGACAACACAGCTGAATTATATTTATGCAGATCATGAATGATGGGAAAAGGAGCTACATCAGACAGGCTGAAGGCCTGCAGTCACACAGCAGGAGAGTGGCTTGAAAGACGGACATTCATGGTGTAATTTGTCAATAAATGGTCAGGCTGCGTGATCCATAGAATGTTCATTAGTGGCACTAAAATCTAACGCATTATTTGTGGTTATTATTTGCCTTAGTTTTACATAACCTCACAGATATCCTAATTTAGACAGCATCAATAAACAGGATGTTATTGTCTAATGATTCAATCATGTAAGCTCCAGTCCAAGAATACAGCTTTTCATTCCAATACCCAATACTGGGGAGAATGGGGCACTAAGCTGGGCAGTAAGCCTCTGTTGTTCTTAGCTGAGAGAACTAGAATTACAGGGCACATGACTAAAAATTACTGCTGCATCTACAAATGCTTCATCATGGCCAGTCTGTTGAAACAGTTTCCGCTAGTGAAACTTCTGCTAAACTGGACCTTGTATTCTGTTAGTCAGCCACGTGGATAGTTATTGACTAGCATTCAAGGATTACCTCAGTTTTATGCCATTTCTAATGTGAATATTTACTTAAATATGTTCTTTAACCTTCTCCCGCCTTAAACAGTCGGTACCGTGCAGCAGTGAGATGAAACATAAAATCGTTAAATGGATTTCTGTTCCGCCATCATGAGGGAACTACAGAATAATGTAAAGTCATTCTCCTGACATGAATGTGACTGACACACAAAATGAACCAATTGCAAATAAGCATGCGAACCTTTGATTGATCTAAATGTGTGTCTGTAAACCATGCTTACGCGTGTCAGCCAATGAACATTCGAGGTGAGGAGGAAAAGGCGGGTCCATCTGTAGTATAAAGAAGGGAGTAGAGCCGCTGTGCACGCACATACAGAACGCCAAAGTCATTCATAGAAGGGTCTAGTCTACCTCCAAAATCAAAAATGAGGGAAATCGTACATCTTCAGGCTGGTCAGTGCGGAAACCAGATTGGTGCTAAGGTTTGTTGATCTATATTTGTGTTTTGAGTGCTACATTCGATTACTTTTTTCAGAAACACCGTGTTTTGTGCCACAGGAGCTGTTGCTTTGTCTCCATATTGCTAACATTATGCGTCCCAGAAACCACACCCTGGGAATAATGATGTGGCCTACTTCGAAAATGATCAGCGCTTTTAATCTAAACTGTTTTACTTTCAAAGATGTTGCTTGGCGAAGCCATTATTAAAAGTAAGTTAATTAAACGGATGAAACCATTTTAGCAATTTTTAATATTCAACCGTTGAAATTGTGTAGTTCACGTCTGAGCATGTTGGAAGCGGTTACTGGTAACGATACGACATAATCAAGCCGCCCACCGCCTTTTTTCCTTTTTTTTCCCCCTTTTTTATCTATCAAAATTGTCGACTGTTTAGCAGACATGAGCGGTACTGCAATGCGAAAACGGAAGTGGACAGTTTCCATTATCTCATAACGTTATGTTAATCGTGTATTAGGATATATGGTCATTTAACAATAATTGTGCTGTTACTATATTGCAATAAAACGACTTAATGTGCCGGGGCGCAGCTGCCGGATCGCTGAGGCCTGCATGGCGGAGCCTTTTCAGCTGCGCCCGGCGTATGCCCGTTGTGGGCGGTCTTGGCGGTTAGTGACGTAGCAATGAATTTTCAAATTCATAAGCACTAGTCGCAGCCAATGGTAGTTGAGACCGCGCGCGCCGAACGCAGTATGGCGGGAAATGTACAATTCGACAATGCATTAACGGCCATGCATTACTTAAAAAAACGAATTAAATAAAAAATGACATCTGATTCAGATGATGAATGGAGGCAACATTTTTACTACTTTGCATGGAGTAACAAAGGTTTGTCTTGTATTTTTTAGTTTTGGGAGGTGATCAGTGATGAGCACGGTATTGACCCAACTGGTACATACCACGGTGACAGTGACCTGCAGCTGGACAGGATCAACGTCTACTACAACGAAGCCTCAGGTAAAGCAATTTTAGATTAGACTCTACTCGTATGTACTATTGTCTTTGGCCATCTCACATTTTCTCCCTTCACTTCTCTGGTGGCTGTAGGTGGTAAATATGTGCCCCGCGCTGTCCTGGTTGATCTGGAACCAGGGACCATGGACTCTGTAAGGTCTGGACCTTTTGGCCAGGTCTTCAGACCAGACAACTTTGTTTTTGGTAAGCTTGTTTTGTGTGTACATCAGAGTAATCTCTTCCCTACTATTACTTCAGGTTTTTTTTTTTGTTTTTTTTTTGAGGCTTCATCTTGCTTCCTGTCTGTTACAGGCCAGAGTGGTGCTGGCAACAACTGGGCCAAGGGTCATTACACAGAGGGTGCAGAGCTGGTGGATTCTGTTTTGGATGTGGTGAGAAAGGAAGCGGAGAGCTGTGACTGCCTGCAGGGCTTTCAGCTCACCCACTCCCTGGGTGGTGGTACTGGCTCCGGTATGGGCACCCTTCTCATCAGCAAGATCCGTGAAGAGTACCCCGACCGCATCATGAACACCTTCAGCGTGGTGCCTTCCCCAAAGGTATCGGACACAGTTGTCGAGCCCTACAATGCCACACTATCGGTCCACCAGCTTGTAGAAAACACAGATGAGACCTACTGTATTGACAACGAGGCTCTATATGACATCTGTTTCCGTACCCTCAAACTCACAACTCCCTCATATGGTGACCTCAACCACTTGGTTTCTGCCACCATGAGCGGTGTCACCACCTGCCTCAGGTTCCCAGGTCAGCTCAACGCCGACCTGCGTAAGTTGGCAGTAAACATGGTCCCATTCCCCCGTCTGCACTTCTTCATGCCAGGCTTTGCCCCCCTCACAAGCAGAGGCAGCCAGCAGTACAGATCACTCACAGTGCCAGAGCTTACCCAGCAGATGTTTGATGCCAAGAACATGATGGCTGCCTGTGACCCACGTCATGGACGCTACCTGACAGTGGCTGCAATCTTCCGTGGCCGCATGTCCATGAAGGAGGTGGATGAGCAGATGCTCAACGTGCAGAACAAGAACAGCAGCTACTTTGTTGAATGGATCCCCAACAACGTGAAGACTGCCGTGTGCGACATTCCTCCCCGTGGCCTCAAGATGGCTGCCACCTTCATTGGTAACAGCACGGCCATCCAGGAGCTATTCAAGCGCATCTCAGAGCAGTTCACAGCTATGTTCAGGCGTAAAGCTTTCCTCCACTGGTACACCGGTGAGGGTATGGATGAGATGGAGTTCACAGAGGCAGAGAGCAACATGAATGACCTGGTTTCTGAGTACCAGCAGTACCAGGATGCCACTGCTGAGGAGGAGGGAGAGTTTGAGGAAGAGGGTGAGGAGGAGCTTGCCTAAATATTCCTGTATTTTCCTTTTACCTTTTGCTCTGCTGTCATGTGCAGGAAAGTGTAACGTTCCAAGTCTTTTCCAGTTTTCAGTGTTCTGTCTGCTGTTCGTGTTAATAAATTCTAATGCATATTTCACATTTGTCTCTGGTTTTAATTAACAGTTTAACACACAATGATTAAGATTTGCACTTGATGTACATAAAGGCAGCTGCATAAGGAGTCTTGGCTTTAAAGAATTGAGTAAGGGTGGCGCAGATTGCGGTATACATGGTGAACTGAATTTAGTTGCCATCCTGTACAACCGTAACTGACTCCACACATAGAGCTCAGTGCAGATTATTCTAACACTGGTTCAAAGGCTGTTCTCTACTTTGTAAACAACTTGGAAGAGTTTTTGTGATCCCTACATCACCAAGTGGTTTGTCAATACATTAAATATCTAATATTAAATATAATATCACATTTTGTAGAACTATAGTTTAGAAGTGGTTACAAAGCAGTTGCCTGTTAATCTGACCAACAGCTGTATGTGTAGGACTGGCTGAAAGGCCCTCGCATCCCGTAGACATTTTCTTGTGCCCACATGCTGCAGTTTCTGACTGGACACTAGGTGCCAGTGTTGGCTAAGTCAGTCTTTTCCACACACAGTAGGTGAGGATGCCTGTAGCCAGAGCCAGGAGAGTCCAGCAGCACACTTTCTTCACCTGGCCCTCCAAGCCCTGCTTTTCTCCGAAGCGTGTCACAAAACCACTCTGCCAGGAACGACACAAACATTTCAAATGAAAGTATAGATCTCATATGATACACATTAGAAAGTATAAAAATACTTTAATTGCATCTTGCATCTAAAATCAACATTTTAATACAAACATTTACAATAAATGTTTTGGCCATACTCTGATTATGTATTATACCAACTGCTTATTTTGTAAAGCTGCCCCCCAGTTGTAATATATCTCAATTCATTCATTTTTGTTTGAAAATGATCAAAGAAAAAAACAAAGTTACATTTTCAACACGTCTCCTATTCCACCATGACCCCTGGTCTTCTTGTAAATGTGCTGTGAGACTTATTAGACTGAGATCTGCTTTCAAAAGAATAATATCACATATCTGTAACAAGTGATATCTGAGAAGTGTCACATTGTGCAACACTTTGACCAGACAGCAGAGGGTGACAAAGTCTAGTGAAATAGCAGCTTAAAAACATTTTTAAGAGAATCAGTTTGTTTGCAGATGTAGATAGTCCTCTTACCCATCCTCCTTTTTCTCGTATCTCAGGGCAGATGACCCTCTCTACATAGGCCCCCACACATGCCTTCAGCTGGGGCAGAACCACTATCATGCCCCTCTCATGGCAATGCACAGCCATCTGGCCGGCTAACACGTACACCGAGAGCACCGCGCTCCAAGCTAGGTCCCTGCGCCGACCCCCACGGGCTGGTGGAAAGAAGTGCTCATCCAGGATGCTCACAAGTGTTGGGCAGGCTGTTTTCTCTGTCACATCATGGAAGATGCGAGGCCACCGCCTGAAGAAGATGGGGAAACGGGCGAGGAGCTCATCTCCAGCGTGGCGCAGAGCTGCAGTGCAGGCTGTAGGAGCAGGACCAGTGGTCCCATCTGCCCCCCATGCAGTTACATAGTCTATATAGTCATGGGCCATCAAAAAAGCCTCTCTCACCAGTGGGTCAGGACTGTTCAGGCCCTGACTGGTGTCTGGCACCTCTGACTGACACATGGTTGCCTGAAAGTGCCACTTCACTAATCACCTAGCTGTATTCTCATCAGGCCACAGATGACAGCTCCAGTGCCGAGCAGCACAGCCACTGTGGACGTCCCATCAGTTTGTCATGATGGTGGTGCTGTGGAAATGCTGTTAAGCTGGAATATAAAAAAAATATATAGTTAATATGCATACTTCAGTGTCGTGTTCAAGTAGGAAATCAAATATTTAAAACTCACCTGCTCCTCTTTAATAAGATAAACACCCCCCCAGTGCTAACGGTCCAGAAAAGTGTGTCCGTATGTGTGTCTCAATCAGACTGGGTCACTCAGTCCCCTCACCAGCTAAATATAGACCCCTTGTTGGAAACTGACACTGATCTCCACCTCACATGCACAATCATAGCTGTCCTGACACAGATCCCCATTCCAACACAAGCAGAAGGGCTAAATAAAGAGAGCACCAGTGAGCAGGGACAGGTTAGCTTTCCAGTGGTGCTGAGAGGTTTGTGCTCAAGTTTAATCTATGATCACCGTTCTTACAGGAGAATATGAAATGTTTGACCCACTAAAGGATAACACTATCAATTTTCTGTTTTTCTATGGTCAAATCTCAGAGACAGAGTAAAGCCAGTAATGATTCCCATCTACTTACAGTATCATCTGTGAACCCAGAGAAGCTCCACTGCTGTTCACAAACTTGGGAAAGACATCACCGAGCCACGTGTTTGTTCTGTACAAAACTCAAGGAGAACGATGGAGAAACGGCCAGCATGTGTCTAACACTTGATTTTGGCAGTGCTGTAAACACTATTAGTAACATCAGATCTTTCTACTCTATGGAGCGGGCTGTGATATGTGCTCCATTATCAGTGTTTTTTACTCGATGATGGAGCAAAGCTTTAAGCCAGATCACATACTGAAAATTATGTAGGAGTCTCATTTTACATTCAGCCACAATCTCAGTTCTAAAAAAAATACCCCTACACATTTATCTTTAATTCTATGGTTATTTAATAATACAATTAGTAATCCAGTGATCACTGCTGCCCATGTTGCATATGTATTGTAACTTTGGTTTGGTTAAACTTGGTTTTTAAGTATATTTTCTAGTGTTGTGTGTGGCACAAACAGCCCATTATGTTTTAGGAGGCATGCAATAAAAACACAAGCTAACTACAGTCACAATTTCACCACATGGGAGCAGTAACATCTTACTTTTCCATTTACCATGTGGAATTTGATAGCTCTCCTTTGGATATTAACTCATAACCACTTGTTTGCGCTTAACGTAAATATTAAGATGAAAGCTAAAAGCAACAATCATATATGCAGGCCAATTAACTATGCCCACATCTTCATCTTCTGTCAACTAAACATATCTATTAAGGCAAGCATGAAGAGTCATTCTAATTACGTTTAGGCCGATTGTGGGGTCTGTGTGGAACACATGGTTAACTTTACATTGTCTTTTAAGTGTTTCTTCTCCTTTTATTACATGTCTTTATGTCACACGGGGATAAAAAAAAATCTAATGCTGTGTGTATGGCATTTATGTTCGTTGGTAATATACTGATTTATAGCAGAGCAAAGACATGATCAAGTGGTACCATTAGTGGCTCTGTGTTCTCTGGCCATCTGGCGCAGCATACATCATGAATGTGCATGGGAGGTAAGACAAGACTAACCATCCAGAAAGAACCCTAACCACCCACATACACACTACTTCAGATCAGGGTGACTGTGTAAAATGGCTACCTAGTGGTTCCTCATTGCTGAGCCTAGGAACAGGGGAAGTGACATGGTTAATAGAACTAGCCATCAGCCATCAACTAGCCAACTAGCTATCAGGCCTCTCATGTGTTCATGTGGCAACATCTGCAAGCTGGGGAAAATTCCTGTCTCCTGTAGAGGATGTATAGGATGTGCATCATATTTAATTAATTTGGCATGATATGCTAAGATTTACTAATGAGCACTGAATATGAAGTCCACATGTCTTTTTGAGGTATCAGATCTGGTTATAGAGGTCACATTAGAACTAGCTTATGAATCGTGACTACATTCTCTCTCTCTCTCTCTCTCTCTCTCTTTCTTCCTCTTAAAGGGAGTTTTTCCTCTCCACTGTCGCCTCAATGCTTGCTCAAGTGGGACTGTTGGGTTTTCTCAATGTCTCTGTATATATTGATATATTGTGTAAGGTCTTAAACCTTACATTGTAAAGTACCTTAAGATAACTTATGTTGTAAATTGGTGCTATATAAATAAAACTGAATTGAATTGAATTTTACTTCCTGTAGACATACCCTGAAGGACTGGTTGTTCATGTGCTTAAAAACACATGTTTTAACAATGGTGGATGTTTTGCAGAGAAACACATTGAGCTTTCCTGCAAATACAAAAACGATCTATCATTTTCAAAGTTGAAGCCAATGTGAACAATATTACTGGTGGGACCATGAAAGTACACTTAAACCCCAAATTATTAATAGTCATATAGTCATGGTATAATCCCTCAACTCACAACTGACAATTTATCTTATGTTGGCACATGTCTCTTAGAGGACTCATAGCCCATTCTTCCCACAGACCCACATTGTGTGGTTTTTAACTACAGATTATCATTAGAAATGACTGGGCTTTGATTTTGACCTTCAAAAATTGTGGTGATGTATGCTTTGGGTAATTGTCTTGCTGGAAGACCCAGAAGCAACCTCAGGCAGCACATTTCTTTTTTGTTCAATTTTAGAAAGTGTGCTAATCATTGTTGTTTTATTGAAAATAAAAACTATAAGAGGCTTTAGAATGCAGACTGGATGTGCATGAGACATTTCAGTGAAGACTCATGAATCACTAGCACGGCCCTAACATCGAGCACAGATTCACCTGCTGAGGGTCCCAGGGGCCCAAATTGGTTGTAGTGCCACTATTATCTCCACTGTACATGGCAGTTACATTATCTCCCCAGACAACGCTGGAGCTATATCTGTTAGCAGAGTGATAGAAAATCATTTCAGTCCTTTTTAATACAAAATGCTACAAATACTCTACTCATGTTAAATGTGATTCTGTTTCTTTAGATCATTTACTCTGGACTATGTGGAATGTTCTAATGAATAGCATTTGAGTAGCATTTGTTTCTTCAAATTACAGCCAGTTCTCAACTAACTCATCTGGGGTTTCTGGGGTACCAAGAAGGAGAGCACTGGAGAAGTTGCCTGGTTGGACATTAGCTGCTGGTTTGACATGTAAACTGAAAGTTGTATATTTGCTTGCTTTGATTTATTTTCAGCCTGTAATCCCCTGGAATTGTACTAAATTTTTTCTGGTGGTTAATTTAAATTATCCAGAGGAAAAAGTTAATTAATTAGAGTGTGTTATCATCACTAATTCAACAGCAAAGCCTTAACCTTGATCGAGGAATGAGTTTCCCTACACAAAGAGTGAGTTGATAAGGGCCAGACAGGCCTGTATGACTGGGTACTGTTATCAGGGTTAACCCCCCCGCCCTCCAAATCAACACAATATTTCCAGTTTTGTAATTTTGCATCCCTGCTGAGGTGTTTTTGTCAACACATACCTGCTCCAGGACAGCACACTAAGTATATTAGTATGAGAGCTATAATTTAATCCAAAGAATTCCAAATCTTCGTTCTGTGCTGACAGGGGAGCACAATGTAAATGGAAGAGTTACAGAGGAGTTTGTCCCTAAGGGGACAATGATCAGTGAGATGAAGCGTGCATTGCCACAGAGCAAATTGTACGACTTTGCAAAGCAGAAACAGCACAGTCCTGTTCTGCTAAATGGAACAATGCCGTACATGTTTGTGGCTAGGTGTATGTGTGCATGTGTGTGCCTGTTATCTTTAAGTAGCATAAGACTATCTCACTCTCAGGAAGTGCCTTATCAACATCTACACAGAAGTTGAAATGTACTTTGAAGTTCTTACCCAGTGCAAAAAAAAAGAAAAAAAGGAGGCTCCAATAAAAGCTGCAAGGTGACAGAGAAAGGTTGAACAAGGCAGACAGATGAAAACCGACCTCCTCCTGCTCCTCCCCACCAACCTGCAGTCAAACAATTGCAATCTCCACGCCTCTTTGTTCAGGACTCCCATCAGCCTCGCAGTGGGAGGTGTGGTCAGAAAGAGGAGGAAATTGCTCTGAATTTGTGGGTAATTGAAAACACCTATATCCCCCTGTGTCTCCATCTCTACCTGCTTTAAAAACCTCCACACCCCTTCTTCCTCCCTGGCGTCCACCTTCTATACCAATATACACCTAATGGCACCCCTTCCCCATCTTGTCCTCTGTCTCCCACTGCACCGAATTGATGCAAACGATTGCGGGCCCATTTGTTGTCTGGAGGAGAGGTGACCCATTTGTGTGGTTTGCTCACTGTCTCCTGCCCCACCTTCTCCCAATTGCAGATATTGATGCCCCGCCATTGTTTCGCCCCTGCCCAGGGGGTGGAGTGGTTTGTGGGAAAATTGGGGGACCCCTCAGGTGTTTGATGGCTTTTATCGATTGCACCAGACTCTCCAGCTCCCATTTACCCTCTGCTATGCCATACAAGCTTTTTAGATAGTGCCTGTATCTGCACAGGCAGCTATTGTTAAGTGGTATTATTCTGTTCTACCAATACATGAGCACATTTTTTTCTCTCATGTGTGGCTGATCAATGCAGACAGAAGAAAATGTGGTGGTGTTTCTAACATGCACCTTTCATCTCCAACTAAAGCTGCTCCACTTTCAAATGTCTGTCATTTATTGCAGCATCTAAGGAATAAACACCCTACATCTTTCTCTGTAGTAATTCTATATTTAAAAAATCTCAAACATATGAAATGTAAATGTAAGTAAATTATTGGTTTGAAGAGTTTTTGCTCCTCACTGTCACCTCAGTGCTTGTTCAAGCAGGACTATCGGGTTTCCTCCATTATTCTGTATATATTTATATAATATGTCAGGTCTTAAACCTTACACTGTAAAGTGCCCATAGATGATGTATGTTATAAATTGGCGCTATATAAAAAAAACTGAATTGAATTGAATTGAGTGAGGAAAGAGGAATAAATAGAAAAACTGTCAAATTCTGCTTTAATGGATGATAATTATTTTAAAATGAACCTAACAAATGAATATCTGCCTTCCAATCAGCTGGAGTGTTGCCACATATAGCTGTGTTTAATGGACCCAGATATTAACTAATATTAATAATCAAAACTAAATTCCAATGTGATTAAGAATGTATCGAGTAGGTAATCCTACTATGGTGTCACATAGTCACAAGATGTGTGTTTTAAGCGTGTAAACACACATCTTAACAGATCAGTGTCTATGTGAACAGTTCAGTTAAAATCTAATCAGAGTGATCTCAGTGATCTCTCTGATTAAACAAATATTGACCATGGCTGTCACTGGTGCATCATGCTGCTATTGTTTGGGAATAAAAAGCTAATTTCCACATTATTTTGATTATATATTCATATATATTTTTGCAAGGTCCTTAACCTTGCAATGTAAAGTGCCCTGAAATGACTTTCGTTGTGATTTGGCGCTATACAAATAAAGATGAATTGAATTGAATTAATACGTAATCAGGTTACTCTCATAATGGTCCACTTCTGTTGGGGACATGGTGCATTAAGGTTTCCACAGTGCTTCCTGGATGTTGTGCGCTGTGCAAATGTGCAAATGTCTTCAGCTCAATTTAATTATGCCGATTCAAGAACATAAAGACAAAAGTTCAACAAAGACTTCCATTCTAGTGATTACAGCTAACACCAGTAATAATCAGCATCACCAACCTGAATGAGCACAGGTGACATGTCAGCAAGAAGTTCTGTTGCCACACAAACTATAGATTAGTTTCAAATTTAATTTTGTTGTTTGAATAAATCATTTATTTATTCTTTGTGATAAGGAAATTATCTTTGTAACATCTGTTTAATTACATGTTGCTCTACTTGGAATCCTGACATGCTGCTCCTTTACACTGTTTCTCCGACTTTCTCAGGCAGACTTCCCAACTTTCTGAAATACAAATTAGTATGAGCAGCAATAGCCACACTGCTGAAGACACAAAAGCGTGCCACTTACAGAAACTTCAACTTCAAAAATGCAAGGAAAAAGATGTCGGAGTACCAGACACTCTGATTGATCTCTGCGATGTGCAGAGCAAAACTGCAGTAATGAGCGCTTAGCACCAAACATGGAGACAAAGTAAAAAAGGAAAATAACAAGGAACTTGCAGATTACTGCTTTAACAGCCTATTGAGATGTAGAACAATCAGCAGCAGCGTGATCCAATTGGAGCGTACAGAAATAGAGCTTTAGAGGCTGTTGTGTTCATTGTTGTGAGGGAGAGGCGAGGTGAGAATTGACTCTGGTGCAGAGAGCAGGCTCTCCATGCCAATAACCACCTCTTCATCGGCACCCCTTTGACACCAGCGTTCACCCACTGGAATATATATCACTTTCAAAAGTATGCCGCCTGCTCTCCAAATATTTAATTTTCAACTTGAGGTGTACCTCTTGTTTATATAACAAAAGCCTTCTCTCAATTAGAGCACCTGGGGGTGGAAGGAAGCGAGGGTGCGTATCTGTGCACCCATACCCCTCCTGCTCTCCCTCCCTTATCGCTCTCTTGTCTTCCTCTCAAACACACTCATTTATAAACAGTTACACACTCTCTCACTTTTTTTTGCTATCCCTCTTTCTGCATAGCTGTTTTGGAGATAATGAGATTTAAAATTCTACATTTTTGTCAGTTACCTGCAAATTATGCATTAGGGGACAACACTACAGTTATTATCAGAATGAATGGGAATCAAGTAGCTTTCCCACTAACACCTGACACACACACTTGTTAGTGTCCTCCTCTGATGCTTTCAAATTCACACCCAAAATATTTACTGTTGAAACAAACTTGGATGTAATTATTGTTAATAATGACAGCAGCAGTAATATGTTGTGGTGATATGAACATTGAGTTAGTTGGATGTTATTCATTAAACACCAGTGGCAGATCTAAAGAGTGGCTAAGGGAGGCTACTGCCCATTATAAGAGGTGTGAACCTTCACTGGTCTCACTATTCAATTCGATTTCGATTATCATGTCAACGATTTACTTCAAGTCGATATCTCGATGCTTTGCCATCCCTCATGATGCAGCTCATCAATCTTTTTACATTACTTCACAAGCAGTGACGTGTAAACGCTTATTTTAATTTTAAAAAAGCTGGAAATGTAAATAGAAATTGTGACCATTACATTAAATTGTAAACAAAAATAAATAGTCATCTATTCCTAGAAGACAATCTGCGGTGCTATGATATACAAAATGAAATTTCTAACATAAAATGACAGCTCTGAATTCAGGGCACTTCCTGAAAGTGCACATTACAAAGACAAATTTACAGATGAGCCAGTGTTCTTCATTTGGGACTTTTGAATATGAACACCAATTCATTAACATGCTCTGATTTTAGTGCGGATCTTTCTTTGCCAGATGTGGCCCGTGTGAGACTCAAACACAGCTTTCCTCTGCAGCCGATGGGACATCATCTGCCAGTCCTCGCTAATGTAATTTGCCCTTACTGTAACATAAGAGTCTGTTGTCACTGAAGTCCACGAATCACATTGTGGAAGTTGTCTGGGCTTTGGTTTTATGGTAAAGAGCCACTATGACCTTTTCTGTAAAGTGACGATGTAATCTTACAGAGCTCCAGTGTCCAGGTACTAACCCAGCTATGTGTAAGTTAGTTGCATGGTATTGTGGACAGAGTCACGTACATTCTTGGCTGTGCTGGGCACATTCACTGGCTGAACAGCAGTTTCTGAGCCAACTGTATTTTTACATCCTAGACATCTAGATATAGCTAAATCCTTGTACCTACAAGTGTGTCACACATGGAGTAACCCACATCATCAGCGCATGGTTTTTGTTAGATTTGTCTGTTCTTTTTTCTGTCCACTCACCCCAAACGGTTGATACAGATGACTCTGAGGTCGAGGACACCTGCAGGAAGGTACAGAGAGAAAGAGAGACAGAAGAACAAGCCACAACTATGGGGGGAATAGACACAATGTTAACAACATGTAATGATGTCATGAAAATGAAGAGGGAGAGGGGAGATAAAAAGACTAGAGGAGGTCAGTATATCAGGAAAGTCCCCCAGCAGACTAAACCTACAGCAGCTTATCTAAGGTGGTTCAGAGTCACCTGATCCATCTCTACCTATAAGCTTGATCAAAAAAAGGAAAGTTTTAGGTCTAATCTTAAAGGTAGAGAGGGTGTCTGCTTCCCAAACTGGTTCCACAGACTGCAGCTTCTAGTCTGTATCCATGTACTGTAGACAAACAGCACAGTGCTTTATGCTAAACAGTCTTGACTTCGTCAGCTTCATCGTTCTGACCCTCGTCCACTGCATAATTGATCAGTTCCAGGTTGAATTCTATTTGTTGGTGATTTTTGCATCCTATGTTTCTCATATTGTTCAGAACATATAATTCTGGTTGCTGAGTGCAAAGATGATGGTGTAACAGTAATCTGCAATCCAGTGACATGCAAGAAAATCCCTCCAAATTTGATGTGCAAACCATTTGTATGAAACAGTAATAAGAGCCCCAGATGGTGGAAAAACAGGTACAATACTATAAACGCCGCTATGTGTTGACCACTCAGTCAGTTTACATATCAGAGATTTCAGCCAGACTTTAAAGCCACTTCAAATACTGTCCTGAACACCACAGAGCCCGTAGGTTCACCTGTTTGATGGTTCAGCTGCACCCACTTCACATTATGACAGGTTGTAGTCTGTTCTGCTTTGAGGTAATGTATTGTATGTATTAGTATGAGCATTGAGCAGCAAGCTGTGCAAACAGAGAGGGCAGGATGTGCTGAGAGTGATCTGAGGCTAAAGGTGGGGAAGTGGTGCCAACAGGTCTGGACCCCACAGAGTGGAACTAGTCAAATTTGTCATTATTTGAGTTTAAACTAAGCAAAGGTTAATGGTGTTTGTGACTTTGGGAGAGTTACTTTATTGTTGGTATGTTGGTGGTAAAATGGAAATTTATAGGTGGAAAGATGCAGTGTAAAAGTAATTGCTGCATTCTGCCTGTACCACAGCTGTTTTTAATCCAGGATCCAGAAGTGTCAGTCACATACAGTGAATCAAACTGTAAGAGCTCTACTTAACAAAACCTACCTAACCCTGGATAATTAAGACATTTATGTGCAACATTAGCAGTGGATCATTTAAGTGTGACAGTGAACTCGGCAAACACAATACTATGAGCAAATTGATGCAGCCACTATTTATTTTAATTCAATTTAACTTCTTATTCTGCTTTTTATTTATTTTTCATCTCAAGGCACTTTACAGTGTAAGGTTTAAGGCCTGTCCATGGTAAAGAAGGACTCTTAACTGTTAGGATGTGTAATAAGGACCCATGAGCACTCAGACACGAAATCAGATTTAGGGGTTTTAATACAATAAACACAAATAACCACGGAACAC
>JAUMHJ010000028.1:335108-358467 GCA_032361105.1 Microctenopoma lineatum | reverse complement strand
AGGAGACCGGGGACGTGACTGACAGAATACCGATAGAACAAAACAAAACACAAACATGACGGGCAGGCAGGTTGGTCAGGGCGGGATCGTGACACTTAACAATATCTAGTCAGGTCAAGGGCAGGAGGAACTACTGTAGGTGTGTCACAGTAGTGTCACAAATGAAGATATAGAGACTAACAAACACCTAGAAAAGCCTGATTAAATTTGGAATATCATTCTCCAGGCTGATGAAACAAACATTAAATTGTGTCAGAATGACGGGAAGAGAAAAGAATGGAGAAAGTACCAGAACATTAGTCAAAGTCAAGTGTTAAACATGGTGGAGACACTGCTCTGGTGTGGCAGCTGCAGTAAAGGCCACACTAACTACAAAAGAAGGAAAGGAAATATTAAAGGCAGTGCTTATTATTAAAGTTAAAAATGTGTAATATCTGTTAGTGTATGATCTGAAAGATGCCCAATTTCTAAATGAGAACATCAGCGTCTCATATCTGTCTAAAAATGGGAAAAGCCAGATCAACTTGACCTTTGAAAAATGCAGAAAAAATAGAGGAGGAATCTGATAATTCATGTGCTGTATGTCTGTAAAGTTACTGGTTACTTTATGGCATGTAAATGAAGTCATTGACTGTTATTTGCCCTCCCACTCCACCACAAATACCAGTCCCCACCCACAATTTCCAACTTTCACTGCAGTATTTATTTTCCAAATCCTGCACATGAATGTTACATAGACATTCTCAGATGAAGGTTTATTTATAATGAAGCAATGAATGAAAGGTTTAGGAGTACTGTATGTGCTGGCTTAGTTTAGGTTTCATGTTCTGAGTTCAGCTTAGGTGGTCTCTGCTGCTGGCGGAGCTGTGGGCTGAGCAGGCAACGCAAAGGGAGCTTGTCTGCGAGCGAGCTGCTATACTGCTGCCTCACCGAACAAATGAAACCAGATGGGTTCATTTATAGCCAATTAGCAGTGTGCTGTGACTGTGCAACACTGACTCACCTAACTGTGTTATTAACACACATTTGATCTGAGCTCAACAGAAATCTGGTAGCTACTTAGTCAGGTTTTGATGCTTGTTCGACCCCAGATGTATGAGAGAAACGAAGATGAAGTGAGATAAGGCTCAGAGAATGCTGACAATTATCTGCACCAGGCTGGCTCTGGCCTCATGTGATGTCCTCGCTGCAGAGAGAAGAGTGTCCTGTTACTCGTGTGAGGGACAGAGTCCTACGCAGGAATGTTGCTCGTCCCACCCTCTCTTCCATTCCCCCTCTCATGCTCCTCTAATCGTTCCCTCCATCACTTAACTTGGCCTTTGCTTGACTCCCTCTGTGATGGTCCACTTCACTTAGATCATAAACAATGCCCACAGCCCCTTCTACACCTTCATATTTCTCACTGCCTACAAGCTCCAGCCTCTGACTGCTTGCCTGCCTCCAAGTCATAGCAGACCTTTTAACAGCAATTAGTTGAGGGACTGCAGCACAGCCAGCAGTCCCTCATCCACTTCTCTGAAGAAAGAGGAGAACTCAGGTAAAGCCATGCTGCATCCACACAAAAACAAGAAAAACCACACTTAATTGTGTGCAACAGGAAAGACGTGAAACTGAACATAAGAAATAGAACATGTAGATACTGACGGTGAATGCTGTTCACACTTACAGCCATATTATGAAAAGACTGTAAGGGTAAGGTTGTTCACCCAAACATTGGACTTTTCCTCTAAGCGGGGGTGTTCTCTTACTGAGGAGGGAGTGTTCGGCACAATGGTATGTCCCACGGGGTATCAGCCACCAATGGCAGCTCAGTGTTGTTTGAAAGCCTCTCAATGAAAACTCCTACCTCTAATTGTCCCTGCAATGCTTATCAACGCCGCTAATCCCAACTAGAGCGGAAAGACAGAGCAATTTTCCCATTACAGCAGGAGCAGAAAATGGAGGAGAGATGAAGAGACGAGGGAGCTCGGAGTCTCCAGAGAGCTGTGCAGATGGCTTCATCTCCAAGTTCAAAAACACAGACAGGAGGGATGGAAACGCACACTCAAAGGCACTTGTGCTAAAACACATGTTCACGCACACAGAAGGAGACATGATTCGTGCACTCTGACAACATGTAATCAATTAGCTTTTAACCCCTTTCTGCAGCCGGTTTGTTTCAGGAGTGTTACCGTGGATGATTCATTTCAATGAGTGCTGAGATCAGAGCTGCGTCAGGCTTACTGACCCCCTGCCTGGCTGCTGAGATAAGCCTGCCTGGACCCTGTCTGTCATGTGAGGAAGAGCTACATTTCCACTCCAGCCTGGGGTTCACTGCAGACTTTCAGATTAGTTATGACAACAAATGGCATTGCGATAACATCGCACAGACCAAGATTCAACCTGAGCCTTACACGGCACCACAGCAGTGATGAGATGAACGTGTTTACCTGGCTACTCGAAGGAATGTTTATTCACATGTATACAGTTCATAGCAGGAACCCAGGTTGAAAAATGACACAAGTGTTATGTGTGTGTCTGTTTGGAGGGGAGGTGGCCTACACTAAACTCTCGTTTTATTATCAGTGCAGACATCTCAAAGTGTCTGCTGTCTGGCTCCACTAGGCTTATCAGTTCCTCACTGGCTTACACAATTATAGAAAACACAAGTGTGTAGCCTCAAATACTCTCAAAGTCATGCTTGTACACGCACACACACACACACACACACACAGATGCAAAGAGGCATTTAGCAGCCCACTTAAATCCAAAATAGATCAACTTAACCTCGAGGCAGCAGAGTGGTTGCACAGACCAACACAGAGCAAGTCTTACATGTCTAACAGACAGCGACAATCTGCGGGCTTATTTTATTACAAAAATCCATCAGAGCTTTTTACCTACCAGCCAAGAAACGGTGCTCTGTTTCAACTCTCTCCCACTTCTGAGGTCACGAACAAGCAGAATAAGCAAACAGAGCAAAAGATGAGCCCAGAGATTGGTGGAAGACTGTTGGCCCGATCTCTTATCTAACTGCACCTTCCTAACCTCTGCTGTGAATGGAAAAGTTCAACAGCTGATACAGTCAAAGTCACACTGACTCGACAAACCTCAAACCACCAGGTCTGTTTTTAACACTGGAGATGTGCTCCTTTCACACACTCAGGAGTTCAGCAAGCCAGTAAGGGGCCACATTGTCTTGCAGGCTTTCCTCTGTCTGTCCATCTGTTTGCCCCCCCACACACACACATACACCAACTTCCACCACACAGACACACACACCTATGGTCTCCTATTGTAGTGGCTGTGCAGGTGTATGGGTGCTGATAAGAAGCATAGGTGCCCCATGGTTCAACAAGGTGAGACTGTGATGGGCGCGCTGGGCCCTCGGCCCTTTGCTGGCATTTCCAGCTGGGGCGAGGTTATAGTAAGAAGGGCAGAAGTGAAGCTGCTTATCAAGGTGGGCACTCAGGCACCCAGCAGAGCCACGGGTTCTTGAACTCCTAGCACGCTTCCCAGCAACTCGCCCCGTGTTGTCTGGCAGCAGGAAAACCACAGTGCACTACTCTCAGGGTGAGACTGAACACACCAACCCCCCACCCTCTCTGAATCAGCACTGCACACCCCTCACCCTGCTCTGCAATGATATCTCTGTCTGAAATGCCAAGCCTCACACACACACACACACACACACACACTGACATTTCAGCTGCAGCGCTTCTGATTGGTGAACTCCTCTGCTTGCACTTAGCTCTGCAGAATTGAACTGATGGCTGAGTGGTTTTAGGTTGCAGGTAGAGTGGAAGTTGCCATTGTGTCAAATGTGTAATCAAAAGAATGTCGTCACCAAAGTTTTTATTTAAATATTTGATTTTCCTGAGGGCAAAAGGTCTGTGTATGTGTAGTCCACTTCTATCATATGTGACCTTTGTGTTGATTGTAGATAAAGTGCAATAAGTTCTACAACACTGTGTTCAACAGAAGCATATCAGGTATATATTTTGAAATCAATAGAAAGACAGGGCTAGATGCAAATACACCAATGCCTCTGATGTTCTATTGATGAGCAGAATCTCCTGTTAAATCAAACTCTTTAACAGTTTCTTTGACATGTCTGGGCTCGAAGTTCCTGCAGGTTTTAGCATTAGTAATCCAAGCTGCTACATAGTGCGATAGATGCAGTTAATGACTGTGCCTACATGCACTCCAGTAACCAGGTCCCACACTGTGGATGTAAACAGTAAAGACGCCGGAAACGCCGCAGAATAACTGCCCACTGATTCCCCTCATCATGCTTCTATTTTCAGCCCATACACTATCACATGCTTTGTTATATAATGAAACACATATTGAAATGTGATTTCCTGCTTGCCAATCATAAAACATCAGTGACAGTGTGATTTCACTAACTGGTCTCCAGCTGACAAAATAGTGTAAAGTTATGAAATTCACTGTGAATGTGACAACTGCTAGGGGTACGCCTGCAGTCGCATCCTCGTTGTCTGGGAACTCACAAATGGCTTTGAAAAGGACTTTGTAAACGTAACAAGGAAGTATTTCCAAGCATTTGTTTTGACAAGGATATGTGTAATATGAATTCTCACCATGTTATATAATTGAACTGCAGCAGAAGGAAATCCGGTTTGAAACGGCTTATGTTTGCTTGAACAATGACACTGACTGGTCTAAACAAGGCAGACATGGAGTCTCAGCGACTTCTTTGTGTTGATGTCACTCCTGAGTCTGTGTTAATGTTTCTACTGTAAGCATCTCAATGATGCTCATTCTACATTTTGCTGATTCTTCAGCTAACGTTGCTCACAGAGTCTAAGTCCAACGTGGCAGATGCTCCCCCAGCTCAGATGCGTCAATTAGGGAACCAGGCTGGGATGTTATGAGTTACCTTTACTGAGCAACAGTATACTGTGTATAGTTACTTGTAGTGAGGGAGGTCTAATAAAAGTATCAGTGCATTTGTGGCAATAATCATCAACAGTTCACATATTTTAGTTGTACTTAATATAAGCATAAACCTAAGTCTTAGACAGAGACCATTAGGTGAATATGTGTGTTTTCTGAACTGCTGATCTGCTTTTGTTCTAGGTGCTCTGTCACTAACTCCCCACAGATGAAAACAGTCTAAAAAATGGTATATGATCTCAGTCATTCATCTAAATTGGACACGTCTAAGCTGTGAAAGACCACCCTCTCACCCCCACAATAGGACTGAATGAATGGGCCAATGTGTGGGAGCATGTGCACACACACATGCTCCCTCATTATGTATTTTAATGCACGAGGATCTATTTATTTGAATGTGTGAAAGTGTCTGTGTGTACGAATATAAATACACATCGGTTCCATGACTTACCATAGCATCTGTGTATTTTCAGACTTCGTGTGTGTTCATCTGCCTTTGTGCAGAGCTCTTTATGTATGAGAGCGAGAAAGTGAGAGGTGGCATTGTTGCATCTGCTCCTCATTAAAGGGCGCTAATGAACGCACGTGTGTTCCACCTGGTTTGGTGGAGTGGGGGGTTGATGAGGGCCTGGCCTTTCCCAGCTCTCATATCGTAAAAACTGTCTCAAGACAAACAGGGGAGCTTGATCCCCAGACACTCATCTGACAGCAGTTTGGCAGTTCCTTCTCTAATGAGAAAGGTGACGCTCTGCAGCAGCACTGCTGGGCAGGACTATGACTTCAAAAAAGTAGGATTCCCAGAGCAGACAGAGGCCTGAGAAATGTTTAGGAGAAATATTTTTGCCCACTCAATATAAATCTTCTGCTTCTCTATTGCAACAACAAAAAGGATCTGAGCAAAAGTCCAGCAGAACCAGGCCATCTGTCCTGATCGGCTTGGAGAAGTGAGAACTGGAAAAACAAAAGAAGACCTGAAAGCACATGTTTCCCATTACACCGCAAAATAACTTTTACAAGTACAGGTTCCATAATGATTAAAGCAAAATGACAAAGTGATAAAACTATGATGATAAAATGAACTGGTGATAAAGAACAGTAATAAAATGAACACACCGTAAAATGAGAAAGAAAGATTATGGCAATCGTGCAAGGGAAGAGCTTGTGAAGGCTCTTGAAGTGATTTGCAGGATGTGAGGTTCTCACACAAAATGTGACGCCCTGCATCACGCCCTGCCCTGCCTGATCTATACACCACTTATTTCCAATAAAGTGTCCTGAAGAACAATAAAAATCTATTCAATCCGAACGCTTCAGTATCACTGCTGCAAAGTTACAGAAGAGGACTACCACCCACAGACTTTTTAGTTTTTTCTAACTGAGGAACACTTGAAAGAAAATGTATGTAAACTGCTGCTTCAGTCACTTTGCAAACACTCGTATGATGTCTCCACAGAGAGAAACGCTCCCTCGAGTCTCACACAACCTGCTATGGTTGGTTTTGAAGTAACACCCACGTGTGCTCACCTAATACAGAACACTGCTGGGAACATCATCATGCAGTCACACGGACAGGAGCGGCAGCCCTTAGAATTTGCTCAGACTAAAAGCTGACAGATCCAGCTTTGTGGGAAATAAAAATAATGTTTTTTATTTGGTGGAGTATTCGGTAAGCACTCAGTATTTAACATTCTGGATTTCATATATATATTCCTATTACTGCTGTTTCATTTTTTGGGGCTTGCTTGAGAGGCACAGGATATTAAATTGAACATTTTTGTTAGTGATATATTATATTAATGTCTAATTGTTGCTTAAATGGATTTCACTGTGTTATCACGTAACACAAATTAATGGAACCCACTGGATGACTGAAATATTACATTCATTCATCTATACAATGCAGTATCATTAATGTAAAGTTCTATCTAATCTAATCTAACATGATTTTAAAGCTGCACTAATATACTAAATTATTATAAATAACCAGAATGAATAATAATAATAATTATATATTCCTGCTACTGGCATCATCACAGTACCTTGAATACTACTGGTAATAAAACATACTCATCCGTACACATGTGCAGTTTATTCTGAGTCCTTATTACCAGGTTAGGTGCTAGCAGTAGAACTATAACCATCACATTTTCTCCATAAAACTGACTGACTGCAGTGGAAAAGCATTTATTATGCACCATTCTAACTGTAGCTAGGCCTGCAGAGGCAGAAGACACAATACATTTGTTGACTTTGTCACATTTATCTGTCTCTGTGTGTCTCTATATCTCTGAACACACCATTCCTCAACCATGTCCAACAGTGACAGCCCTGGGTAATGGCGGTGGAACGCTCACTCGCTCCTCATTTACTCAGAGCTGGGAGTGTAACAGCTCGTGCCGAACTCTTAAGTGCTTGTTAATTTAATATGCAAATAAGTCTCTTGTCAATCTGAGTGCATTTTAATGAAAAATCTCCAGCTTCTGCAAGGTGGGGGCTTCTGCAGGTTGACAGTGTTAGTGACTGTGTGTCAAGGGGAGAAATAAAAAGGCTAGGGTCAGCAGGAGAGGTGTGTCTGAAGGATAGAAACTACAGAGAATGGCAGCCCTCATGGAACATGGCTGGCGAATATGTGCAGCACATGGAGGTGAAGCCTCCATCACCTCAGCCTCCTGTGTTCCCAGATGATAGAGATTTAAAACACAAGCCGGGGTTATAAAAAGGAGCCAACATCAGCCTGCACAAACATGATAGAGTTAAGCACACACTCACACAATCCTCTACCCTCATGCCTCTGTTAATGACAGACTTTAACTCAACCTTTGTCTACATTTGGGTGGTGCAGTGTGCTGAAAGTAAGGTGAGCGTGTTATTGGGAAGGTGGGGGGTGGATTGCAGTGTTAAGTCAAGCAGGAACCCTCAATGTTGCTAATTTATTTACAGATTTAATTAGATGGATAGAGCCCTCACAGATATAAGAAAGAGAGGAGAGATGTTGCCAGCGTTACAGCACTTTAATTATGGTAGCAGGCTCCTGATCCCTGCGCTCTGCTGTCTGGGGAGCCAGTTAATTAAAATCCTCATTATTTTACTTTTAATTAGTTCCCCCCTCTTTTGTTTCCTTTCACCATATGGCCGTGTTCCGTGGTCAAATTAACGTAATTGAGCTAATTAAGCCAATCACTTTAATTATTCAAAGAGTTCCGATTGGCCAGGAGAACTTTTCTCCCTCTCCCCTCCCTGACATTCCTGCATGAGGCTCAGAGTTGTAAAGTCGCTCTCTTTGTCATTATGTTCCTCCGCTCCCTTGCTGAAGGCGCTGAGTTATGGCTGTAACATGGCTCACTCCTTCCATGCTCCAGCAGTGTCTCGTGTTTCACGTCCTCTCGAGCTCTCCACAGCACTGGAGAACTCGGTGTGTTCAAAGAGGACTCAGAAATCCTTGCAACATTTAACACACAATGTGGTTTTGACAAATTAGGTGTGTGTAATTGTAGTAGCTACTCCTTAACAATAATCTAATGCCCAGAGACTGGGGGGTTCCATAAATAGCTGTGGCAGCCTGTGTAGCTTTCCAAACAATTTTCAGCAAAGACTTCAGTACAGCACCGCTGCATCTACAAGTTTGTATTTTGAAATCTGATCTGTGAATGCCAAATAGTAGTGTTAAAGCAAACACACTAATGGTGAGCTCATTTCTCAATGCTGGACCAGACCAGTCTGTCAGCATTCATTCACACTCACTGTAACTCTCTGGCATCTTTCACGCTCAGCTCAATTCAATTCAATTCAACTTTATTTATATAGCGCCAGTTCACAACAAAAGTTATCTCAAGGCACTTTACAGTGTAAGGTTTAAGACCTTACACATTATATCAATATATACAGAAAAAACCCAACAGACGCACTTGAGCAAGCATTGAAGTGACAGCGAAGAGGAAAAACTCCCTTTAAGAGGAAGAAACCTCCAGCAGAACCAGGCTCAGGTTGGGCGGCCATCTGCCTCGAACGGTAGGGGTTAGTGAACAGAGGAGAGAGAGAAAGCTCACTTGTCTTTTACTCTGTACTCTTTGTACTAGAGGTTTTAGATCATTATAGACTGATATCCAATCTACCCTTTATGTCAGAAATTCTTCACAAAGTACTTGAAAAGCAGCTCTGTGACCACTTGTGCAGGAGCAATCTTTATGAAGATATGCAGTAAGTAAATCATAGCACAGAAACAACACTTGTTAAAGTTACCAATGATCTTCTCTTAGCTATGGCTAGATAATACAACTCAGGCCTCGAATGCTACTGTGAGTATTCTTTGACCAGGATATTTCCTTTACCTCCTACATAAAATAGATATCATACTTCCACCTTAGAAATGTTACTGAAATCAGAAACATCCAGCATTTGTTACCTCTAGACTGGACTACTGTAACTTATTACAGAGAGAGAGACTCATCTTTGACCAAGATATGTAATTTACTTCCAACATAAAAGAAATATCTAGGACAACCCTATTTCATTGATTAAAAATTAATTAACATTAGGAGCATCCTGTCTCAAAGTGCTGCCAAAACACTAGTCCATCCATTTGTTACCTCTAGGCTGGACTACTGTAATTCATTAGTGATAGGATGTCCCTATAACTCACTCAAAAGCCTCCATTTAATCCAAAATGCAAAATGTATAAAGTCCTAAATGATTATATAGTCCTAAATGATTAGCTCCCAATATGTCTTAAATACCACATAGAACCGTATTATCTCAGACCCGGGTGCTTCAACCCAACAAATAATCAAGAATAATTTTTCAAATGGGCCTAAACAAAAATGTAATTTTGGTAACTTTGACTTTATTTTCAGCTCAAAGTCATTAAATTGTCTAAATGTCTGGTCAGCAGTGGCAAAGGGGTGGCAAGTTGTCCATCATTGGCTGGACCTTCTCTGTGAAGGAGTCAAAATCCTCTATATGGAAATGGAGTCAACAAAATATCCATAAATACAACAGGGGAAACTTGCTAGATGAAAATTATTATATAAAATAAATAAATACAGAAAAAAATTAAATTACTGTACTTTATTTAGTTAGTTTAAGTTTTTCAGGGACCTAGAATTATATCTATAAATATATGTTTTGGGTTAGTTAATAATTAATTTTAAGGCTGTAAAAATCTTTTGGACAAACACATTTTTACAAAGGATTTTAGGGACAAAAGTTACTGCCCTTGTCCCTGCATTACATTATGTTTAATGCTGCTGAATATAAGCATTGAATATGGGTTGTTAATTGATTAGGAAGCATCTGTCAACAAGGGAGTGTTTCCTCTCCACTGTTGCCTAGTGCTTGCTCAAATGGGACTGTTGGGTTTTCTGCATTATTTTGTTTATATATACACTTATATTTTTGCAAGGTCCTAAACCTTGCTATGTAAAGTGCCCTGAAATGACTTTCGTTGTGATTTGGCACTATACAAATAAAGATGAATTGAATTGTGATTGTCCAGTTAGCAGTGAGCTGCTTGACTGCATGTTCTCAGTTGTAAGAGAGACAGACGAAATGCAAAGGACTGAAAACCCACACAGTGTATTTTAACGGCCATTTAATATTTGCAGTTGCAGTGTCACCGCAACCTGTCGAGGCAGATGACCGCCCACCCAGAGCCTGGTTCTGCTGGAGGTTTCGGCTGTTTTTCAAGTTTTTCCTTTTCTACAAAAATTATGGATATGTATATATATTATGTATATCTATATATAGATTAATTATGTTGTGATTTGTCGCTATACAAATAAAGTTTAATTAAATTTAATTACTAATAGACAATTTTAAACCTGTATTTAAAGGAATGATCTATGGATTCTTACATTTGTGTTTTATGTAACTATCATCACATATTTCCTATCATGCTTTAAACATTATTGCAAGGTGTGCCAAACAAACTGTACCTTGGATTTGTCAGTTTATAACATTTTGAGAGAGAAGAAAGAGAGGTAGCTGAAGAGTCTGTTGAATAATATGTGCATGGTATGTAAAGGTTGTGTAATTAAAAGAGTAAAATTTGATACTGATAGTACACTTTAATGCCGATTAACTTTAATGTCAATATCGGTTGATAATATCAGACATCACTTCTATTAATTCAGAAAATCTTAGAACCCCCCCCCTAGTTTCTTAATTCCAGCATGAATCACTAAGACCCCAATAAAAGACATATAGTGGAATTATCACTTCTTTATGACTATATTAACCTGAAAGCTGAGAGAGGGCAACTAGTGTGAGCCTACACTGAACAGAGATGCTGATCCTGTGAAAGTAAACAGCTGCAGTGACAGAAAAACATATAAAGGGGAGAGAGAAAAGTGGCAACACTGTGACCCAGTGGGACATGATGTGTGCTAAATAAATGATGGAAAGTTGACACTGAAAGCCGTTGATCTGCACTGAGCTCTGCCCTCAGTGGTTAAGAGTAGGAATGTGAAACACTGGTATGTAACTAAGCCCACAATCACATCTGAGAAATTGTACCCATTAAATCTGACAACAAGGGTTTTAACACATACTTTTAATGGTCAACACCAATCTAATGATTACCCCTTCACATAAAAAACAACAGTGATGGAGTCAGAGGTGTGTAAATGCAGGAGCTCTCAATTTACATTGTAAGGTTTAAGACCTTACACATTACACAATATACACAGAAAATTTTAGAAAATCCAACATTCCCACTTAAGCAAGCATTGAGGCGACAGTGAAGAGGAAAAACTCACTTTAGGAACCCTCCAGCAGAACCAGGTTCAGGGTAGGCGGCCAGTATTAAACATCCCTAATTAATATAATGCCTACTATGACCTCAGTTGGATTACTTTAGATTGTACAGCTGTATCTTATAAAGTTGACAGTGAATGTATTTAGTGCACAGTTGTAAAAATCCATGGATCATTCCTTTAAAAACATGTTTAAGATTGTCTATTAGTAATTTAATTCAATTAAACTTCTACATATACTTTAAAGGCCTGTGGTACATAGTTAATAAAGAAGCTCTAAAATGGACGTGCTGATCAAAGGTGGCCTGGTAGCTCAGTGGGTTAGGCGTCAGACTGGGATGTAGGAGGTCGCAGGTTCGAATCCCGTCTGACTCCTAATCCATCTCCTACCAGGTGTGTCCCTGAGCCAGACACCCAGCACTAGCTCCCTGTAAGTCGCTTTGGATAAAAAAAAGTGTCTGCCGTCAAAGTAAAGTAAAGTAAAGGTAAAACATCCTTAAGCAGTCTATTGGGATGGGGTCTAAGAGACACGGAGAAGATTAAGATAAGTTAATTACTGGAGTTACAGGAGAAAAACAGTAAGTAAGTAAGACTGAGGTCTTATAAACAATTCTATAGCTGTTGGACAAGTGTGTCTGTCCATGCCATTTGCAGGGAGGATCTGATCAATTTGTTCTCTAATAACTTTATTTAAAAAGAAATTTATAAGGTCATTGCTGCTGCTCAGTGGTTTTTATTTTTATTAAGTTCTTATCATTCACTCCTCATGTGTTAATTCTTGATTTATATAATTTAGCTGGACAGGGAGCAGACACAGTCTCTATGGGGTGCTGATAGTTGTGGGGGGTGACGGCCATAAAGCAGCTGCAGAGAGGCGTGTAAGACTGCGACTCTGCGTCCTGGGCTCCACTCCGGGACTTCAGGGTTTAGGAGGTCTTACAAAATCTAACATATTTCTGGAAATAAGAGCTGCACCATCCAAAGTAGGATGGATGCCGTCTATTCTAATCAGCCCAGGTTTTCTCCAAAGCTTTTTCCAGTTATCTATGTAGCCCACGTTGTTATCGGGACACCACCTAGACAGCCAGCGATTAAATGACGACATGCGGCTATACATATCGTCACTGATCAGATTTGAGTGATAATTAATTTATGAATGTAGCCTCAACAGTCCAGAGTTGCATTAGAATATTGGTACAAATGCCATTATAACTTAATACCAAGTTTCTACATGAATATGAATGTATAACTACATAACAATGCTATCTATCCAGACCTCCTTAAATAATACTTGAAGACTCCTGGTCTAGGCAATGAGACAACATCTGTTATATGAACCCATCTTGTAATGTTTCTCTAATTTCTACACTGCTACCACAAGTAGTAATTTGGAGGATTCGTCTGTAATGGTTTGTACTGTAAGAGTTATGTGAATGTACTCCAGTAGAGTTTAACATGTCCAGTCCAGTTAGAGTCTATAGAGGGTAAGGTGTAGTGTTATGAAGAGAAGTCACTTCCTGCCATTTCAAAACAAAAATAGAGTGAGAGATGTCTATGTTTTTCTGCTGTTCAGACTTCAGTTCACACGTAACACAAAGCAGACTGGTCCAGAGATGTGTAAACTACTGCCAACACCTCGGCCAGTTCCAAACACACTGAGGCCTTGTCATTAGAAAGAGCAACTGGCTGGCAGACCAGCGCCCCTGCATCAGAGAGGAACAGGGCTAAAGGAAGGCAGCCGTCTTGGATCTATATCACACAAGGGTCTGGGCAGCTCTGCCAGTCCTCGTCTTCTTCATCATGAACATGTAAAAATATCCTGGCATCATCATGTGTCTTCACACAGTGTGAGGTGGAGGAGCTCAGGCAATTACACTCATCTGCATGTGTTAATATGATTAATTAGCAGGAATAAACACTTTCCTATGACACAGGCTACATGGTGAGGCACACATCTGCAGAAGCTCTGATAAAAGACAACGCCTCGTGGCAAAGAGCCTTTTCACGAGACCTGCTAATTGGCATCTGAAAACGTTCTGGCTAATTAGGAAAAGGCAGATGAGGCTTGATTAGTTTGAATGCAAAGTGTAACTTGTGGTGCTCTGGGACTCGGGAATGTGCCGAGGTTTTATTTCTTTGCCATCACGATACAAAGATAATTGTAATTGTGATCATTTGCATACGTTAATGAATTTGCGTGACGCTTCTTGATCAGACGTGGAATAAATAATTGATGCAGTATCAGCACCTACCATGACAAGTGGGACATTTTGAAATAGCTAAGCGCATTAAGAGCAAGTCTGATGGCTGCCATGCTCCCAGGCAAGGTGTGAAAGTAGAGCAGATGCTATCTTCTGTTTCCTGCACGCTGCATACTCCACCACTGCTATCACACTACGATTAACTCCCAACCTCTGATCGTATGCTGAGACTTTTTATGTAGCATTAAAAGGCACACCAAGTTAGAGTGAATTAGATGGAGCGCCGGAAAATCATTTTCCGAAGCCATGCAGAGTGGCAGAGAACAAAGAGCTGTGATGGGAAACAAACCAGACTGTGTGGGAGCTTTAATTGGAACATAGTAAACAGTAAATACATCAGATTGTTTCAAATACCCTGGATGTAGAGGGGGCCACTCCCCTTTAATTAGCCTGCCTTCAGATTAGGCTTCATTAGAGACAGGCAGGCAGCCACCGAGTCAGTCAGCCACAGGATATGCCCTGAGTTCAGCCTCTTAGGAGCTCCAGCAGCACAGATACAGGGCTCATGTTTAATTGCTTCTGTAAATGGTCAGAGCTCAAGCGCCCTAATTCCATTCCTCAGGGTAATCAGGCATGTTTTCACCATACAGGGATAAAGAGAGTGGGAGAGCCAGGCACAACCACCATGCCAGGTACCATGCGAAATAATGCCACTCTAATGCCACTAACAGGCTTCAAAATGACCCCAGCTCACTTTGTGACATGTTACAGGAACATTTTTTTAATAGGATTTTCTTTTTAACTAGACTTTGTCTCCACACACTGAACATCTGATAAATGAAACTCCACAGAAAAAAAGCAAAAACTCCACTGGATCAGTTTAGTTGCTCTTTGAGCATGTGAAAGATCAGTAATTACAGGTAACAGCAACATTACACTTTGTTTTCCTTGAGTGTTTCAAAAAACGTTTCTGGAGTCTATTGGACTCATTTAAGTTAAATTCATTTAAGTTTTTCCATGACTGGACATTTTCAAGCTACACGCCAGACACCCATCAATTTTACATTCATCATCTTCAGAGTGTGAGACCTCAGATTAACATATACAAGAGAGAGATCAAGAGTTCATTAAAAACACTGACGCTCAGGGGAAGTGATGCCACGTTGTTTCACAACAGTCCATCAAACGTTCACTCAAGCATCTTTTGTTCCCTTTGCCAGGCGTCACTGTCTGTTCACCTTCACTGCTCTCCTCCAGTTTCTGAGTCCTGAAGGAGCCTTTAGCCAGTGCAGTCCACAGACACACTGTAAGTCTCTGCGTCAAAGCAAAGACCACTTTAACATTGAACACAACATAAATGGGACTTTGTATGCATTATATAGAATGTCTGATACGGGGACTGACGGGGACGTCTTGGTGGGAAACTGCATAGTCTCCGGGGGGAAGAGCGACGGGGTAAGTGATGAGAATCCACAACAACAACGGTGACAGCAGCAGGAGAAGAAGAGTGCACCGAGGAGAAGTGAAGCTCAGGAGGAAAAGAGGCGGACCACTCGCAAGCAGTCCCGCCACTCAGCATACCTGCAGACCACAGAGAGGTCACAAAGCTTAGTGTAGTCAACATTTTATTTCATGTACGTTATCGTTCTGCTTTTTTTCAGGACTGTATTTGTTTTTTACTCTATTTCATAATTATCAAAACTGCACTTCATATTTATGATTCACTGTGATGCGTCACTTTGTTCATATTAACAGCGCGACCTGCTGTAGCAGTTGCCTCCCCACATTATATTATTTACATTACAGTATACTGATATTCATAACGTTCATTTACCTTCTGATCTGTGAGCACAGAGCTGCTCTGAAGTGGCAGGTGGCTGTTGAGCAAGGCAGTGCCGGGTCTGTCGTGCTCACAAAAGATGGTACCATTGATGTAATGGAAGCGGTCGCCAGGCATCAGTCTGTTTCGACATGTGGCACAGCTGAAACACTGCAAAGGAAAAACCGGAGACTACATTTAGGAAGTGAAACTCACTGATGTGACCAACTGAAAATTTCCTTTAAATACGAAACACTAATCTATAGTAAAACATCTTAAAGTACTAAAACTAACACTTAAAAGCGATGTAATGAGACAAAGACGGAGTGCACGATTCTGTTCTCTTAGCATGTTTCTGTCAAACGAGCAGCAGGAGACAAAGCACCCTGATGTGATATCCTGGGATTTACCTTGAGGTGGTAAACATTTCCCTGTGCCCTCATCACCATTTCACTTGCTGGGATCGACTGGCCGCAAGCACTGCACGCCCCACTGTGCCCGAACAGTCTGCAAACACAAAAACACAAATTGTTTAGCCCAAAACCTAAAGGACCCGCCTGCTCTCCTCCTCTTTCTCCCTCTCACCTGATGTAGTCGCTCCGACACAGAATCATGCCGCCTTTGCTGTAGCAGGTGGTGCCAATGTCCCCCAGCTGGGCTTGGCAGCAGGAGCATTTGAGGCAGCGAGTGTGCCAGTAGCGCTCCATGGAAAAGAGCAAGAAGCGGTCAGCGATCTTTCCTCCGCATCCTGCACACGACCTGGTGGCCGGCGCCCCACCTGACGTCTGGCTGTTCACCATGCTGATGTGGGTGCTCTCAGGCTCCTGGAGATAAAGGACAGATGTTTGAAACCTAAGACCGGTGTAGGAATGAGACACAGCTAGATTCACACTCCTTGTAACATAACTGTTTGAATACTCTGTTCAACATATTTACTTTCGTGTCCACTGCTAGATGTTGATTTCAGTAATGACTTAAATCATTTAAGACAATTAATAACTAATAGTTCACTACTACCATACAACTGTACAAAGCTACACAACACATTGATTTAACACCTGTAATAGGTAACAGGTAGACTGTGATCACTCCCTAACCACAGAGAGCCATATGAACTGTGAAACATGTTGGTCTTATCTGCACTTGTAGTAATTGTTTATCCACTATAATAATTGCAATAGTTATATACAGTATAATAATTCATCTTATCGATTTGAGCAAACTAAGAGACATTGATTTCCATACGTGACTGTATTTTGAAGGTGAGGTAACTAAATGAGACTTTTGGAATCGTGCCACTAATGAAATCAAATGCAGTCTAACATTTAGAAACCCTTTAGAAGGAGCGGATAATGCCTGAGTTCCAGGCAGCTCACGGGGCTGAGGAACGCGCGCGGACATGTTACCTTGTCGAGCCAAAGCTTTTCCGGCTGCGTTCAACTTTCAAAGGCAGAGGAGGGTTTTTACAGTAGCCTCGACACGAACAGACTTTTAACACGTCGTCACACTTGGCATGTTGTGGTCTCCATTTATTTCCAGAAGCAGAGAAAAAGAGCTGAAAAGCAGAATCTGCCCGGGACGGCGCGGTAACGGTAACAGTTGAGCAAACTCTTCCCCGACATCCAGCTCGAGGTGACTACATAGACCCGCGAGGAGGAGACATGACGCAGCTTCTCCCGCTGCTCGGTGTCACAGCTGCCTGTCTATCAACATGTCCCGATCTGTTTCTGATGCTTTTGACAGCAACACTATTCATCAAATTGCGCAAGGGGCTATTTAAATAACCGGAGACGCAGCCGACATGAAGCGCGCAGCAGCCAATAGGAGGCTAGGGGGCGTGTCCACAGTCAGAATGATTTATGAGTTTATAGTGGCTGATTAATATGCACATTCACGTTTCCTAAGTGTGTGTGCGCGCACAGCATCTAGGTCCATGCGTGCTGTAGAAACTATGGACAAAGCTGTTTAAAGCGCTCGTCTGTCGCCGAGGGAAACAACACAGTCATTCTGTAGTTGTTGAATGATGTTCTGCCCACGACGATTTTAAGTAAAAAACAAAGTCACCACCAGAGGTGGCAGAGTATCCAAAAACTGTACTTATTACTTCAAAGTAATATTACTCAAGTAGTAATAAAATTCAAAAGTTACTCAACAGTAAAAAAGTACTTGCAAAGACTACTCGAGTAGTAAGTAAGTGTTTGATCTGGTTGATGTTTCTAGTATTTCAAATGAATAAAATAAACAATGAATAAATATAAATAACACCTCTTTCAAAAGAAGAAATGAAAACACAAGGAACACATTTTTCCAAATCTTAAAATCAAACACCTAAAGATGTATGTCTGAACTGACATTTCTCGTCCTTTTTACGTCGAGTACGTAGAGTGTGTGTGAGGAAATCTGGATCTTTCTTCTTTCTATTCAGGATGAAACGTTTCACTATTCATCCAAGTAACTTCAACTTTCCAGAAAAGAAATGAATTTCCAATGAGTTAGAATTACTGTGTAATTTGATTTTGATTAAAATTTAATTTGGCATATGTGCACTAGCTTTTATTGTCTGATCTGGATTCATACAAACATTTTGACAGTGAGCTCACTACTTTGAATTTACCCTTTGTCTAAAAGATCTCTCCACAATAGAAAAGCTCAATAATATTTTGTAGGTGTAAATGACATCAACCTGATAAATTAGGTGATTTGCTTTTTCAGAAAAGTTTAATTTTTAAAGGACTGCAGCAGTTCGACATCTCTACACAACATCTCTCAGGTGGTATAAATGTAAAAAAAGAAAAAGTAAGGTGTCGAGTGTTGTTAAGAAGTGTTTCTTTTGTGTGTGTGTGTGTGTGTGTTACTGAAGTACTTTTACTCCACAACAAAAGGGATTAAAGTCAGCTCCACCAATCCTGATTTTTGGCTTGTTGTTGTATACTTAGTATGACACACAGAGAGACTACATGTCTTTACTTCATTACTAATTTTGTTTATTCTTTTTTCATGTGAAAATTATGGCATAGCATGTTCATCATTTGATTAATGACGACTGTGGTCAGAGGTAGAGAGTTGCTGTGGAGCAGCACTGGGGTGATTGTAATCATTGTAATCACTTTATGTACTGACAGCTGCTTCATGCTCATCACGTCATCATCATTTATTATTGCTTATATTTATTAAATGTTTTATTTATTTAAGAATATATCAAAACTCCTAGGTTTCCAAAAAACAATGTGTTATCTAGTTACAAAAGCTGTGAACTCATTGTAGTATGTTAATAAAATAATTAAAAATAAGTACCTTGTACCTCACTTAGATTGATGTAGGTTACTCACTCTGACATGCATCTACTGATAAAAAGTGAAATATGCATATGCGGGTGATCTGTCCTGAATGTTCTCCCCAGACAAGAAGCTCAAAGCAGCGCTGCAGCTCTACTGTTGTGTAAAGACACCTGCTGTACTTCTAGCCAGGATCCAGTAGAGGACAGCATCATAAAGTGTTTGGAACAGAAACTGGCAGCTTTTTACTGATACACAAGAACAGATAATACAGCCATGGAGCGTCTGTCCCAAATGCAACTCTTCTAAAACTGCCACAGGATACCACAAATGCAACACCTGATCAAAACATGTCAGAGAACTAGTTTTGGATGTTGATGAGACAAGATTAACTTTGATCTAAACCAAACAAGCTCATTTGTGAGGTGGAGGTGGTGCCGTGATTATGGCTGTATCAGGATTAGAGGCTCATCAGTCTTTATTGATGAAATAACCCTCAGTGTTAGCAGAAAAATTGATTCATAGGTGGACAGTTTCAATTCATTTCAATTCAGCTTTATTTATATAGCACCAAAACACAACATAATTCATCTCAAGGCACTTTACAGTATAGGACCTTACACATTCTATAAACATATACAGAAAAATGTAGAAAACCCAAAAGTCCCACTTTAGCAAGCACTGAGGTGACTGGACAGAAACATGTATCTACTCATTTACAGAGAAATAAACCAAAGCTTACTTAGAGAAGCTTCATTGTGCAGCAAGACCCAAGTCCAGTTTCCTAATTCAAAACTGGACTGTATCAGAGAAACAAATCACCAACACCAGTAACAACTGAAGGAGGCTGCACTGTAAAACTATGGTCTCCTATTCTTCATCAGAAAGTGGGTCATCTGATAAAACAAGTCCTAAGTAATTTGTTTAAATAACATCAACTAATGTCCATTTTTATCTCCTGGTCTTACACATAAATGTCTTCAGTGTTTTGTACAAACACTAAGAAGAAATGCAATACTACTGAACATTTAATGTAGTACTGTAGTTCCTCAATGATACCACTTGAGGGCAATAATCTCTCATGAGGAAAGTTTTTAATGGTAAGTTTTTGAAATCAATACAGAAAGATTGTTTTTAAAGCTAATTTATGTTCTTGTACCTGGCGATTGTTTCCTCAGATTTGACTTGTGTTTCTTCTAATACGGCTGGGATTCTACACATTTTAAAGATGGCTTCATAAAAATGACAGCACAATCACATATTACTTCAGAGAAGTGGAAATAAGCTTCAGCAAGATTAAGGCACATTCCCTCTTTATCAAATTGGAAGGGTGTAGTAGTTTTATGCGTGTGTGTGCGCGAATAGAAGAGAATAGAATAAAATAGAATAGAATAGAATAGAATAGCTTTTATTGTCATTGTACAGGGTACAATGAAATTGGAGTGCCACTCCCTTTGGTGCAAAATAAGAGAATGCAGAAAAAAAAAATACAATAATAAAATGAAATGTAAAAACAACCAACAATATGTCTGGATGTCCTTCTTGACACAACCCTGCACAGCATGGGGGTTCAGTGTTGATGAAGATTCACATCCAGGTGACATTACCTGGAGGTTAAGTCAGTGCAATTGAACACGGACACTTGGACAGACAGCCGGTAGGAGTCTGACTGTGTAACAGATGCAGCCAACGAGCCACTGCCACCCTTGTGCAGTACATATCTGTAATTAAATAAATCAGACATGAGCAGTCTTATTTTACCAAAGCTGTTTAGCCAACAATCTTAGATGAAAATGAATCTGATTTTTATATTATGACCACAGAACATTCTCATCAGCACTGTGGCATGAGTATGTGAGACGCAGTGGTTGTGTAGTGTCACTGGTGGTAAACACAATGGTAGCAGCTGTTTTAGTAGTTGTTGGCCTTTGAATTAGTGCTGACGTCACACTGTTTACTTGACTGTAAAACCCTCAGTCTGAAGAGGATTCTTTGGGGAAATGTTGACTTTACTTCCATAAAAGTATGTTAGCAGTGACCCCCTAACCCTAACTCTAACTGTGTCAGCGCTGAAAGAGGCTGAGCCAGATTCTGCACTTTTATTTTCAGCACACGTCAATATCAGCATAAAGGCAAATGTGTTATTACCCTGCAGCACACGTATGAGGATCAACTTTAACACAATGTTTTGTTTGAGTAGAGGAGTGGCGGTGGAGGATCCTCTACTGTGGTCAGTGTGACAGCCGACATCCACCACTCTCTAAGGCCCTGGTTATTATCTGACATATTTCCTGTTCCTCTGTCAAGGCAGTGTTGAAAGTTGCAGTTCATTGTGAGGCTGGACAACACCTGTAACTTCCAGTCTGGGTTCTCAGCCAATCTCTACTGTTGTGGCGCATCACAGCACTGCTGGCTGGTGATGTTTGATGTTAGCACATACCTATGTATTAGCATATGTAGCAATGTAGCTGTCGGTCATAATGAAGTGTGACTGTAGACTGTGTTGGCTGTGTGTTAGTGGTCAAATGCCCTTGTAATGGGGGGTCCTCATTACACTGAGCACAACAAAAGTCCAATCTAAACACAGCAGTCAGCAGTTACTAGTCAGTTATCATGTCTCAGAGGTTAAATGTTCCCCACAGCCTCTGACTAAACCCCTGCACCATTATATACCACCTAACTCATCTCATATCTACCAATAGCAGTCGGTATTTCTTCTATTATATGTATAACATATAACAGAATCACCATTACAACAATTAATTTTCTTTTTCATTGCAATGTTTTATGTTGTTTATAACTTCCATTGCACTTTACACCTCTGTCTTGTGTAGTTTCCCACACATCAGTAAAACAGTAAAGAATCACACTCTCCCAGAGATCACCACTCTACAAACAGTTTGAATTTAGATTTAGCTCAGCAAGATATTCAAAATCAAAATGTACATTAGAGGTGAGCATATCATTTCAAATGTATCATTTCTAATTTTCCAATAATATATGTACATTTAGTATTTTCCAACAATAAATGTACATTTACATAAATTAATGGATTTTTTTAACCTGAAAGAAATGACATCTCAGCCTGAATTGTCTACCTGGCACAACTAAAGACTGAGGTTTAGTAAAGGTAGCCACACAAAGCTTCAGCGGAATAAAACAATATCTGCCAGCCTATGATTCCCATGCTGCTATGAACTTCACAGAAATGCCACAATGACTCTTAAACAAATGAGCAGTCAGATACTGTCATGGAACTCCAGCTTTCACACACAGCAACTTTCAGAAAGTAATTTCCCTGAATTTACACTGAGTAAACAGAGCAAGCAGACAGACATCATCATCAAGGGTAATACTGAAAGGCCCAGGGTAAATGGAACCAGTGACGCCATTAGTGACGTTAGCAGGTGGTGAGGAAATCTCGTCTGACTCCTAATCCATCCCCTACCAGGTGTGTCTCTGAGCCAGACACACAGCGCTAGCTCCTTGTAAGTCGCTTTGGATAAAAGCGTCTGCCAAGCAAAGTAAAGTAAAGTAAAGTAAAATCTCCATGGTAAACTGGTAATTCCTGTGTGCTTTTTGGTTCCAGCACGTCTTTTGGACTGTAAAAGAATTTAGCCTTGACTAGAGGAGGATGTGGAGAAGGATACCAATATTTGACTTATTGTCAGTTGAATATACACAGTAAAAAGTGTCTATATTTCAGCGTAACCTAGATATAGAGTCATATAGTATAGAGTATTTACAACTCTATGAAGAGTAAACCAACTCTAACAGCAGGGTTAAAAGTCAGTGTAAAGGTTGAACTCCACATAGTGTTGATCAGTACCAGTCTGCAGGGGTACTGATCCCTGCTGCTATATGGACACAAACTGCACTAAACACAGCACACTGCGCACACACACACACACACACACACACACACACTGTCTTGTCTTTGTTTTCTTGTTATTATTTGTCTGTAATTTGTCTTAAATGTATTGTTTAACATGTTCTATGAGCAGCATACTTGGCGAATAAAGCTGATTCTCATTCTGATCCACCTAACATGCAGGCTAAGTCTGTTTTTTGTTTGCCGTGGTTAACATTTTCCATTTCCTCATATGGAATTTGCTTTTCAGTCACCAAAGAATCATCTTGATGTCATGAGTTGAATATTAACATTGCGAGGGGCTATCACGTTGATCAGGCTAATGCTAATAGATTAATAATTAGTGATTAATTATTAAAATCATCATTTAAAAACAACATGTTGTCTCTACTCGGGTTATTGTTGTGTACCATTGTTTGATGTTCTGAATCATTTCCATGTGACAAAATCAGGGAGGGGTGAATACTTGTCAAGTCAAGTCAAGTCAAGTCAGTTTTATTTATAAAGCACATTTAAAAAACAACACACGTTGACCAAAGTGCTGC
>JAUMHJ010000028.1:296231-319876 GCA_032361105.1 Microctenopoma lineatum | reverse complement strand
TTCTGTGTGTGTGTGTGTGTGTGTGTGTGTGTGTGTGTGTGTGTGTGTGTGTGTGTGTGTGTGTGTGCGATGACACTCAACCTTGGTGTGGTTCGTTGAACAGGTTTTTCCCTTTGGCAAACTATGACAGCAGCCAGGAGGGTGTGCTAGTACCTGATGACAAATATTCAGTGTTGTTGGCATCTTAAATTAGACTTCAGACTCAAATTCTGCTGGGGGGGGGTTACTCACACACTCAGTGGAAGAGACATTTTTATGTCTGTATTTTAGCGTTTTATAATAAAAACTTCAGGTATTATTTAGAAGTAATGTGCTCATTTCCCCCCCTAATTTGATGGTTATTTTAACCAGGATTTATTCCTACGCTTGCAAAGACTGCGAGGATGAGTTTTGATGCTTTGATTTTTACTATAAGTAATGTCTCTGCTCCAGTGCAGTATGTTGTTGTAATCAAATGTGATTTAGTCACTATAGCGCCATCTGCTGCTTCAGTTTGTGTATCACACAGCATTACACCATATGTCATCACAAGCCTGGTTTCTTACCACATCTTACCATTCTTACCATCTAGACCTTTATTCTCTGTATCTGCATTAATGATCTTGGAAATAAAACAACATATTACTTCTGACCTGTAGGCGTCATATTAGATACTACAACATGCTGAACACAGAGTCAGTCATCAAGACTTGTATCTGATTTTGATCTCTTGGAAGTAGTCACAGCTTATTGAAGCTCAGTATCTATCATCACTGTGGTGTACAGAACTACAGCGTGTCTAACCTTTAGATCCAGTTTATGTTTGGAGGTGTGGTGCTTTTCTTGGGTGGATCTGCTGTGCATCCTCTCCCAGACCACTGCCTTGTTCTGGAGATGGAGGTTCTGCTTTGACCTGGGAGGTTGCTAATGATCTTTGGCCTTGGGGGCAGCAGCCAGAGCTTTAAGCACAGGAACCAGATGCTGGATGTGGGGAAGAAGTCTTCTTTAGCTATAGGTCACTATTTGAGCCAGGTCAGGATCTCACAGGTCACTGTTTGGCTTTGACCTCAGGGAGAACTTCCTTCCTGGTGTGACTGTTTTCTTCTTCAGGGTTGTAGTCTCCAGCTGTGCCTTTCTAAACTGTGTCCTATCAGATCAGGAAGATAGATGCAAACAGAGTGACCACAACCTGGACTGATACATAAAAGCACGTATTACAATTCAAATTATTTCAGCTTTGAATTTGTAAAAATACTTTTTCACTCTGTCAGTATTGGTCATGGATTGGAAAAAAAAACAATCCATAATCTTGGTGGTTGTCCCACATTGTGTGATATCAGCTGTTTTGGAGGCGGCTGCAGGTGTGGTTACCTTCAGCTGAGATTCTCCCAGGGGCAACGGCTTGCACCTTTTAACGTCTGCATGCACAGACACACTGCTCAACCTCCCAGCAGCAGGGGTGGGAGCACGGAGACCAGAAACGGAGTTCCAGCAATGTTGGAAGCAGAAGAGCTGCCCATGCTTCAGCTGACAGAGGGAGGGTGCAGTTTGTCATTCAGCCAGAACCACATGCACACAAACAAAACCCTACTACATAACTACTAACTGATCATTCAGATAACATTACAGTTATGACATATATAAAGCACATGAATCCGGTTTGTAGGCTGGTTTATTAAACGTGTCATGTAAAGTCAGTGAGTCCCACGTTAACCAACCTCGCACTGTCAGCTGCATGCACTCCTGCATTCAAGTTCATGCTTTGTAACTTTATTAGTGTCAGGCGCCACCTACTGGTCTCTGGCAGGCATCACCTAAAAAAACACCAGAAAAAAATCTGAAGGCGAATTTTAACACTGCAATATTTGAGCTATTTTAATGAATAAGGGACAAATGGATAAACTCGTCCACGGGTCAGAAAATGTGTACTAACTGATGCATGGAGATTTTGTTTACCTCTATGCTTTTAGCCACTTGTGCACTTTTATTTAAGACACAGCAAAGGGTCTAAATATTACGCAAGATAAGTGTTTTTAAAAATATAAAATGTGATTTGTGAACACTCGATGCTGACCTCAAGAAAAACTGGACCTACGAACAAACCGATTCTACATGGACAATGAAAGGACAAGAAAGGAGACTTAATGTTCTACATGTCATTTATTTACTGGAATTAATTTCTGGTTAGCAAAACTGTGTAAAAGTTCTATTATTAAAGCAGCAAAATAATCATTAAAAAAATCTAATGGTACAGTCTGAAACCAAGGATGACAGGATTACAGCTGATTCAACAGACAAATCTGCTACAGTGCCATGTAAAAAACTGCTATTAGACTGCATCATCAACAAATATCACACGATTCATGTAAAGCATTGATTTTAATCAACCATCGATTGTTGTTTCAACAAAATGAGATTGAGATGTCAGTCAGCAGGACAACACTGACAGAGAACCCAGCGTCGGTTGATCGAGCACCTCGCTCCTCATTTAGAGCAGGAATCTCACTTCAGTTCAGCCAGTCCAGGTCATCATCATCCTCTTCATCACCAAACAGAGGGGCAGGAGGTGGACGCCCCTTCAAGCTCTGGGCATAAACAAGAGAGCAAACAACATAAGTACTGTTCCCGTAATGTTCGATGAGGGAGTAATGCTTGTTTTTCTGACAACATTCTCTAGTTTTCATGGAGACTTCATGGAGGCAGACTGCACCCATGTCTTCTCTAGTTATCTGAGAGAGGAATGTTCTAGAATGAGAATTTCCTGCTCGTTTTCCAGACATTCTGCTGGTTTCCTGGATCAGGTGAGTTCAGCCAATCACAAGTGTAAGTGCAGAGATGGTTGGAAAGCAAGCAGGAACCAGCACTGGTCATCCCTGTGACATCAGCTGGTCATTTCCCACAGTTTCAGGAGAATTGAGCCACTAGTTCCTCAGGCTTCAGCACACTGAGACTCTCTCTATTGGTGCTTCTTGATGCCACACCTGAGCTGGACCCTATTAACACTGACTTAACTCTAGAAAACACAAAGGGGGGGGGCTGGGGTGGGGAAGTTTGAGTCAGTTGCTGAATCAATTCTGAGAGCTGAACTCTACAAATCCTTCCTTACCATCTCATCCTCCTCTTCCTCCTCGTTGGGTGCTGCAGGGATTTTAGCAGGAGTTGTGGTCTGGAAAAATGGCTCATGCCCATTTTCCTCACTGATTCCCCCAGGGAGACTGGGAGAATAGCACAGACAGGGGAGCAGGGGGTGTAAGGGAAGAAAGAGTGAGAAAGACAGAGAGAAAAGAGAAAGGGGGATGATGCAAGCAAAAAACAGGCAGGAAGTTAGTTTGCAGGAAAGCATGCATCCATCAGTAGAAAAAGACGCACACGTGTACAAATGAAATGCTGCATGTAACACGTGACAAAGAGACTCACCTCGTCTCCTCCTTGGCATTGTTCTGAGGTGCATTCGGTGGGGGAGGGGGGTTTTCTGGAGGTCCAAAAGCTTTCTCGAGGGCAGCATTTGTTTCCTCTACATGCTCAACATTGTCCACAATCTCAGTGGCTGCCTCTCTACTCACAGCAGCATATGTTTCACACACGGTTTGCTGGCCTTGGTCGGGTGGTGAACTCTCAGAAGCTTCGTCTGGAGATGAAGACTCGGTGCCGTCTTGCTGCTGCTGTTGCACTTCACACTCTGCTGCCGTCTCCTGAGGTTTCAGTCCAGCTGATGAAATCAGATGGACATGAGCAGCCTGTAATGACTGTGCCGGGCTTTGTGTCTCTGACTCGGACACTGCCTCCACCTCCTTCTCTGCTGCTTCCTGATTCACGTGGGCCTCACTGAGGTGCGGAGAAGCCACTTCAACCACATGTTCTTCCTCCTCCTGCTCTTCCTCTCCGACTTCTCTCTCACCATTCTCATGTACATTCTGATGAGGTGTTTCCTCGGCCTGTTTCACATCATCACCGTCTTCCTCCTCCTCCTCCTCCTCCTCCTCTTCTTCTGATTCCTCTTCCTTCTTCCTGACTGACTCGTTTGTGCCACTGAGCAGCTGCAGTGTTACATTCTGGGAAACACCAAAACACAACGGATGCTTGAAGCTAATGTTCTGTTGTGCAGAATTCATTCAAAATGTCAGTATGTGAATAAAAAATTATTTTCTTTCCTAATGTTTCCATTATTTTTTCCATTTACATGTCAGCTGTTGGATAGGAATGTCTGCCTTCCACGGCCCACTCACCTTAATAGTAGAGACAATCACACCCAGCACGTCCTGGCCAGTGTAAGATTCACTCAGGTCAAACTCCCCCCGCAGAGACTTAAATACTCCATTCATCACACGCTTCACCTATGTGTACGTACACACACACACACAGCTGGCCTCAGTTGTATTGCTGACAGAAGATGAACCATGTGACGCTCACAAAGATATTGCGAGTTAAATGAACGTGCACATAATTGCAGAAAAAAATGAGATGGTGATCTGGTACAACTTGTGCACAGTTGCATGGATGACAGAAGTCAGAGTGATCTTTGTCATCGTGTTCAGTTTATTATCATTGAAGTGTAAACACGGGAAAATTCAATAGGATTTCCTTTTTTATTTCTCACCTCTGCTGCAGTGTCTTTTGAACTGTCCTGCTGTGTCAGTTTCTTCTGCAGTTCAGTCACTCTTCTTTCCAGCTTCTCCTTCACAGCCACTCCGCGCTGCTCCAGGGCAGCATGCTTAAAAGATAAAGACATGTCAAACAGCAAAGATCGACCAAAGAGCAATGATTATTTCATGGAATCCGTACAGGCTGACTGATCATTAGTCATCCTTACTTTTTCCTGAAGGGCCTGCAGCTCTTCAATCTGCCCATGGTGTTGTATCAATTTCCGTTCTTCTGACTCTCTTGACTGTTTCAGAAGTGTAAACTGATGAGAGTGAAATAAACCACAGACAAAGCAATTACACATCATATGTCTGCACTGAGCAACACGCTCCTCCTTAATGGAAAAAGCCATATCAGTGTACCTTGTCCTGTAACTGGCTGATCTTGTTCTGCAGTGCGTCTCTCTGCTCTGTTAGTTCAGCCAGCTCCCTGCTGTGCTGCTCTTTAGCAGAGGCCAACATCCGCTCGCACTTCCCTTTCCACTCCACCTCCAGCTCCGCCTGCAGCTGTGACAGCTGCAACAAAATAGTAGTTTGAGTACATTTCCCCAGAGGTCCCATAGAAAACTATTGAACTACGTCAGATATGCAGCTTGGTGAAACACTTTAACTACACAAGAACATGTTTCAGAGAGACTTTGCATTGCCGGTCCTACCTGTTCAGATGCAGCATTGTTGGTGCTGGTCCTGGCCTTGTGGAGTTCAGTTCGGAGGTTGTCCAGCTCCTGCTGACTGCTCTTGCGAAGCTCCTCCACTTCCTCATCCCGGCGCTGACGTTCAGCTTGCCACTTTTTCTTCCTTTCCAAAATAGTCTAGAAAAGAGGGGGGGGGTGACAGTGTTTGTCAGAATGTACAATGTGGCTACATCATATGAGAAAATGTTTGCTCGGGTATTCTTACTCGTTCCAGGGCCTCTTTATCACTCTTAACGTCCTGCATTTCTTCGTCCATGTTGCTAATTCTCAGCTCTATCTCTTTGCGCTTTTGCTTCTCTGCGCGGTACTGAGCCTGAGTCCTCTCTGCTGCCTCCTTCAGTTCTGAAACAAACTCAGCACCATCAGACCAGAGTGCTCGGATCTGATGTGATTTTGGAGTGATGACAGTAATACAGACGTGTAAGATTTTCCTGTATAAATCGTTGGTTGTTACAATAAAACATTTCAATTAAATATATAATGTAGGAGACACACAGTGATATTTGACGTGTGAAACGAAGTTTATAGGACTTACAGGAAGTGTGCAATAACTGTTTAAACAAATTTAGGCAGGTGCAGAAGTTTTGAAGTTTTGTATCGCAACAACCAACAATTTCTACAGGAAAATCATGAAGATTAGGATCAAGGTTAGTGTTTTCTTTTAAATTTGGTCCATTTAACTTATGTTCTATTAACGTAAGGGAAATATGCAGTCATACAAAAAGAAAAGCAGTCTTTGTTTTAAGCAGACGTATCAGTGCAGATTTTATATTCTTACTAAAAACATACTCATGCAAAGCAGGAAGTTTCAGTGGGCTGATGGAGTGCATGTCATGGATTCTCAGGGATTCTGCTGGAGTTGCTGTGTTACTTAGCAAATTTAAATGTGATATGTTAGAAACAGTTATTTTCGATTATGGGCACTGGATTATTTTAAAAGTGGACAGTGTTCAGTTTGTTATCTGCAATGTTTATGGTCCTAACAAGGCTAGTATCCCAAAACCTGAGTCATCATTACTGGAGGAGATTTTAAAGGAAGGATGACGGATGTTCGATGGTCTTCTAGAACAGCTCCACAAATTGTATTTAATAATAATAATAATAATAATAATGAATACTTTATTGATCCCCTTGGGGAAGTTGTTGTTTGGACAGCTGCTAGACCCATGTCTGTGCTACTACAGGGTATCGGTGTCTCGTCCAAGGACACTACAACATCACCTGGTGGAACATTCAAAGATAATCCACAATTTCTTGTAAAATATATCTTTGATAGAATAGATATGGGTCTTAAAACTTGCTATGTCAAGTGCACCTATCTAGGTCCAGGACCTGATCTGTGTGCTCTGACATTTTCTATTTTAATATTAGATTTCTATTGTCTATCTATCCATTTTATTTTTACAAATTTCCAGAGCAATAAAAAACTACTCCAACACAAACCTTCCAGCTGTGTCTCCAGGGCAGAGATGTGCTTGCACTGGCTCTCACTGTTCTGCAGCACTGAGTTCAATTTACTTTGCAGTTCCACTGCCTTCTGCTGCTGAACTGAAGCTTCCAGCTGCAGCTGAGACAGCCGGGCTGTGGACGAGGCTAGATCTTCAGTCAGACGAACCTGATGGAGACAAAGAAGGAGTGATGAGGGAGCCAGAGATACTGGAGGCCATCTACAGTAGAGTGAAGCCCGGGCCACACACAGACAGTGTAACAACAGAGTGACAGCCTGGATGAGTGGCTACTGGTGCTAATGATGTGAGCAGCGTGACCCTGTGGGAGAAAAATGTTGAGTGATGGCTGATGGGAAAAACAAAATGTTAGTTAAAATGATGGCGTATGATATAGAACGGATGCTTACAGTGGCAGAGGCCAGACCTGGATCAAAGAGTAGTCCCACATCGCTTTACACATGGTGTGCAGCATGCGACAAACCAATCGACCAATCAGCTACAATGTTCCGTGCTACATGAATTCAGGAAAGAGCTCTTTTTTGTTCTTGGGTTTCTACTGTCAGTGACTTATCTTGTGCCCAGGGCACTTACTGAGCCATATGTGATTTGTTCACTGAAAACTAAGTAGTCCGTCTGTTAGAGACTTTTTGACCCACGTCTTGTGAGGGTACACAGAAAAACAGGCTCACCTGGCCAGAGCCCAGGTCCTGAGGCAGTGCGTGCTGGGAAGAGAGAGCAGTAAATGCTAGATTTTCCTCACTGCAGCACAGCGACGCAAATTACATGGAGCAGTAAGTAAAATGTGAAGCAGCAGGATATTTATTTTATTTGATAAATACCAACCATTCCATGTACCAAGTAGTACATATAGTGTATTGATTAGGTGAAATTCACTTTACACAGCAGAGAGAAATGCAGGTATTATTAGCTCTGTACACAGAATACAGTATATGAGTTTTATATATTGCTGCCTAGCCTTTTTAACCCTTTATTCAGCTTACTAAATTAACCCTTACTTTTTCTGTTGATCTGAAAACCTCCCTATCACCAGTCTGTTTCAGCTGCATCTCTTCTAAAACTAAACCCTGTGTTTAATTCACTCCATGCTGAACACACGGTTCACATCTGATGTGATCTGCTTACTCTGCTTTCTGTGCACCTTGGACTCACTAAATAAGACCAAATTTATGCAGTTGTTGGTTTCCTGAGAGTTATAGGAGCGTTCTTTCCCGCAACACTGGGATTTTGATGCTGTAGTACATCAACGTGATCATTTTAGCACTGGCTATTTGGGATGCTGGTAAATCAGATTGTGAGTTGTTCCCACTCACTTTGTCCTGCTCTGCCTGCAGTAGTCTGGCCTGGCTCTGTTCACTGGATGACTTGAGACAGTCGTTCCTCTGTTCCATCAGCAGGTTGCTCTGCTCCATGTACCTGGACCAACACAACAGGGACACATTACATTCAAACAAATATAGAGCAGAAACGCTGCTCAAATTTCCTTTATGTTAAATGAACTGGACAAATGTGCAATTGTGTTGTTTGTTAAATTGGGTTTAAGTTTAAGTTACAGTTACAACTGTACAAGTTCTGGTTTTCACCCACTAATTTAAAATCATATTTTGTGAACTGGAAGGCACAAACGTGATCAGCACAGTAGGCTAAAGGGCTCTGGAATAGAAAATGGATCTTTTGTGGATATTGTCAGACTCACCTCTGGTTCTGGTTGATGAGTTCCCCAATCTTACGGTTCTGCTCCTCAATGCGAGTGCTCTTCTCAAAAACTTCCTTTTTCAAACATTCGTTTTCCTAAAAACAGAATTTCAGTCTCAGTACACAAAACATGTCATGAGATAATGAACGTGGGTCACAAAAAGTGTATCACGTGTACCTGGACAATTCTTTGGATATTATGCATAATCATGGAGGTTTCCATCGACATACTCGACACACCCATGGAAAGACTTCCCTGCCTCTGAAGGTCATCTATCTGTTAAAGATGCAATAGACAGTAACCAGATGTATCTACTGGAGGTAAATCAACTCCAGAATCACAAGCGACCCCATGTTACGCTATTATCGCAAAACTTAACTTACATGTGTTCTGCGATATGCTAAACACTGTAATACACATTTATTTCAACTGCAAATTATGTCCATAAAGGTAAACTTGTCAATGTCAAAATACATTTAATCTAATCGAAAAATGCTGCGATACTATGCTGCAACGATTTGTCACCAGTACTTAGTATCTAAATACTGTTAGAAATTATTAATAAACACTCAGATGTTGGCAGAACTTAACCTTTGAGGTTAATTGGTCCACTTTATCTGCTACTTTCCCAACAGCTAACCGGATCTCTGTGTTGTGCTGTCGGGCCTCAGTCATCATAAAAGACGTGACATCACTGGAGCCTGAAGAAACAACAAAATCACAATAACAGTGTTTGCACGTTTCACCAACACAATGAGTGTCTGTGATATTATTAACTGCATAATGACATGGAGACATTGGAATGTCAATGTCTATCAGTCATGTCACACCTATGCTACACCTATGCTACACCTATGCTACACCTATGCTACACCTATGCTACACCTATGCTACACCTATCAGTGTAGAAAGCTGGTTTCCTTCCTTAGGTACTGAAACTTACCCATGTATGACACAGTTTGTGCAGGGAAGACCTGGCCAACAGACTGCAGCTGGGATGGAGCTGCAGAGTAAGGCTATAAAACAACATAATGCAATGATTTAGAGAGAACACCAGATTTGATTTTTTTTCCCAGATCAGCACTTACTGATGGTCAAACTCACCTGGAAGGCATGGCTGTTGCCTGGCAACCCTGGCTGTGGGGCAACCGCACTAATAACAGGAAACAAGGCTGACGGTGGAGCAGTGTGAGGATGAGGATGCACTGTAGGAAGAATACATTCAAATTCAGGGAATTTACTAATACACTGTAAAATACAGAAGTGAAGCCCTCGTCATTCTGAGAGACTACATATGAAGAGATGGAAGAACGTGACCTTGAACTGAAGCTGGAGCAACAGTGGAGACTGGCACTGGAGAGTGAGGTGCAGCTCGATCTTTCCCTCTGCTGCCACTGGTGTCCTATAATCAACACACAGAGGCAGAAACTTTTTTCTAGTCAACAAAGCTCATGAAAACACTTAAGCCATCAATATCTAAATGAATCCTGTCTACCTGTGACTCTCAGTACAAACCCACTAAAGAAATACCTTCTCCTGTCTTTCTGCTGGCCGGTATGAAAGCAGATTATCTCCTCCTTTATTATGGTCCTCTTCTGTTGATTTTCTCCTTGTCTTGTACGTTATATTAAGCTTAAATAAAGAAAACTCAACCAAAAACAGCTGTGCTTGATGATAGAACAGCTACACAAACACCGCCATGTGTCATCTGTGTTACAGTCCTCAGCTGCTTCACTAATGTTTAGTTCCATTTAAATATAGTACAGTTTGCTAAAAGTCCAATATTTCACAATGAATCAAATAGTGCATTTGCTGCGCTAGTGAGTATATCTGGCATCTGGCTTAAGTGACACCAAGTCAAATACACCACTGTGTGTGTGTGTGTGTTCAAGGTCACAAGTAGAGCATTACTATAAAGAAAACACAATACGCTGCAAAGCATCATCTGTATTTAACATCTACTGACAGACACAGGTTACCACCTCAAGCTCAGAGTCACTGGATTCAGGCTGGCTGGCTGCGCCCGCTAGAAAGGGCAACATGGGCTGACCCATCTTTGCCATGCGAGAGATAAGCTTGGCTTTAGTAGCATCTGGATTCTGAAGGTAAAGGCAGAATTAACCATGTTAGCCATTATTAATAAAAGTCTTTGTAAATGAGAAAAACTCAAGTGGTGCTTACAGCCAGCTGTTCACTAAGAGAGTTTGACTTTGCACGAAGTGGTGGATCTCTAGGGAACAAAGCATGTTGGAGACAAATCAGCTCAAATGAGAAACAGGTGAAGTATAATGTTAACATATAGCTGAGGTTTATATCTTACCCCGGTCTGCCGGTGCCTGAGGCGGGTGTCTGCACTGCTGGATCTGGGGCCATATTCTCCACACTGGGGGCCGGTGAAGGTGAAGGAGAGGGAACCACAGAGTCCCTAAAACTGGCTCTATCAGATCCACTGTCCTTGGAAAGCTTCACCTAAAGCATGAATCAGGAATAAACACATGATGTCAGACATGACAGGAGATATTGATGTAACATCAGATGAGAGAAAGAAGTAAAGAATTATTACTCGTCGAAGCTCAGCTTCAAAAAGTAGTGTGCTGTTAGCAGGGATGCAATTGGGCACTCCCTTTGATCCATAAGCTAGGTCTGGTGGGATGATGATAAAGCGACTGCCTCCTTTCTTCATCCCCAGCATTCCTTCCTCCCAGCCCTGCTCACACAGAGGAAGATAAAAACAATATCCATAATAATTGAATTGCCCCTAGGGGATAAATAAAGTCTTCTGATTCTGATATCCAATCAACTAACACAACCTATGACAGTTTAGGCCAGTGTTCTGATCGTTAGAAGAGTAAAGTCAGTGGCGAGAGCCTGACTAAACTAAGGACAGATTTATTTGATTACATTTTTCATCTCTCAGTAAAGTCATTGGTAGAAGTCTGGACTTATATCATTTTCCTTATTAACATCGGTCATGAATTTACCTCCTAGATGTCACAGAATATCAGATGAAGGTCACATGACATCATCAGAAGCATTAGTGTAAATGAATAGATCTAACCCTCTGTGGTGGCCTGGTAGCAGAATGGTTAAGGCAGAGGGCTGGGAAAGCAGCAGACCCAGGTTCGATTCCCAGCTGAGGCACCCAGCCCACCCCCCATACCAGGTGTGTCCCTGAGCGAGACACCCAGCGCTAGCTCCCCGGGCGCCATGTGGCTGCCCACTGCTCCCCCCAGGGGTGATGGGTCAAATGCAGAGGACCAATTTCGTTGTAACATGTATCAATGACAATAAAGTGGATTCTTCTTCTTCTTCTAATGATTTGAAAACGATCATGTTTGGACAGAGCATTAAACGTTTTAGTTGTAAATTACAGTAAGAATAAATTAAAATACCATAAAAATATCTTTTGACTTACTCTGATCACTTTCCCAGCTCCAATTTTCAGTCGTAACAACTTTTCCTTGTTCTGGTTGGAGTCAAACATCTGAAATGTAACCCAAAGAGCTATCAATGTCTAGAAGGTCCACAGGAAGCAGAGACAGCACAATGAAATTCATAAACTAACGCTGGAAATGTGTCACCTGTCCAATGGTGTGGTTCTGCAAAAGCCAACCCGTGTACACCACCTCCAAAAAGTCTCCATTCTCCACCTCCTGGCCCTCCCCAAGAGTCAGATCCTGGACCACCACAGTATCTAAGGAGGCCGTGCTGTTAGCTTTCGCCAAACATACCTGAAATATAAAATGGGCACACTTTCTTCAGTGCAGGTAAACGCACTACACAATACAAACAACAACGTGGGGGTCTCCTGCTGTGCCACTTACCTCTTTGCAGAAGTTAGATGACGCTTTGTCTGACTCAAACATCAGGGACCAGTTCAGCCTCTGGTCATCATAAAAAGTGCAGTAATTGTTTGGCTGTAACTGCAGGAGAAACAACATGGACATCACACACAAGCTTGTGATGCATCTGCTAACGTGCACAGCATGTGGTCTGTAGCTCTACGTCCATCTCATCTGTTGTGTTACAACATAAAAAGTAGAATACTACACATACAGCATAGGACTCTGACCCAGTAGACCTTCCTTGTGTACTGGAGATAAATAAATAGCTGTGTTTTGTGTAGTTCTAAAGAAACCAGCACAGTATTGCAAAAATCCAGTTTCTACAGGGCAGTCACATAAAAAAAGAAATGTTGGATTTACTTTAGAACGTACACTTTAGTATGTTAATATTAGAGTTTGTGATACTTTACATACTAACATTTCTGCCACTGGATGTGAAATCGTGTTAATGTGATTAATCACACAACAACTCAATTTACTGTATGTTCAGATTTTCTAATAGCATAAAAAGTAACTTTTAGTATATGAACAACATCTATTGTATATAATGTAATGTTGAGTTTCTAACACTAAAAAGAAACAACCCGGCTTTAGCCTGTTGTTGTGTGACATGTCCCCTTATTTCTACCACTTCACTGGCACTCGTACGGCACAGATTTATCATGTTTGACATTCTAGTCAACAAATCAACCAAGACATTTCTAGGCAAAACCTCATCCTTGGCTGGAATTTGTATAATCGAAGGTTGGTGCTTTGGCCGCTTCTCCAGTGCAAAGTTTTGGAGTGTTAAATATTGATTTCATTTCTATTTCAATAAGGGCTTAAAAAACCTAAAATGATTGTTTCCTCATCCTATGTTAAATAAATATATTTTAAAAACAGAAAATCAGTAAATCAGAGTGTGTGGCAAAGTTCTAACCTTTACCCTATGAGAAAACATTTTCATACCTAGAAAGTATCAACATTTGTTTTCATATTTTATTCAACTTCCATAAATTCTAGTAGCTAGTAGTTTAACAATTCTCAGAATTCACGGTTCAGTTCATCCACAGCTTTATTAAACACCAGCATGCTGAAAACACAAGGCTGAGGCCTCAGCCAGGGAGTCACTCTTAATGTGTGGAAGGTGGGATGCTGGTGGCAGCACGTTGGTGGTGGTGTCTGTATCCAGTATCATCAGACACTTAACATGCTTGTCTGTGTGTATTCAGCATCTTTACTCACTGTGAAAACAAAGCCCACGTGAATCTTGGCAGCGGTCACTTGTTTCTGTTGGCTCAAGTACAGAAGCAGCTTGTACTGCAGAAATGAAGAGAAGTGTTACTAAAAATCAAAAGTCAAACCAGTAATCTGAAACAAGTGACCAGTTAGCAAAGCTCTAACCTCTTTTGTAGTGTGGCTGCCCAACACGGCTGCTCCCAGCTTCCCTTGCTTCACATACTGTCCGTTCATACTGCACAAGACAAAAAAGGAAAAAAAACCTTTCACTTGACTTGCTGTTACATTTGTAAATAAAAAAACATTTACTGACTCAGGCTTTCAGATGTTAAGAACACACTCCTTACTATCTGAAGGCTTGGACTGCTGTGGCGAATAACAGAGCTGGAGTTCCAGGTGGTAGAGCTAGTTTCTGGGCAGCTGATGGACAGAAACAGACAAAAAGGCGTGTTGAGCCTCTACATTGTAGCAGAATTTGTATGTGCTTTTGCCTGCGCTGCGATGGTCCTACTTGAATTAGAGATTTTTCGGGGTTGTTTGGGAGCTGTGTACTGAAACGACTCATTCCCCTGACTGGCCTCCTGGTCTAGTCCAAACAGGGAGGCCAACTTGGCCCTGGAAAGAGAACAAATGTGAGGAAATGAAGACAGTAAATAAAAGATACATCCTCTGACACAGCACAGTTACGTTCTATTAGTGTCAGAATAAAAACGGTATCACTTGAGTTGGTCTAGCATTTATTTCCACATCTTTGTTCAAGTCGCTTCTGTTTCCTGTCTGAAATTCATAACACAAAGTCTTCATGTAAGATCCACTTCGTAGCTTCGAGCAATCTTCTTCAGTGGACAAAGCTTGCTCAGTTGTCACGGAGACTGCACGGAGGCTGCATATCACCATGAGCAAAATTTGTGATGACTTTTTAGACAGCAACAGGGTGTCATCATATCATTAGGTGGCAGTAACAGCACCATAGTCTCCAACATACAAAATTAAACCTGAAAGGCATTTCTGACAAAGGTCTGTGGTTGCAAGAGGTTTTACAAACTGCACAGCTGCCTCTTACTGACCCCTGGAACTCCTTCCACTGGTAATCACTGACATCTCTCAGAAAAGACATATTGAAAGCTGTGAGGCCGTCATCTCCAATGGTAAGGAGCAGAGAGGAGGAGGTGCAGTCTGTTTGCATGTGGGAGTCAAAAGCCTTCTATCGTATGTTCCAGCGTTTTAGTCCTGGGTCGCCCTTGCTTTCGCGTCCTCTGGTGCAGTCACCCCATGATGGTAGATTCAACAGCATAGCAGAAGAAACTGAGGACATGTAACTTAGTGCTGAGTCTCCACTGAACAGAAATGCAGCTGCAGCACAAGTCTTAGCAACTTAGTGCTCTAACAAGCAGCATGTGAGAGGAATTAGCCCTGCCCAGCCCAGGAGGAGTGTTATGGTGGCTAATTCTGCATAATTGACAGGCAAGGTATATTAAGACACAGTCAAAGAGGTTCCTGCATCACGTCTGTCGACATGCTTCACTCTATTTCTGAGCAGGGATTTGCTTTATCTGCACAACTATAAAACAGCTTCACCATCAGCAGAACACTGGCCACTATCTTTAGAGCACATCTAAAGACACTACAGACTATGAGGAGCTTCACTGATGGAGGAGTGAGTGGAGATGACGTATGGCAGCATGTGATGACCTCACAGGTTTTCTGCTAATGCTCCTCGATATTAGCAATTAGCTGTAGAAGATTGTTGTTCATTTAAATTCTCCGTAAAACGAACATGACGTTATATTTGGATAATTTATCTGTGCTTACATAGCTTTTATCTTAAAGGTAACGAGCAGGGTAACGTAGGTTAACTTCACACTAAGGTCCATTTCTGATCCAGCACAATAATGTTCTTCTGAGGACTTCATTTCTATTAAACTCTAACTTTAAGAATATTGTAAGGAACAGATGAATAATTAGACAACACATTTCAAACGCTGCCATGTGTCCTAAATGGCCAAGCTGTGTAACGTTTCCCGTTATTTTCTCCTACAAACAACGTTTTGTCAGATTTGACGTGAGATTTGGTTCCTACTCAGCTAAGCCAAAACGACAGTGAGCTAGTTAGCTCGCAGGCTAATCACACTAGTTTAGTGCATGAAAACCTCCTCACCCTCCAGTCGGAGACAGGAAGTCTCCCTCTTCATCGTCTCCGCAGAACATTGTTTATGTCTTGGAACCTCTTTCTTATTTTATTAAACTAATGCTTAAGTGAATTAACGAATTTTCCATGACCACTTTGTTAGACTGTAGCTTCCTCTTCCTGTTTTCATGGTGTCATAGTGGATCAGGTGACTTTCCACCTGATCTACTTTCAATTACCGACTCCCACCACTGGGAGGCGACAAAGAGTTAGTCCAGAGAAAGACTGCAGCACAAGCTGAGTTGAGTGTTTTTTTCAGATATGCTGGCTACAACAACCTTATATGAAATAAAAAATCTATAATAATGATAAAATAACAACAGAATAAAATTGTATATAATAAAATACCGTAAGTTGAAGATGCAGCACTTATATGTCATAAGGTCTGCACACAATACTGACCTTTGACCCCACAGAAAGGTTTAGAGGAGGACAGAATGCCATAAACTAAAATAAATAAAAATCTAAAATTCTACCAGAACTAAATTATTGAAACCTTCATTATGAAGGAGATCTGAGAAGGTTTTCCTAATATATCATAACCTATCAATAACAGAGCCAAAAAAGTACAATGCAAAATCACTCCAGTGAAGCTTTCATTCAATGTGGATGTCAATGAACAAATTCAACAACAGTTCATTTATTTGCTTTCGTTGTGGTGTATGTTTTAACAACATTAACAAGTCTCTTGAAAAATGTAAATTTTCTGAAACAAGGAGATTTTGTTTCTAATCTAGTTTTGTCTAAAATAAAATGAACCAGATGTGACTAGTTTGATAATTGAATCTTTTGTATCTTCTTTATACCTTTAAAAAATAATGTTAAATATGTAACGCAGTCATTGAACAGACTTGTTCTACAGCCTATACTGTGTACTTACAAAGAAATACAGTGTACAGTATTTTTCCCCATTTGTGATTTTTTATTTTACAAATCATTTTAAAAAGCTTCAAACCTGCCTAACTCCTTAAACACAATGGCTCATCTAACATTTGCTACATTTGATGATCTGAGTCATTAAAGTGTCACAAATATGCAAAAAAGGGAGCTGTTACTTTTTCACATCATAGTATGCAACGAAGAGCATGGGAAAACAACAGGAGAACAGAAGGAAACAAGAGAACACAACATTGCAGGTATATAGGAAACCTCAATGTAAAGGAACATTACAACAATGACAGATTTGTCTTATTGCTTGTTCAAGTATGAAATTCCTTGCACAGCATCACAGTTAAAATTTGCAGTAGCTGTCCATCAAAATTAATGACCAGGTCACAAATTTCACTAAATTAAATGATTCATACTTGAGACATGAGATATAGAACAGAATTAGTTGGTGAGCCCCCACCAACCTGTTATCACATGTTTTCCTATCATGGTGGTAAAAATAGATATCATTACTTTCATATGGTCACAGCCACACTTCCTGCAGTCACTTTTAATTCAGTCTGAGGCTCCTGCATTCTGTCTTTGCCACATTCATTAAAGGGTTCCATTGTTTGGCTGAATTACAAATAGCACGTTGATCTGTCTGCTATTTGACATTAGTCTGCAGTTGCGTCACAGACTGTTGATCTATGAACTAAACTCATCACTCCTTCCCCCGCCCTTGTCAGTTCATCACACCTCTATTTCACCTTCCATGTTGGTCTTGATTAAAATGGCGTCATCGTTTTAGTTGGATACATATGAAAGATTACATAGGAAAGTGCTGGTTGCTTTAACGTCTGTATCAACTAATGCAAAAAATCACAACCTTTATTACTTTGAAGAGACGAATTTTCAATGTTTTACGTTTATTTTGTCCAACATCTGGATGGAACAGTCTGAAATAATATGGAGCAGTTATATAAATGTAAACCTATACAGTACATGATACAGTACAGACATGATTTGGATGGAAACTGTTTCCAAACTTTGTTCTCAGTGTGATCAATCAAGTATCTAATTTAAATGTTGTTGTTCATATTTCCACTGACTGTTCCACATTCATAACTGTCAATATAACACTGGTGATATAATCTGCTGCAGAAATAATGACAACAAAATGCCAGCCGTGCTTAAAGCTTGGCTTTTTACCTGAGGTCGTGCGCTATACATGCAGCAGCAGGACATGCATAGAGTTGCTTTTGTTGATGAACATGGACAGTTTTCTATGTTTTGCACTTTTTCATAATATAGTTCCTCAGAGTCCCTCAGTAGTTTAATTTAAAATTGTCTTTGACTTTTACTTTAGATTGTTTGACAGCAAACATATTCAAACAGGTATTAGGTAGGACATTAGGTAAAAAAAGCCAGACACCAGAGGTAGTTAATATTCAGAGGGGCACCTTTGAATTATTTGGGAAAGGGGCCCGAACTCCCCGAGTCATCTGCACATCTCTAGCCATTATGTCCTTTCAACCCTCACATCTCCACCGATTCAAAATATACACATCTGATGAATAAATAGAATCCATTTGTTTTACTCTTTCGGTATTTACATATGATCACTTTGCAGCAATATTACTTTAGATCTATGACATTTAACCACCTTTTATCTATCAAAAATATACAAAAATAAAATAGCATCTGTTTCATCATATATCACAGCTGGCATCAGTCCTTTTCTTTGGCTGCGGGTTAGGAAGAGGTGCGTGACTTCCTGTTCCGCTTTGCCCGCGGCGTGGCTGGAAATCGGATGAACTCAAAGTGTTTGCTTTGGTTTGTGTTGGGGAAGGGAGGGGGGCCATTGTGCAGCCTCTTGATGAAATGGACCTCTCTCTGGTTCTCCCGTGTTCTGGTAGCTTTGATGGGTCTTCCTTTCCTGGTGAAAGCCACATACCAGCCCTCATACTTGGCATTCTGGAAGGCTGTGTAATTGTTCTCTAACACTATCTCTGTGAAGATGCAGTCCCTGCTCCGACCATTTGGCTGCAGAGAGGCAGAAAAGGGTTCTGTAAATCTGGACACATACATGCATCATGGCATACAGACAGAAGCTTGCATTGGGACCAACGTGATCACTGGATTTTAGGATAGTTTGTTCGTTGTATGCAAGAACAGATATCCCTGCCATATGAGTCTAGTAAAATAAAGCTGCAGCTCTGTCTGAAGGTAACAGCGTAAACTTAACCAGCACCACTACTTTGTTTTTACCTCTTACAGATAAAACAAGAAAATTCTGTTTGTTACCACTGTACAGAACCAAGCTCATCATTTCCCCCAATCTCCAGTGTTTATGCTAAGTTTACTGTCTCAGGGCAACCAGTACATCAGACAAACTACTGCAGCTAACTGCATTCCTTTTCCTGAAATGTTTCTATGCTGTAGTTTTATTTATTGGTCAGAAACAGTGTGACGACTACTCACTTCAGCAGTTTACTTGATGTGATCTTGTGCAATGTGAACATGTACGTTATACCAGATGTTAGAGCAGTCACACCTTCATCTCTTTAACCATGATGACAAGCAGATTTATGACTTCTCACCATCTTTCCCATTTCCATGAAGGAAGTGGCGATTTGACTTATGACCAGACAGGCAGACAGTGCATTATTGTAGGGTACTTCCCCCGCCTCACTGTCAGCCATGGCCAGTGAGACCTAGCAATGATTACATAGTCCTCTGAGGGTTCTTTTCTTCCAGCACACCGTGTCCTGGGTTTACTGGCAAGTTACAAGTCTACAGTGATCATCCACCATTGTGGATGTGAGATGTGATAAGGTGAGGCCAGACACGCACAGTGAGCCTTCTGAGGCTAGCTCACAAATGGATTTACATTTGGCAGATTTGATGTCATTTTAAGCTTAAGTTGTGTAGAAAACTATGCGTAATAATATAGTTCTGTATTTTATGTGTGTTTCACAGTAGGCGAATGCCCCTTCTTGCAACATAACATTAGAATTTACTTTTTACTTCATGACCACAATAGTCACACTGACGGAATCCCTGTACATTTGAATCAAATGTCTCCTTGCTTTAAAATAAAATATATTCAGGAATGTATCTTGTACCTTGCCAACGAGTTTCCCTTTCCGGTTCATGCAGAGGTAACGCCCACTTTCTTCACCTCTTATCCTCACCCGACTGCCAAACGTATCTGTCTCCACGAAGAGTCGAGCTGCCAGAGAAAGAGAGAATGGTGCATTCTGACCAGCTTCACAGTAATCTTGTTTGTGAGTTGTTTTCATTTCCTTTATTTTTCATTTCTACAGGTTGAGTCACTAAGCAAGCCTCTTGAAATGAACTCCAATGCTGAATGATTAAACAAATGTTATCACTGAACATTAAAGAGCTGCATTGGAAGCAGAATATGCATTTCCAATTGAATGACTGTCCTGCAGTTAATTAAAGTCATTGAGCATTACAACAGCCTTGTGTATTGGGGGTGTAGAGACAAAGGCCTTGTCCTAATCAGCTGCTAATTTGCCAGACGATGGCCTTATGGATACAGCAGGGAGGCTGAATTAACATATAGGCCTAAAATCACCTCACAGAGGGAGGGTCATGCAGGCTGGTTTGCCTGAGGACATCAGGGGCTTTGTGCCTGTAGTGCCAGGAACCGAAACTTTTCATTCTGTTCGAAAGTTTCACTTCAAATGAAGTATCTCTAAACATTTGTGTCACTGGTTACTGTTGTTAAGAATTCAATGTCAATATAAAATGATATGTCCAGTAGTGGACACACAGACTGGTTTCTTTTACTTTAAGCATCTACTATTACACTGAAGATATTTCTGAAGCACCCTGTATATCACCATAAAATATCGGTTCAATTTCCAAACCTAAACAAATCCAAATGAATGATCGAACATCGACGTTGAAGCAACAGCAGCCTTTCCCGAGGTTACAGCTATTTGGATGCAGCGTGGCGCAGGCTTTGTCCCGCGTCCCCGTACGTTTAAGAGCAGGCCTGGGGTCAGGTCTTACCGTACATATTTCCATCCTCAGCTGTGGCGGTGACCCTTTTGCCCTGAATCTGGACGTGCTTTCCGCTGGTGCGACTGTACAGCTGGTAAATCCTGACCTGTCTGCGGCTGAGCTGGTCCGTCACTGCGCCCTGCGTCCTCACATACTGGTTAAAATTAGGAGACGGGTGATTCTCCCCCTTTTTATGTAAAGGGAAAAATAAAATACATAATGTTTTCTTTCTAACCTGGGATAAATCAACTACTTAGCAGTCAGATGTAAGTTATCCCAGCAACCTTCCACCTACTTAAACCAGAGAAGAAACTTTACTGCTTACCTGAGCGTGGCACCACAGCACGAACAAATGAAATGATCTGGAGAAGTAACGATAAAGAGCGGTTAGTAATCATGCTGGTCATGTTGTGGCATCACTCAGTCAGTCTACAACACCCCGTCTTACATGTAAATGCTGCGCTGGTTTATTCCATACATTCTCCTTTTTATTTCATCCAATATACATCCAATAGAAATCCTAGAAGGATGCGATGTATAAATCCACAGTGTCGCATATGCGCTCCCGGTCTGTCCATTCACACCGGCTAAGTCTCTGCTAGATATGTCCCCTCACATTGATCAAAAACCTGACCCAGCTGACTGAGTGCTGAAGAGCTGTCCACAAGATCCGTGCAGCGCATCAATAGCTGGTACATCCATTATTTAAGAAAAATGTTCACTGGATCAGTAAAATATGAGGGAGCCCAGACTAAGTGTAGGTCTGCATGGGTTAATTCCAGGTTTTGAAAAGCCCTCTGTCTCACTGGGCTCGAGCTGCTCACTGGTTAAATGTTGAAAGGCAAAGTCCCTCCCTGAAATCTTCTGTTGTGGGTGGGCACAACAACAGGACCCTAATGATGGTTTAACAGGCAGATACAGATGTGTGGAAAAAGAGAAATGTTTAACATTTCTTAATTTGGTACAAACAGTTATTTCACATTCTAAAAAAACTAATTTGGTCTGATTTTAGCTGAAGTTTGAAGTTTCTAAAGTTTACCTTTAATATAGATCATTACTGCAGCATTGTATTTAAAGGTGAGTAGTCTAATGGCATCTTATGGGTGTGGCAATTAGGTGTTAAAGACAGCACTGCCACCCCCACCCAACCACACACACACACACACACACACACACACACTACTCTTTTATCTTATGGTAACTGGTCACACTTCAGCCTCATGTAAAAGGAGCCCAAAACAAATCATGTAGACAAAAGGTCTGTTTCATCTTTACATATTAAGCAATCAACATCCCAAGATGAACAGGATACTGTCTTTCCTCTTCTATGGAAACAGTGTACAAGAGAAGAGAAGTTACATTTTAATATAAACCACAGACATCTGGTTACAACAGTAACGTAATGCTGACAAGAGCCTACTTAAATATTAATATGAATTGATACTTGATTGATTGTCTTTGCGGAAATTCTTTGTGGACAAGTTGTCCCTGTGAGGCTCCAAGGTTCAGGGTCTTGTTGTCTTGTCCAAGGACACTGTCAGCCCATCCATCCATCCGTCACTTCTCCTTCTATATGACAAGATGGTATTGTTTCAGTCAGAAACCTAAACTACATTCAGTGATGTGTACTGAGAGGCCAGGGTGGGATTTGACAACATTAAGCATGATTCAGCAAGTGTGTGTTGTTAAATCATCTCTTTATTTCCATATGCAAATTCTAAAACCAGAAGGCTTCATGTCAGATATGATGTTGGTATTTGGAGTATCTTTATCATCAGTGCAAAGAAAATGCGAGGAGCATGTTTGCATGTATGTGACTCATTTTAACCAATAAACAGTGGAACAGTAGACCTAGCAACATCCAATAAACTATTCTGGACACAATACAATAGGTTCATGTTAAGTAAAGCAGTAATTTCAGTTTGAATTACGCTCCTCCAAGGTGAATGATCATTTTCAATGTAAATTAAAACTAATGGGCAAACAATAGAAACTCTAGGAGACAGAGCCAATATTTTTCACTAAAAGTTATAACCTATTGTCTCTAGAGACATACTGGAAGGCAGAATGGAAGGAGACAAGTACTTACAAGCACGCTCATTGGTTGTTGTTCTGTCTGGCTTTCATGTATGTAACTGTGACATGTAAGCCAAGGGAACAACACCCAAGAGATGACCAAGTATCAACGACTTAAGGACTCCACAGGGTTTAAAGTTCAGTTGCCACTGAACCATATTTGATGACACAGATGTTTCTAATGTTAAATAGGTATCATTCTAAATGTTCAAACATTGCTATTCTGAATTAGCATTACAACATGAGCTAACAAAGATACATTTTGAGTTTTACATCTTACAGTACCTGCTGTCCTCACTGTGGAATTCTCTGCTGTATTGTCAATGCAAAGTTTGGGTAATGGGATATGGAAGGAAGAAAAGTGGAGGTAAGGCCTCATGAAATGCCACTAGTCCAGTTTTCTATAGCACCAGGTTCAGACAAACAGCTGTTCATTTGCTGTAAGTGGAACAAATTAAGGTTTAACATGCTAATGTTATTCAACTGCACGATAATTAAAATTTAATTATACATTACAACATGCTACTGTGACATATCTGACAGAAAGTCCTGCCTGCAGTTTCAGGACATCACTGTTTTTTAGTTAAATGGACACACATCTAGTGCAGGTTGGAGATGTTACCCAACAATGAGCCCAGCTGCAGAGGTGGTTGAGAAGAACCGATTTTTAGCTAAGTCAATTTCTATCAAGCCATTACAAGGAGCAAGCGCTGGGAGTCTGACTCAGGGACACACCTGGTAGGGGATGAATCAGACTGGATTCGAACCTGCAACCTTCTACATCGCAGTCTAACGCTTAACCCATTGAGCTTCTGTATGTACTGAATCATCTCTGGGGTCTCCTCTGAGCTGGATGTGACTTGAATACAAATACAAATTTTATTTGTCACATACAATCTTATACAGTGTACAACCTGCAGTGAAATGTGTTCTTCTGCAT
>JAUMHJ010000028.1:258561-294477 GCA_032361105.1 Microctenopoma lineatum | reverse complement strand
GACACACCTGGTATGGGGGTTGGCGACTCAGCTGGGAATCGAACCCGGGGCTCCTGCTTCCCAGCCCTCTGCCTTAATCCCTCTGCTACCAGGCCAAATAACTCCACATCAGCACATCTATCTGTTGCTTCTTTAACGGAAGATATGAAAGTAAGGCAAGTTAGCCACTCATATCCATGATTCAGAATTCTCTGTTGTCATTCTTGCCAGAGATCATGAAGATACATATATGGCTAAAAGGCTAAGCTCATGTCCACATAACTGTATGCCACATTGATCTATCTGTCAGTCTCAGGCCCCATGGAGAACTCCTTCATCGGGGGTAGCAACTCACTTACAAGGTGTAATTTAAATATTGTTGTAATGTAGTAATGTCTTTGCTCGAACTGCCCTTGGTCCTGTTAGCACCAGGCACTGTGATAGTGGTCGCACTACTTGTTTGAATTCTTTACTATCATGATCCTGCCCCCACCATACTTTGCCATAAAGACAATAGACACGATGACACATAGCGTCCAGTCAGACAGGGCAGAGTTTGGCTGCCAGCCGTCATACCAAACAATGTTTTACCTGATACTCTCTTTTCATACCCTCTCTTTAGAAAGGAATGTTCTCATATGCCACCATTACATGTCATTAACTTTGTGTCTCCCTCTCATACTTGTGCACTGTCCTCTCTTTTTTCCTGTATTTATACCTTTCTGTAGAAATCTCCAGCCTTGGAACTTTATGTTGTTACCGCCTATACCAACCTGACCAGTGTGTCATCTGCTGACTGTTGTTGTTCTCTTGTTGCTTGCTGTTCTTTTCTCTCGCCTCTTTCATTTCACAGAAGATGACCGCACACCCTAAGCCTGCTTCTGCTGGAGGTTTCTTTTTTTTTTCCTCTTGAAGCCTAGTGCTTGATCAAGTGGAACTGTTGGGTTTTCTACATAATTCTTTGTCTGGAAATATCATGTAAGGTCTTAAATCATACACTGTAAAGTGCCTAGAGTTGGCTTTTGCGATTTGGCACTCTATAAATAACTCTATAAAATAGTTTATTTTTATAAATTTATTTCTTGACTTTGAGTAGGAATGGAATATCAGGAGAGCAGAAAAGCACATTTTGTCTGTAGCTTAACCATAGTTAGAGACACTATACATACTTATGAAGTCCTTTTTGTCCACAGTGGGAAATTGGTGTGAACAATTAGTCTACTTTTGGACATCTCTTGGACAGTACACTCTGCCTCACCCCTGTCAAGTCTATCTCCTTCAACTCAGCACTGTCACTGTACACTGCCAGGTTGTTTTAGGCCAGTCTTCTTCCAGGTGGTCACCATCTAAGGACCGTCTTGAAGATATGGCCTTTTTCCATTCTGAGGACATGCCCCAGCTATCGGATGAAGTGACAGTTGACAACGAACTATCCTCCGGCTCTTTGTTTTCATGTACAACTCGTCATTACAGATGTGACATGTTCTCTTGAGGCATCAACTGTGGAAGGCTCACCTCGTGCATGTCATCTTCCTCACCTTGCCAGCACTCTAACAGGACTGTTATGATATTGCCACTATATAGTTGTCCTGGTTTAATGGCCAGGTGTGTCCCTAAGCAAGACACTAAGCTCTAGGTCCCTGAGCCCTCCTGCAGCAACTGACTGCTCCTCACATAAGGATGGGTTAATTGCAGAAGTCACATTTTATTGTGTCATGTAATATGTGATCAATGACAATAAAGCTGATTATCCTTATCCTTATATGGTCAAAGTTTTCTTCCAATGCTGTATTGCTCCAAGATAGGTAGAAGCATTGCACATGCATTTGCAAATCAAGTAATGAACATAAAACATATGTTATAACTTCAGTAAAGTGATCAAAAAGAGCGACTTTACAGATATTTGAGTGGTTGCCAAATTGTACAAGAGTTCAGAACAGAGAAACCCATATCCCATCCAGCTGGAGCCTTCCCTGGGGCTACTGTAACTCCAATGACAAGTGAAAGGAGAACTGGTGGTCTCCAAACAGCTTTGACCACATCGTAAAAATGAAGAGCAACTGGTCACTCTTTCTGACCCTGCAAAAATAGTGACAAGAGTTCAGAAAGTGGGTGGTCCTCTTTATGAATGATCAAAAGAAGGCAAACGTAAAAAAGAAGTAACAAAAAAGACCAGAGGATTCACATTGACGAGCAGCCGGCACTTGATCAGCAACAGTGGGGCTCTTATTGTTCTTCACACCCCCTGGACCCACATTCACCTTAGACTGACTCAGCAGCCTGTGTATTTTACACAAAATCTCTATGTAAAATTCATCTGGTCATTTACTTACATTAAACTCTCAAGATATAAACTGAGAGATGAAAATATACAACTAAGTGCTAATTACAAAGGCTGCTGACCCTTAGGTATCGCCCTGCCATTTGCAAGCTGACCATTTGAGCTTGCCAAATTTGACACAGCTGACACGGGCAATAAATTTGAACTAGTTTCTCCACCCCCTTCATCCATAATGAGTGCTGCCCTGCAAAGCCTTTGAACACAGCCCCACCCAAGCACAGTCATGCACACATACCAACAATCCTAATGTGATAATCATGGGATATATTTGTATAATATGATGAAAGGCACAAGCAATATGCAAAACTCTAAACCTGCACCATTGTAAAAATGTGTACAGATGTCTAAACATGTAACATTGTAAGTCAGACTGATGTGTGTGAATAGCTAAATGGGATATGTAAGAGCTAATAGGCGACAGACAACATGTCAGCTGGGCTAGACTGTGCAAATCCCTCTGAGTGGTGGAGCGCTGGGATGTCCAACAGGTGAAACCTAAGTTGCTGATCCAAGATTAACAGTCGCCTATTCCAGACAGGCTCTGACTGCTTCATCTATAAGCCAAGAAGCTGGAAACATGTCAGACTGCAAAACTAAAAAAATGACTCACATAGCTGCCCATCTCAGAGCAGCAGACAGAGAGAGGGAGGGTCTGGTGGGGATGAGGCATAATGAAAATAGCTGGACGCTGTCCACCTACGCTGGGACTATAGAGTCAGTCAGAGCCCAGCATCTGTGTTATTTTTAAGGAGCAAAATGTCACTGAGCAATGAACATGCTCGAGGCACATATCTAACAGGGTTAGATGCAAGGTCATGCCAAAGCCAGATCACTTTCTGAGGACAGACAGTGTTGTAAATGGTCGTGACACGCTACTTTGAAGCCATAACTCAGAGATATCTTTATTGATTATACTGGTATGTGAACATGTACACATAGTGAGTACTGTTATTATCTATGTATAGCTACTCAAACATCTGAAAGCATTTAAAGATCCAAATAAAATCATTACTATGGTTCATGTTATCCCTTTTGTCCCCCTCTTTTCAAACACACATTCACACACTTGTCTACCACCTAATAAATTCCTAGCATGTTCTTTATCTTGAGGAGTTGGACTATCAGGGCTCTTAGTTTGTAGTAACTCAGAATTTACAGAGACGGAATGGTAACTGCTGGTGTCTTCTCCTTGTAAGTCGCTTTGGATAAAAGCGTCTGCCAAGTAAAGTAAAGTAAAGTAAAGTGTGTTGTTCTTGAAATGACAACAGCACTCACCACATGCATTGTAGAGATGCATCAATGTTCTTCAAAATGTAAATAGAATCTAGTACTTTCAAATGATTTGTTAGCACTTACATCAAAGTGTTTGTTCTTTATGAACAGACTGTGATTGTGGAGATAGTCCTCATCTGCTTATAAATGCATAAATCTAATTCAACAAAATCAGTTCCTGGATGCACAGAGTTAGATCAGTAATAAGTGGAGTTTCTCTTTATAGTATGCAACCTTAACATCGACATATTTACTTTACTTTACAGATGCTTTTATCCAAAGCGACTGAGTGTCTGGCTCAAGGACACACCTGGTGGGGGATGGATTAGGAGTCAGACAGGGTCTCAAACCTGCATCCCTGTTTGATGCTTAATACATTGAGGTACCAGGCTGCGGTAGTTTGTCCCTACCCTTTAAAACTACTAATATTAGAATATATAGTAAGAGCACTTCGACATAGGGAGTCATGTGTGTGTCTCTTAATATTGCCTCCCTTATGGCACCAGAAACCTCTGAAATGATAGATGACATATTTTTGCCCAAAACAGTAAAAATGTTGGACTACAACTGTGAAAACCAAGCTCTTTGATTGAGTCTAGATACAATTAGATTTAGGTTAGGTTTGCAGCTTTCTGTTGCTTCCTTAACTTCAGCATGATACAGATCATTTAGGCTCTATACAGCTCTATAATATAGTAAAAATGGTAAAGCTTTAATGAGCCCTGAACCAAGAGTCATAGGCAGCAGCAGGAGTGAGAGAAACAACCAGTTGGCTGAATATTTTACTATAAAATAAAACCTAAAAATAAGCTCATTGAAAACTGACAAGCTATTCCAAGGAAGATTTGGTCTCCAAAATCAAACATCTTAAATGTCTTTCACCTTTGCCACCTTTTTATATTATTATTACACAATGTAAAATCATTTTGACAAGTAACAGTATTAGATATTTACATATGTTATACTAGCAACCTGCAATCTCCACACAAAGTCCTAAAAGTAAGGAAAGAGAAGAAGCATGAAAACAATTCGACCTTTGGACGTCATCATTGGGAAACTGGTCATTCATTAAAAATTAGCAATGGACAGAAAAACATGTGACCTCCTGCTCTTAGAGGACCCACAAGACGAGTATTTCACTGGTTTGGGATTTCAAGGAGTCGTTGATATCCATTTAAAAGATTTATTCTGTCATCAGTTGACAGCAAGACTGTAGACAAACATCACTGATGTCACAGAGCTGTGCAGTCAAAACACAACTCAGACCCCCTAAGAAAAATTCTTTTAAAATAAGAAAAAAAAACACGGTCAGCAGCTAAGTACTATTAATTACTGTATTTAGAGTGACATGAAATGTCTTGGAACATAAATGATCTAATAAACTTTATGAATGAGTTTTATCCAACCTTCCTTCAGTACCACTCTGAAGGCAACATCAGTCTGACTTCACATTCTCTTGATTTATTTTTTTTTAGTTACTACTTGTTTGTTGATTTATTCTGATCTGGCTTGGGGTGGCGTTCTCAATATTCTCCTTCCGGTTGCAAGTTTCCATAGTGTCAGTCTTCTCTTCTGACTGTATTTGTTTTCTTTGTACGGGGATTGGACATCTTACACAAAAATACATATTTACCTTTTTTTTATTTAATACTCCACCTCACAAAATGTATGTGTTTATGTGCTAATTCGGTGAACAAGATTTGGTCCAATATTTTTTTATATAGTTCAAAAGTCTGCTGCACGTCAAAGTCCATAAGAGTTTTAGCTTTAAAAGCAAATTTGTCCAATATTGATGCTCATAATTGCCTTCAGAAATATATCTTTATGCATCTGTGTACTATTAACCTATTTTTATTTTGCCATTCATCACTATTAACAATGTTACAATATATTCTGTATTTTGATAGAAAGATGATTATTTATGAAGTCCAACAGTTTGTGCGGTTTTATTTATAATATAAAGCAATGCTAACTGCCTTGATTATAATTAATATGATATAATTATAATGATATAATTATATATAATTAATTTACAGGTAGATTTGCCATGGAGATCAGACATAGCTATACCACAACAAGTAGCCAATCTCAACAATTAGCACACCCCGTTTTTACTGTCCAAAACAATGTTACGCTATATTAAATGGATACTAGTTAAGCACTAGGACTGTGGGCAGTAGTTTTATACATATATTGAACATATTGTTTTTGGGTCTAGGGTAAATATCATGGCACTGTCCAAGCAGTTCAAACCCCCCACCCCCAAACTCAAGCCATTTGTGTCTCCAACACCTCTGAAATGAAAATTTCTTCCGTGCACATTAAAAACAAACTTTGACTGTTGACAACAGCCAATAGCCTCTGGGACGATACAGCTAGATGTTTATCTAAATTACTATTATACACAAAAAATATGTTTTTTCTAACAACTCACAAACACAAACTTTATGTTCTAATATTCACAGTGTGTGTGTGTGTGTGTGTGAACCCGGCAGGTAAGCGGCATACCTCGACTCCAGTCAATTAAACAGGACAGGTTTGGCTTAGAGCTACTTTGATTTTAAATATTTTGAAGAGAACTGGAAAAGATTAATAATGTTCCTCAGTTCACAGACAAACTGTCTGATAATGGAGATGAGTAAGTTCTGTGGCTACTTGGCAGAGATAGCTGCACAGGTACAACACACAAATAAGTCTAGAGTGGTCTATGTGGTCTTCTGTGTATCTAGTACACACAACTGTGCATGCTACTGTACCTGAAGCACAGTGCCCATGGCAGGACACCACAGAGAAGCTACTGCTCCCAAAAACTGGCAGTGTACACCTGAGGTTTGCTAAGGAGCTCCTGGACGCTACACAATAATACTAGGAATATGTCTTGTGACTCTAATGTGAAAATGTTTACTTAGTTTAAAAAAGGCAAGTGCATGGCTAGATGAAAACAGCATCCCAAGGAGGGACAGTGGAGGTAACATCATGTTCTGGGACAGCTTCATAGCAAAGGGTCTGTGGGGTCCTATGCAAGATTATTTTGGGGGCACTGGTTTTGAATTAACATAATAAATTTAAACCCTTCAATTATCAATGAAGCAATGCATCATAGTAGGTTCTGAAACCTGAAAGTTTTGAAAACCTACCATGATGCATTTAGTTTTTAAAACCTGAGTTTTGAACTGTGAATGAAGTCACGCAGGAATAAAAAAAAAATGTTTTGCTAAATTGTACCAGCCTGGTCGCAAACCCAGGTCTCCCACTTAACCACAACTTACCAGCTTAGCTAACAAAGACATACAGGAGTGGCAAAGATGTGTGGTCAAACCAAAATTAATACTCTGGTGCAATTGTTTCTGTGATACATTAAACATTTTCCAACAGTTTACAAAGGTTTCTGTCAACATTACAGAACAAACATAATATGAGAGATATTTGAATTACATATAATTCTAATAATAAAAGCGGTAGCTTGGGGGCCCTCTAGTGGCCGGGGGCCTATGTCTCTGCATGTCTCTGAGTTCCTAAACTAGAACTGAGTACAGAACAAATGCTAGACTGAGCTGAGGAGCACAGGAGAGAACAGAAATGAACAGACTAAATAACAAGAGAATACATTACAAAAGAGACATGACAACAAGGTGATAAGACAACACTTGACTCGGAAATTACCAGAGAAGATAATTAATAGTATGACTAAAGGAGAACAGAAACAGGCAACCGAGAAAACAGCATTAAGTGCAAACCAATCCTAATGGGGTGAGCCACTATATAAAATGCTTGTTTGGCTGGTTGAAAATAAGGCGTGCCGCCGGATTTTGGACCATCAGGAGGGGTTTGATCGTAACTGCAGAAGCTCCAACCAGGGGAGAGTTGCAATAGTGAAGTTTAGAGATGACCATTGCCTGGACAAGGAGCTATGCAGCCTGTTGGGTGAGAAAAGGCTTAATCTTTGTGATGTTGTGGAGAGTATTTCTACAAGACCTGGTGGTCACAGCAACATGCTCATTCAGGCTCAGCTTGTCTTGCTTCTGGCAGAGTTTGTAGGAGTTAAGTTGAGTGAGTCAATTTGGATTGAGATGTTTTGCTGAGGGTAGTTGCTGCCTGGAAAAATCAAGATCTCAGTTTTTGATAAATTCGCTCAGACATCCAAGCCGATATGGCTGAGAGACAGGTTGAAATATTTGTTGACACAGTGGTATCCTCTGGTGGTAAGGACGGATAGAGCTGAGTGTCATCAGCATAGGAGTGGTATGAAAAGCCATAGGATTGAATAATGTTACAGAGTAAACAAGTGTATAATGAAAAGAGAGGAGAGTCAAAAACCGAGCCCTGTGGGACCCCTGTGGTTAACTTAGAGAGTGTGGATGTCTCACCTCTCCATGAAACCCGGAGAGACCTATCTTGAAGATAGGATTTACCATGGCAACGTATGTATAGTGTGTGTTTGGAATCCACAATCTGTCCTGTAAGCTCATACTAAGTGGCAATTTACGTTGCCATGGATACTCAAAATCTCATCTAACCACAACGGCAGACATGTCTTGACCAAGACAGTCGTTTTGATGTATGACATGCCTGACAGAAATCCAGTCTTTCCTGTGAAGCATCTCGTGTGTGGTTTTTGGCGATTTGTGTTGCCAAGGTAACTCAAAATGTCATCTAAGCACAATGGCAGATATGTCATGACCAAGACGGTCGTTTTGATGTATAACACGTGTGATAGGAATCAACAGTCTGTCTTGTGGACTCATCCTGTGCAGTGTGTGTGTGGAAGAGGGCATCTGGACATGGCAGCCATCTTGATGAGGCTTCAGCCTCATGAAAGCCCTGAAAGACCTAACAAAGAGTACAGAGTCTGCTGTCAGAAGCTAAGAGAAGATCATTTGTCACTCTTAGCCTGTTAGTAGAGGTTTTTCTGCTCTAATATGAACGTGCTGATCAAAGGTAAAACATCTTTAAGCAGTCTAGTAGGGATGGGGTCTAAGAGACATGGAGATAGTAATTATTTTAATTAATAATGTATGTATAAACAGGAAAGAAGCAGTCTAAATAAGACTGAGGTTTTATAACCACATCTAAAGCTGTTGGTGTGTCTGTCCATGCTGCAGTAAGGATCCAATTTTTTTTTCTACAATGACTCTTTGTCTGGCTGGCAGTTGCAAGCAGAAAGGTAGCTGCAGAGAGATGTGCAGGACTGCAGCTCTGTGTCCTGGGCTTTTTCCAAAACATTTTCCAATTATCTACATATATTTAAATGAATTTAAGGCTACAATATAGCATGAAATATGTTCAAGTAGAGGTGAATTGCTGGTCTGTTGAGAACTGGTAAGAAGCACCAGATTCCACTCCCAGCTGGTGTATCATAGTGGTAGGGCTCGATGAGGGTTACAGCAGCTGTCTGCTCCCTCCACCCTTTCCTGCTCTGATCTCTGCTCTGCAGTTCACACCTGATCAACAACGACTGCACTTCACACAGGAATTTTCCAGTTTCTATTTTCTGTCAGCCCACATGGCCCACCCCACCACACAACAGCCTCCAGACCAATAGCAACCCACATAGTGTTCTACGACTGGTGGCTGGTGACATCAACGTACATCAACAGCATGTCTGGTATTTCAGGTCCACTTCTATGTCTCAGTAGCTGTGGAGAGTTACTGGTCCCCCACTGGCACAAGAGCTATCATGTTAAGTAAGATAAAAGCCAAAGGAAATGCTAACTACCATGTTCGAACAACATTAAAATGTAGGCAGCTAAAGAATATCGAAGGGAACTATCACAAGGCTTGTATAGAATGAATAAATGTATTTATTAGGTTAACTTAATAAATACGTTGGGCGCTTGCTCAAGTGGTACTTTAGGGTTTTCTGTATATATTTAAATAAAGTGTAAGGTCTTAAACCTTACACTGTAGAGTGCCTTGTGATGACTTGTGTTGTGAATTGGTGCTATATAAATAAATAAAGTTCAATAACTGACAAGGAAAATGCTGCCATGAATTGGTGGTATTATTATTTTGGTCTTTATAGTCTTCAGGATAAAAGCAGATTTTAGAGAAACACATGAAGGTCTTTGCATCCACATTAAACTGTGAATGTATCACTAAATGCTTTCCATCACATGTTTCTTAGCTTCAGTACTGCAGCAGCTACCTGAAATTCCTTCCCATATTAATGGAAATAAGTGTCTTACGTGTGGAGGAGGAGGGGGTTAGCGTCAGGTAGTCATGGAAGAAGCAGTGTAACAGAACACTTTCAAAGACAGCGCTTAAACACTTAAAAAAACCACAAGTGCATCTCTTGTTTCTGTTCACCTGCAAAGCTATGACATCAAGTCCCAAGCAAGTCCGTACAAGACTCATCATTGTGACTGTACACACAGAGGTGGTGTACACACTGCCCTCTCATATCCTCCTTGAAAGGTCTGCCTTCAGCTGGATTTATAGAGGGCTATGTTGGAGCCTGTGGCATCTGCAGGAGTTCTTTTTGTTGTTTGCCTCTTTAATTGAATCCTGAATCAATACAATTCAATATTTTCACAGTCAGAGGGGTAGAATTCACTCCATGTAACAGGGAATTGCCTGTTAAATGTACATAAAGCATTTAAGTATTTGAAGAAATTACTTCACACAATTCATACTTACATATAATTTTGTGTTAAAACAGCAGAAATTAATCAAAAGATTAAATAAAAGTTTCCAAAGTTTATTGAGTATAAAGCAAACGCTCTGTGACTTGTAATATTTACTGGTGTGATTATATGATTCACAAAAGTTATCCTGATGTTCTATCTCTGAAATCAGTCTGCTGTTTACCATACATAACACAGTTCACAGGTGTAAAGACATTTATCCCTATTTCCACATCACCAAAGGTTTTAGTAATATAATGGTTAAACCTTCATGTGATAATCAGGTTGAACATACAGCATCATCCTGAAAAGGTGACATTTAGTTGTATTATTCTGTGCTAAGCTGTGAGAGTCTAACAGTCCATAGGAAGAAAGACCAGAGTTGTCTCACCATTCTGTTTCAGTGTTTTCTGCATGCTCTTTCCCATCTTTAAACTAACATCATTAACCCAAGCCATCCCTGCTCTCATACCTACATCAGCCCAATGCCATGCATTAGTGATAGTGGAGAAAGGAGAGAGACACAGTGCAGACCTGTGGTGGACCGTGACATCTAGAAGAGCTGCTACTGTGAAGTCATGCTCCTGTGCAACCACAGTGTTATCCACAGTTATCCAGGTTCTGCTTTTGTGTTAGTTCAGTTTAAAAATCTTGTTTTACATTTTAACAAAACACCATAAGAACTTGAAGTTGGATCTCACCCCTGGTCGAGTGGCCTTAATCTGAGAGCACTGTGATCTTGTTTGTGTGGGGAGCAAACACTGTTGGGGGTCAAATACGTTTGCATTAATTCCATTAGTCTAATCAGTTGGAGTCACAATTGTGTAAACTAATAAGAGTGGTGGAAGTGGAAGTCAAACACGCATTAGAGCACTTTTAGACAGCAAATAACATTTTTTAATTACACTATCATTAACCTAAGCTGTTTTGCATGATAAAAAGGTCACCTGCTGTGGTGAGCTGCAGCTAGAAAGAAAGCTATTTTAAATATGACTTTATGCTCCCTCAAATCTAATTCATAATACATGCTGTAAGGGCAAAAGCAGTTGTGTTTATGAGGCAATCTCAAAAAAGTTTTATCCAATAGCAACTGGACTGTTTTGTTTCTTGACGACGTTTCACCCTTCCATTTTAGAGCGCTTTCTCAAGTCTGACCGGCCTTTTTTTGAGATAACCATGACCTGGATGACTGAGAAGCTTCACAGGTTAAAGTCTTCAATCTTAGACAGGGGAATGGAGATGTGATATTATTTAAATATGTGGTTTTCATAAGCTGCTTCCAGATGTGCACTGGAACCCTGAACTTGGGAGAGCTGCATGTGAGAACACATATGTCCTAGTCAGATCGCAGAGTTTAAATTAGCTTGTTATTTCTTTATATCTAGTCCTAGTCTTTGTTTTGAGATCAAAGGACCATGTTGGTTAATCAACTTTTTTTTTAGCTAATCAGACACAGAGCCACGAAAGCATCATCCCAAAATCTCCTCATTTCACCAGGAACAGGATTCATGTAGAAAGTGAAATATCAGCATAATCATGTAACATTTGTCCTTGTTCTGCCCTCATAGCTTTTATAATTATTCTTCATTTTAGTGGCATATTTGTCATGAAAAAAACCTTAAAATTATGGCAGACTATTTTTTGAAAAAGTGCTGCTATAGTGAAAAAGAGGAAAATCACTCAGGTTCCTGATACAGTTCTTCTACCACTTTACATTGTGTCACTATGTTTATAAAACTAAGTGACATTCTGCAGCCATGTTGCTGCCTCTGTGCGTATGGCAGAGATGTTCTTTGCCAAATGCTTATGTTGTCATTTCTACATGCCAACAATCAAATTCTGATAAATAAGTCATATAGTTTTGTCAGATGTTCACGTCTTAGAGTAGAATTAATGTCACACACACATACAATCAATTAGCTGATTAGAAAGAAAACTGACAGATTAAGCAAAGGAAGGGTTTGATTTCTAGGCAGAACATTGACAGAGCACGCCTCTGATCAGAGTGGGCTTCGGGCAGGAGGACTAACTCCCAGCAAGGCGCTCAGGTTCAGAGAAGAGGCATCAGTGGAGCGAAGAAACAGTCAACAGCAGAGCAGCGATAAAGCGTGAGATCTGCCATTGGATACGGTTACATGTCACTTCTGATAGCTCCCAGCATTCCTGAGAAAATGTATGCCTATACCCCTCACTTCAGCACTCCAGCCCCCTCTCACCTTCTCCCTCTCAGGTTGACAGGCTGAGCAGCAGACACAAGGGTCCACAGCAGGGTTTGTGTGTGTGTAGGGTGGGGGAAGTGACAGACAAGCTTCACCCCTTTCCCCATAGCTCCCAGTATAGCTCTAGTCACACTCCAATTAAAACAGAAGCAACCCCCTGCTCTCAGAGCTGGTTAGGTGCAGACAGCAGCTCAGTCACAGATAAAAAGAATCACACAGCCTCTCCTGACAGTGTTTGTCTTTTACACCCAACAAGAAGATGTATGAGGAGAACCTTCAGGCTGATTGGGGTTGTCAGGAAAGAGTGGCTTTTATTTTGGCAGCAGCCACCCCAGTCTCCTAAAAATCATGTTTCTATACAGCTAAACTGCAATCACAAAATAGCTATTGTGAGGAATCTAAATGCATCCTGAATCCATGTTTTCTGTTAATATAATGTATATCAACTATATCGTGTATATCAAGATGGAAATATACTGATACCTAACATATCAAATAAAAAATGTGGAAAGCAAATATTCTCCAATCCTGTGGAACAAGCTCCCAGTTAAACTACCTTTAAGATTAATCTGAAAACCTTCCTTTTCCATAAAGCTTATAGTTAGAGGTGAATCAGGTGACTGAACCATCTCTTAGTTAAGCTGCTATAGGTTTAGTCTGCTGGGGGACTTTCCTTGCACTTCCTCGCTTCTTCTCCTCCCTGTTTCTCCTTCTCTCTCTCTATCCCTCTCTCCCTCATGATGACATCATTACATGTTGTTAACATTGTGTCTCCTCTCTCCCCTTGTTGTGCTTCGTCCTTCTGTCTCTCTTTCTCTCTGTACCTTTCTGCAGGTGTCCTTGACCTTGGAAAGACGACTGCTCTACCCACTGAGCTATCATGATTAGCATCATAACATAATTTCTTATAATTGCATTTTCTACAAAAACATAATTAGAAATTTGAAATATATTTTTCAGGAGATTGGTTGAAAACATTTTACTGTATTTTACTGTATCATGTTGGTAATCCAAACATCATATAGTAGTAGGGTGAGACGTGATAGAATAACTACATCTATCCTTGTTTGCAGAGAAATACTGAAACATTGTAAACACACACACACTCAAAATCCTTAACACAAATCACCTCCCATGTGCATGATTGTGTTTTACACAGGTCCCTCTGCACTGTTGTGTTGTGGTACACAGGGTGTAGCAGTGGTTCTGACACTGTAGAATTCATCACCTCTGAACTTGTTGCACTGGCTGCTAAAATATTTGCATTCCAGTGAAACACCTAGTAGCAGGACACTGAAGTTATGTGTATTTTTCTATTACATCTCATTGCATGTACACTGTATCAGGACTACTAATATTGCATGATAGCTCAATGGGTAGAGCAGTCATCTTCAAACCCAAGGGTGCGCAAGCTCGATTCCCAGGGTGTCGAGTGTCCTTGGACGAGACACCGATACCCTTTAGTAGCGCAGAGATGAGTCTAGCAGTTGTCCGAACAACAATTTCCCCAAGGGGATCAATAAAATATTTATTATCATCCTTGACTTGACTTAACAATTGTACACCCAGCATGATATTTACATGAAACAGATTCTGTAAACTCACAATAAGCCTTACTTCACCCAGAGATACTTGATGTGCATCCACTATCCATCATCCTAACTGCTTTTCCTTGTAAGTTTGTCTCTAACCCCTAACCCTAACCTAGCCCTAATCCTAACCAAACATATTTGCATGTCTTGACACTGCAGGAGGAACCCTGAGTAGTTGTGTCTAACAGATTTTGTTTTATGACAACGTCTCTTTTTCAATCTGGTCTCTCTCTGCTTTATTACAGTTTTCTGATGTTAGTTTAACCAATGTTTGTTTGACACAGACCAGATATCTGCTGACCTTATATCTGTACTTTGTATATACTGTATGTAGGAAGTAGTTGAAATTAGACTGACTTGTCTAACTGGCATTACAATTTTTATTTAATTTAATATAATATTGTTGCCAGTCATGTTCTCCCAGTCCTCTCCTTCAATTATTCTTACAACTCCAATTTGCAGGTCACCAGTGACTCATTGTAGTGGTTTGTTTATGTCCCTGGGGGGGAGGGGTTTACTTCTACATCGTGATGGACACTGATGTCTGTCACCTATGTGTAGCAGCAACACAGACAGCATGTAAGCATCTCTTAACATAACACACAGCATTCACATTTATTTGTTAATGTTGTGCTCACTGTTTGTTTTGCCCTTACAGAATCATACAGATTTAAATCAAATGTAACAAGAAGTGAAATAGAATAACAAAGGTGTGTCAGAAACATTTGAAAAGACACCATCCACCATAACCAGTCTAGCCCTGTAGCAGAAGTTTGTAATAGTGACAGAACAAAAACAAAGTCAGTGTTGCCGCTCCATCGTTACAGCCACACTGTCTTTAGAAAAGCCATTTTATGTCTTGACAGTTTTTTGAGCCCCTCTCACAAAAAATACTGAAAAATGCAGGACAGTGCTGAAATCCCCACTCCTACACACACACCATTTTTAACACATTCCGGAAGCTGCCGATGAATGACATCCTGTGAGGTACTGTATCCGTCAGGACAAACCCCCCACCCCCCACCTCACTGCAAATTCTGACTGCCTCATTACACATGTGCACCTGAACTGTGAAAGGAAGGTAAAAATGAAGTCTGCTCTGGGGCATTAAAAAAAGCCTGTGGATTATCTCCCTGCTGTAACGATGCCCTTCCCAGTCTGACACACAAGGCACCTTGCAGGGAAGTTGCCTTACAAAGGCCTGTTATAAACAATTAGTCCTGAGTGCCAGGGTTTTTTAGTTGACCACCTAATTGCTGATGGAGGCTTTGACAGTGTGTGAGGTAGCTTGGAAGGCCTGGGAGCTGTGAGGTGCCCTGGGGAACAGCTGCGTTACACAATAGCAGCCTTTATTTCACAAGCAGCTTCTATTAAGTGGGTGTGCTCTAAAGATTTAATCCCACATTCAGACCTGACAAGAAAAGTCATTCATATTGAAAAGGTGGGTACAACACTGTTTCAGGTGCCTCCCATCTACACCCAACCTTTACTCCAGCCCCAAAAAATGAACTGAAAAACAGAGAATGAAAAAAACACTATTAGAGTGCATTATAGCATTTTTTTTGTACAGATGAACAAGGGAAAGGGGAAAACTGATCCTTATCAGGATCACCTTTGAGTCTTTCACTGGCGCTCCTCTCAAAGGCTTGCTTTTTCACAGAGGCCAAATTGAACAGGATACCATTCCTGACTGCGGTATCTGTGAGTGATGAGTCGCTGACACACATAACAGTAGGCCATGCATGTAAAAGGATGGCACTGTGCTACAGGATTACAGGAGTCTCATCCACAGTGGTTGAAGCTTCATACTTTCACCTCCTAACATGACTGGGATTTCACTCCTCTGTCCGCCCACCACCCTTTCCCCCCCTTGTGCTGTTTTCAGAAGTCCATCCTCACATACCAAGCCCCCACCCCCACCCACTCCTAAATATCACCTGCTTTCTGCTCCTTTAATCACCTCAGCAGGAATTCCTTCATGCAGGTAAAAGGGGGAAAACTCTTTCAAAACAAAAGGTGAATCAGTCCATGCAAGCTGTAACTGACACACTGGACCAGAACATTGCTTCACTTTAAACATTCAACTCACACATGAAAAGTCTGCATTGTCACAGCCTGATGTATACTGTGCCACCTATTTTATACACTACATAGATTTTGCTTGTAATTTTTTTTTTTTGCCCCACCTGTTACATGTATCTGCATGTTATTGTAAATCCATGTCAGCATGCAGCAGATGAAAAATCTGAATAATCATTTGTACTTAATCCCCAGATTGCTGGAGCAGACTAACAGTGCAGTAAGAGATTTCTGCATGGCACTGCAGGTAGTTTCAGTTTTAGTCAGACATTGGCTAAAATGAAACAAGGAAAACACAGGCTAACACTGCTCTGTGCAATCATTCCTTTTTCATTCAGACACTCCACTTTTCCAGCAGGCCATATGCAGTCTAAGGTGTGCTGCATTCATATTCATGAGAGAAAACCCTAAACTTCTCTATCACCTCATTCTGTGGAGAAGGTCACTTCAAAGCAAGGACTGAGTCACAGGGGCAATAGAAGCCTGGGACCAACAAATGCACCCGTTGTAAAGTTTAACAAGGTGTGAATGTCCTCTGTGTGCCCTGAGTCTTCAGTATGCAGGGGAAGCATGTAGAACTTTCTAGGGTCTTAGGATACACTGCAAAAAAGACTGAAGATAAACAACCTCTGTCAGTAATAAAGAACGAGTGTGTGCACACAGCTGAAGCCACAACATAGTATAATAATTATACAGTAGTACAATATTCATATTCAAAGCAAATCATGAGTCCCACCTATAGGTCTGAGTTTGCCATGAGGCTAGCTGTTTATATGCTTATATGTGATGGTCTGCCCAGTCCAAAGCTGAGTTAAACAGGCGTTGACTGAAAATATGGCATGCTAAATAGATTCCATTGGATCACATTTAATCATCATTTTATACATTAAATGACTGAATTAGTAACTCACCTGAAGTCTATTGTTACTCAAAGAGAAAGTCAAACAAGATTAAGGTTAATCTCACTCAGAATGACACATCAGATTAAACCTCATGGTGATGCAATGGTGAACATTCTGAAGTTCAGCTAAACCATTAGAAGTCCTGTTCTGTGAATCTATGAATAAAGTACACAGTCACATATTCGATTCAGCGTGGACGGTGACACTGGACAAACCAATATAGGTTTTCATTCCTAAAAGAGAAACTATACATGGATGTGAGCTTAAATGTGGTGAGGTGGAGTTTTTACAGCGTAGATTCTTCTCGGGGGTAGGAGTGAGTGTTTGGAGAGGAAACATCAGGTGGCTGGTTTGACCACAAGGCCTTGGACACTTCTGATTTATCTGTGCATTTCAGAATTATGTTGCCGACCTCTTCACCTCGCTGCCATTTGTGTCACCCCCGAAGTTCTGTTCGGCCAATCACCCCCACCTCCCAAATCCTACCAACCACAGAGAACACACCCCCACACACTTTAAGGTGTTGTGTCATCTACAGTTCGGTACACGCACATATACACATGGTCACAAGGAAATAGTAGATAATGATATAGAAAGTCAAGCGTAGATTCAAATGAATTTAAATGCTAGCCTGCAAAAGTGTAAAGGATAATAAATGTTTTTTTTCTCTAAAGGTTTATGTTGTAATGTACTTAATGATGTTGTGTTCTGTATGACAATATGTTTGAGGAATTGTGGTATATTAAGGGTTTAAGCATTATTGCAGAAACTAAGTGTTTACGCAAAACAGTTTAGAATGTTCAATGTTTGAATATTGCAGGGTGCAAAAACAATAACTGCCTCTGCCATGGTATGACCACAGATTGTTCTTCATGGTGATAATTAAAGGAACTGTTACAACATTTATTACATTATATGCTTTTGATTTAAATCAGATCAAAAAGTGCAGGATGAACTAATGAACAATACTTGGATGATTGACTGGCCTTTTACTATTGGGGCTATAGTGCCCTCTACTGGACACAAACATTTCAAGGTCCCAGAAATGAGAGGACTTGCTAACACTAACACTTGCCTCAATATAGGCATAATATAGTAGCTATTTCTATTAATTTCTCATTATTTGCATTATGTATTTGAAAACCAAAAATGAGTGGTCAGGAAATGAATAACATCACCAAACGCTATGTGATCCAAGCAGGTGGTGAGCCAGTGGAAGTACATACTAGTTCAGCTGGTGTCTGGCTTCTGTTAGTGAGACATCTTCAATCTCTCTGAGGAGGTGATGATCTCCTGGTATGGGAGGTTGCATTGCATGATCCTTTGAGAACTGGTTCGTCTACAGGCACAGTTTGGAGGTGTTTAGGTCTACAGCACTCCTTTGCCTGTTAACCTTCTGTTGGTTTCTCTTCTGTACACACTTGACTCTAATTTTAGTTAGGTTTGGACATTCTTTAGGATCCCTCCAGACCTGGATACATGTCACTCACAGAGAAGAATATGAAGCAGCAGCATCAAATGATTAGATGTGTGTGATTTGAACAAGGTCTGTGAGTCTTTACCACTGGGCTCTGAGGAGAGGATGAGTTGAAACACCATCTTCAACAACAATCAATCTATGCACTGGGAGTAGGAAGATTCCAATGCTGAGGCTGAACTGCAGGCCTCCTTCATGTGCTGTGTAAAATGTATACAGAGCTCTATATTGACACAATAGTACATCCCACCAGGTGTCCACTATTTGTGTTTCAGCCAGGTATAATGAACACATGTTTTCCTCTGTGCTTATATAAATGCAGGGCTGTCTAACAACTGTCCAGAGGCGGCGCAGAAAAATGCAAACAAATGATAAAACCCGACATAGTTTTTATAGAAATTCCCATAGTAGAGTTCACAGTGAATGCAGCACTCACCCCCCCCCCCAGCACTCTCTGCAACAGGCATCGAACGTGTTTATCATCTGTCATCAGTGTTGAATAAATGCTTCTTTATTTGACCTGCAAGAGCAAGTTCAAACGTCAACCCTGTTTGATGGCGAGTGACAATGTGAGTGTGTCATATTAAGAAAGTAGTCAATTTACTGCTGATTATGATGAGAGCGACTGGTTATGGATTCAAATGGAACGTCCCAAACAGAACATCTGCTTTGCTTTTTTCGAATTATACGCTCAGGACTGTTCTTGCCTCTGACAGGCACTTCCGTCTCCCGCTCGTCATTTCCTGCACAGTAAACGCCCTCCAACACCATCACGTCATTCATTAACAAAAAAAAACGTTTCAGCACGACGTAACGATCTCTACGAAAACCGAATCAGTACAGTTTTAGTTGGTGATAAGATCAGGTGACTCTGGATCCATCTCTTAGTCACACCTCTATAGGTTATGATCTTCTCTCTCTCCTAGTGGTGCTTCATCCTCTCTCTCTCTCTCTCTCTCTCTCTCTCTCTCTCTCTCTGTATCTCTCCTCAGATATCCTCAAGGCACGTGTAGGTGACTTGAGATGAATTATGTTGTGAATTAGCGCTATTTAAAGAAAGCTGAATTGAATTGAATTGTCCACACATCGACATGCTCTACCCACTGAGCTTCACAGTCTAAGTGTTGAGCACATATCATCAGTGTGCGCAACACATTTGTTAGGTGTTTTTCCTTTTTGGTGGGGTTGCAAACTCCAATAATATTACCAATCAAAAGTGACCAACAATATTTATCTATTTATTTCTTCAACCAAAGTGTGGTGCGTGTGTGTGCGTGTGTGTGTGTGGGTGCGTGTGTGCGTGAGTGAGCGCGCATGTGTGATATATGCATCTGTGAGAGGAAGCCATGTGATGCCATGTGAATAAAACGTCAGGCTGAACCCGCCGCCTTTAGCTACTTAATGCTCCGCTGTAGTTGGGCTTGTTTCCATTGAGGGCTGGAGCACCGGAACGCAGAGCCACCACCCAGCATGAGTCTCTGCTGGTCTCAAGTCTTCCCCGCGGCTGCGCTGCTGACGCTGGCTGTAGTCGGAATCCTGCTGCACGTCCTTCCAGCTGAAGAGGAGCAAAAGCCTCTTAAAAACATGGTAATTGAAAAATGATTTAATAAGGGCTACCTGCGATTAAGTACGTGATTATTATTATTGCCTACGGATTTTAAAATTTATATTTTTAGGGATAGATTCCTTCACTGAATGTCACTGCCAGAGGTTGTATAAGTACACAAAGCCAATACTTTAAAGAATACACAAAGTATAGATTGTAACAAGAACTAGAACAAGCAGAAGAAAATGCAATGTAATGTAATTAAAGATGAAAAAAGTTAGGTTCTAATTCTGAATGAAGAGAGTTCACAGTATGCTCAAAATGAAACTCACAGGTCACTTAGTGGTGTTTAACAGGAAATATTGCAGAGAAAGGCTGAGGAGACAAGATGTAAAGAACAGCCTTTTTTCTTTTACCATAATTCATCTGCTCATCCTTTTATTGATCTCACAGACAGTTTAAACAGACTTTCAAATGGTATTCTACTTGCAGAATAATACTTCAATATAGCCTGGTGTTTTGAAGATATCATTGTGAAAGCACACAAAAGGAGACAAAGTCAACATTGTTCAATGAATTACATGGTCTCCACAAAACAGGTTTTTATCAGAAGATATGTATTGGTTTGTGTAAGAGAAACACTTCAACCACAGCAGGCAAAAAAAAACAGCATGCAGGTGCAAAATATCTTAAAAAAGCAAAAACGTTAGGTTGTAGCCACATCCTGTCAACACCATTAATGAAGTGCATTTTACATTTTACACCAGCTCTTTTCTACAGGAAAGTTCCTTTGTGTTATTATAGTTATTCAGTAAGTCATTTCACTGCTGTATATGATTAGCAAATCAATCTAGTATATAAATAAATGCATTTACAGTATATATTCCATATATTTCTTTATACCTTACACAAATACCAGTTCAATTAGTTCTGGATGTGTTTGTTCTGGTATCATGCTTCAGTGAACTTTTATTGCTTTGTCGTAGTATGGAATCATTCTGGATGCAGGCTCGTCTCACACCTCCATTTTCATCTACAAATGGCCAGCTGACAAGCAGAATGGCACCGGCATCGTTACCCAGCATAGCGAGTGCCATGTAAAAGGTGAGTCAGGGCTGGTATGACAAAGCCTACATTGCTGCTTTTAAATTAAATGTGACTGGTATAGGTTTTTATAGGAAGTCATCTCATTTTAACACACCAGAGATCTGTGAGATGTGGTTAGCCAGCAGCCTGGAAAGAAGCAAGCTACTGCTTAGGTGGTTTAGTTGAAACATACCTGAAAGTAAAGTCTGTTGAGTAAAATAATTTTTTTTTTCCATTCGTCAAAGTGGAATCACCAGAGGAATCTTTTCAGTTGCAGTTGTGTTAATTATATTTATTATATAATGCAACTAAATCGAATGTTTTGGAGGGTCTGAAAAACTAATGACTAGCTATCAGAATTCTAATCCAACTCTGAAGACATATCTTGCAGGTGTGTGTGCACGGTGCTGCTCTGTATTTGCTGGCAGTAACACTGTAACATTACAGATCTGTAAAGATTGCTTCAGCATAGACATTATGATTGACTACTTTTTTTAAAAAGTCTATAGATGCTTTACTCTTCACACACACTCCAAAAATGTAATTCAAACAGCCACACTTTTCTACCTGATTAGTACTCATTCAGTACTGACATGCTGGGGCAACTTGGTTTAAGTGTCTAGCTCAGGGACACTTCATCATGTGACAGGGGTAACCAGGATCAGTCACTAATCCCACAGCTGCTCTATGATTGGTGGGTAACTGCACATACCTGGATGTAATACAGCTTTTAAAATTCAATAAACCTACATTACAAATGTCAAACCCAAACCACCCAACCCAACCAAGTTGTCAAGGACACTCTCACTTTCACTTCCACGTCACCCTATGAAAATATCCAATAACTTTTACAGAATAATATATGCTCTGTTTTGCACTAGTTATGTTTTCAAGTGATTCACTTCCTCACCAGCTTATTCGTGCCAACATAGTCAGTTTCAGTTACTTTTCTTACACCAGTTTGTTTCTAGATTTTGCTTAGAAACACAACCCAGGCTCTTTATATGTGAGGGTCACTCATGTTTTAAGACAAGGAAGTCTAGTTTGGAGAAGTTCAGATTGAGTTCTTTTTCTGTGTGTCAAGGTGGAGGAATATCCAGCTATGCAGGTGTTCATGGTGGTGCTGCAAGAAGTCTTGAGACGTGTCTGGAACAAGCCATGAAAGATATCCCCAAATTCAGACACCACCAAACTCCACTGGCACTGGGAGCTACTGCTGGCATGAGGATTCTAGAGTGAGTAATATTGCTGTAGTATGATAGTACTAGAACATGCTCCATTTATTAAGGATTAAAAAGGATCCTTAAATGATTCTGTCACTGTCGTTTAACAGAATGGTCAATCCTGAAGAGTCACATCGGGTAATGAAGGAAGTGGAAAGTAAACTGCGATCCTTCCCTTTCAAATTTCAAGAGGCAACTATCCTGACTGGACAGCAAGAGGGGGCATATGGTTGGATCACAGTCAACTACTTACTGGAAAACTTTGTCAAGGTGAGTTCTGACTTTAACATCTTGTCAACTGAACAACTTCTTTCTTCTTAGTTTGAAAGATTTCACTACATGTCATTATAATACCAAGTAGCTCCTTTAGTCTAAGGAAAGCAAAGTTAAGGGACCCAGATTTAACCATTGCTTGTAAGTAAAGCACAATGAATTCTGGGATGCACTTAGCTCTGACGACCACTTTGGAAAGTCTGCATCAAGTGTGGTTTATGTGTTAAAACACGTGCCTACAACATGCCAGACCACAAGAGTTTGCCGTTGCGAATGACACCCTGCAAACCTGAGACAATCACCTAAGTTATTATTATATGACAATTGTGAATGATGAATGCCTGTACCGAACTATGTTCCAATCTCTCATGGTAATGGAAAAGTATACGCTGTAAACCATTGATGGCAAAAAATGAAAATTGAAAGGAGCCCTAACATCCTTGAACCTTGGCTATCTTTATTTTATTTAATGTAATGGCATGAAATAAAGTAACAGACCAAGTTATAGACTTTGACTAAATGGCAATGCTGATCATTTGTTGCATAGCTAAATAATCCTATATATCTGTTCTGTCAAAGTTCTGGACGTTTCCTCTGTATTGAAACATTTATGTTACCTCAAATCAATTAATTATGTCTTGTTGTGTCCTCGCCACTCAGTGTGGTCTGGTCGGGAGCTGGCTGAATCCAGGCAGAGATACAATTGGAGCTTTGGATTTGGGTGGGGCTTCCACTCAAATTACATTTGAGACCTCTGAACCATTGGAGAACAGCACAAATTCAATGGAGCTGATGCTTTATGGAAAAAGTTACAAAATATACACCAAGAGCTTCCTGTGTTATGGCCAAGACCAATTCCTGAAGAAACTGATCGCTCATCTTATCAAGGTACTGGTCAAATAAATCTATACTCTGGCTAATCTGTGCCTTGGCTTGCCGCCTTGCGGGAGTTGTTGCTGACTTTTTTCTAATAATTCTATACAAAGAATAAGTCTGAATCATACAATACAAGTTACAGTACACATTTAAATTGTTTTGGCTAAGCATCTCCTTTCACCCATATGAACAGAATAAAATATTACAGCAATATGTTGTTTTCTTGACTTGTATCCTTTTTTGCTTTTTCAGACTCAAGGTGTGAAATCCCATGTGTTCCACCCCTGTTATCCAAAACTGTTCAACATATCTATGACGCTGGGGAAGGATGTCTTTGATTCTCCATGTACAAAGCTATATAGACCAGACCAGTTTAATCGTAACATGTCTGTAACACTAGTGGGCACAGGCAATTACAAAAACTGTGTGGCCAATGTAACAGAAATGTTCTCCTTTGACAATTGTTCTTACTCCCAGTGCTCCTTTAATGGAGTCTACCAGCCCAGTGTGAGAGGAAAATTCATGGTGAGGCAGCATTTTACACACAGCTTTTCTAATAGAGACAGAACAAGAACAAGCATGTGCAGACTGTGTAAAAACAGACTAAGACAATAACAGCAGTTTTCAAGATGCTATCAGGCAGGGCATACATAAAAAGCCACAATTAAGTGGTTGGCATAGTGTACAGGAACATGGCAACATAGGAATTATGCTTGAGAAATGACAAAAGCTGATAAATAGATAGAAGGTCTAAAAAAGGTACAGGTTGAAGGCAACAATTGTCTCTTTGATAATGACACTTCCCCAAACTGGGAAAGTGCCACCAGCAGAGTCCTGGAAAACAACTGAAATATCTGCCCCGAAGAGCATCTCTGCATTTCTTACAGTGTTTCTGGCACCAAACAAACATGTTAACACCAATGTGGAACAAGAGATCTAACTCACAAAAGTTACAAAAAAACCTATTTAGACAAACACAGCCACCACATAAAGCACAGGCCACAAACAACTTTTAGTTATGTCATGTGTGGCATCGGTTTTCATCTACTGCAATTTGAAATGTCCAGTAAAAGAAATACAATTGTGATAGAAAAAAACTATCATGCAGTGGAATCTTTGTTAAGGGCAATTCTTTAGTGGAATGGAAACGAGTGTGTGAATCAGGGTTAAGTCAGTGTCCCCCTCTCTACTCAGGCATTTTCTGCATTCTACTTCAATTACCTAAACCTCAAGAGCCTCTCCAAGATCCCTATCACTTCCCCCAGTCAAATGGAGGAGGGAGTCCGACTCATCTGTGACATGCCAATCTCTGAGGTACTCCCTAGCCCACTATGCCTGACCTTCAAAAGTCCATTATGTCCCTGAGCTGAGCCCCTAATAAATATGAATGATGTAGTACAGTATGTTCATTTCTAATCTTTTAAGAATGCGAATAGGCCATTATTTTGTTTGTTCAACAATATCATTAATATTGTACACATTTTGTACATATTGTTATGTACACATATTTACATTGGTGGAATACATAATTAAAATGCTTTGACTTGAATGATGATCCTAACTCATTGTTTTTGCATTCACAGATGATTAAGAAAACAAAGGGTTCTGAGCAACACTTGAAGAATGCTTGCGCTGTCTCTAATTTTGTCCGCGTCCTCTTAACTAAGGGGTATCACTTCAATAACCTCTCCTTTCCTTCGATTTCTTTTGAGAAAACGGTGAGGAATGATGGAAATAATATATTTTATGTATTTATTATTGTTCTGGATTAAAGTCCTATCAATGGCAATGTCTGCTGTACCAAAATCAGGTTTATATATGAAACGTTATGGTTTCAGCGGATCTTTCCTCTTGTGTTTTTGCAGGCAGGAGGAGCATCTGTAGGCTGGGCTTTGGGATATATGCTGCATTTAACCAATATGGTACCGACCGAGAGCCCTGGATTAGTAAAAATTGTAGCCTCAGGGCCATGGATTGGCATAATCTTCATCTTTATATTGATCATTATCATTGCAGTGGGGTACCTTCTGATGATCTATAGAAAAACAGCACAAGAAGGCATGATATAGAAGAAAATATGGTGTCAACTTCTTAGAGAATGGTCCAAAAAGTCCATCCAAAACGTTTTTATGTCATTCTATATCTGAAATATAATTTTTTTTTGTATTGCAAATCAATAAACGTACTAGTGGAGACTTGTACCAGCGTGTGGAAAATAAACTAAATAATAAATGTTGGTCCAGCACTTAAACTGATTTTTAATAACATCAATTAACATTATCCTTATTAATATTTGTATTATTCACCCAGAGCTGAATCTTTAAAGCAAACTAAACATTGTTCAAATAACCACATAATATTTCCCGCAGAGCACAAACTCGGAACCTTTCCGCAGCTCTTGTCTGTGACGGACTTTCTACAAATGTGCACAGGAAGTGTGACAGCGGAATAGATAATGCGTCCATTCGATTTGTAACCAGCGATTATCTTTACGTAAATAAATTCACATGTTAGAACATTTTATTCATACAAAATTCGTAGATTGATGATCAAACCGTAAGCAAAATGTTTGGGGGGCTGCCTGAGCTCGGGATTTCCAATGGAGAAGACCTTAAAGAAACTCTCACGAACTGCACTGAGCCTCTGAAAGCAATCGACCAATTTCAGGTAACGTGAACGCAGCCCTACGTTCTCTTTGTTCGGTACATTTGAACTCACATTACGTTGTGTACAATTGAGCGGTATCAGCTGAGTGTGCTGTCTAGTATTACCTTGTGTTTAGCAGTGAGAAAGTGAAACTGCGCAGCATCTGAGGCTAATCTACCAATTTTAGCGGTATCAATGCACCTATGATTCCATCTGCGCAGATGTGGATGTAATGTGTTGATACGCTGAGAGTCGCTCACACGCAGAATAATGTAATTTGTATGGTAAAGATGACTTTGAAACTACTCCACATATACTGGCTGGCACTTCTGAAGTTAGCTTCGTAGTTTATTATTTATCCATTTATATGTGAAATGTCACAGTGATAATTAATTTACATTTTCATTAATACACCAGAGTAAACATGACACCCACAGATCTTTGTGCATGTTCAGATCTTTTTCACTTTCTAGTGAAATGTATTTGTGCATCTGCATTGTTTTGTTGACTGGATGCAGATAAATACACTTCTCTGTCTATTTTTAATGCTCAGTGTGGTATATGGATGTGTATTAAAAAGAATATGGTGACACAATACAGTAATGAGTCAGTCATTTTAAAATAAAATTTTAGTAAGTCTGTCTTAGTATAAAGAACACAACACCTTATGGATAAACTCAGAGAAAACACTTAAAACACACACAACACTGCCACCTAGCAGCCGTGGGTTTACACACTAAACCACTGTCTGCTATCAATGTTTCTGTCAATTATTAACACAAAATCAATAGTGTTGTTAAAAATTGATACATCAGTATTTTTATTTGATTATTAAATCTATTGGATTTCTATGATTAGCAGTTATTTTTCTAACATGGTCTCTAGTATCTACTTTAAATATACTATATAAACACTTGTTATGGTTTAATAGTAGCTGAGCTGGTGCTTCATCCTTAAACGTGGATATATGTGAATAGGCAGATGGGTAAACAATATGAAATATATGTGCTTATATCCCAAAAGATTTTACTGGTCTGAAAGTAGACTCTAAAATAACGAGCTGCAGCTACAATTAATCCCAGAGTCTTTGGTGTCTTACCTACCCACAGATGGAAAATGGCATCCTGCTACCAACTCTCCAGTCTGCTCTTCCTTTCCTTGACCTCCACGGAACGCCTCGTCTGGAGTTTCACCAGTCAGTCTTTGATGAGCTTCGAGATAAACTGATGGAGCGCGTTGCCATCATCGCAGAGGGAAAGGACGAGGACAGGTGAGTCACCAGTTACTTTGGATTTTGAGGAACATTATCTGAACATTATCCAGTTATTTTGCTATTGTTTTCCATCTGCTTCTAGATACAGAAAGCTTGAAGAGCTGCTGGAGAAGAGCTTTCCACTTGTCAAGATGCCGTCGATTCAGCCAGTGGTAATGCAGGTGCTAAAGCATCTGCCCAAGGCAAGTTTGTACTGGTGCTGTTTTTTTCCTGCTGCAGGCTGAAAGGGTCAGAACAGGGCTGTCTGATACACGTCTACACTCTTATTATCACAGTAGTATTAACTACAGATTCACCTGACCTAGAGTAACTCGTTGATTCAAAATCTTTAAATTGTGTTTAAAAAAGTTAGCGAACACAAAAGAGCTTGTGTGAATTCTGACCACATGCTCCCTCCTCAGGTTCCAGAAAAGAAACTGAAGATGGTGATGGCTGACAAGGAGCTCTACAAGGTGTGTGCTGTGGAGGTTAAAAGGCAGATTTGGCAGGACAACCAGGCTCTGTTTGGAGATGAAGTCTCACCCTTGTTGAAGCAGTACATCGTGGAAAAGGAAGCAGCTCTGTTCAGCAGCGACCTGTCCATTCTGCACAATTTCTTCAGTCCTTCTCCCAAAACACGGCGGCAAGGAGAGGTAGGTCACAAGCACCAGGAAGCCCACCCTGAAAGAAGAACCGTTTGGATTGTATACTTTTGGTAACGGTAGTCTGGACCATGTAGGTGGTCCTGAAGCTGACCCAGATGATTGGAAAGAACGTGAAGTTGTATGACATGGTGCTGCAGTTTTTACGGACTCTCTTCCTGCGAACACGAAACGTCCACTACTGTACGCTGAGAGCAGAGCTGCTGATGTCACTGCATGACTTGGACATCAGTGAGATCTGCTCTGTAGATCCCTGCCATAAGGTAGGAAGGCAAACAGTTGAGTGAGAGCTAAACACTGATGCTCACACTCTGCTTCACATGTTTTTCACTTGTGTGCTTGTGTTGTGCTTCTGCGACAGTTCACATGGTGTTTAGATGCCTGCATCCGTGAGAAGTTTGTGGACGGCAAGCGAGCCCGAGAGCTGCAAGGTTTCTTAGATGGAGTGAAGAAAGGACAAGAGCAAGTCCTTGGGTAAGATGAAAGAACAGTTTAAGTGTCTGACCAGAGTGGCTCATCTCTGAGCAGTGGCTGAAATTGTCTCTGTTCATTCCAGGGACCTGTCCATGATCCTCTGTGACCCTTTTGCCTGTAACACTCTGGTCCTGAGTATCATGAGAAATCTGCAAGAGCTGCTAAGTCAGGATGCTCTACCAAGGGTGAGTATACTGTGAGCGGCAAGGATGCACAGAGTGTCATGGTGAGGGTACACCTGGACATCATAATTAAGAATTCTGAACAATAATATAAAGACTAAATCAAATAAAACCTCTGGGTATCACAGCTCTACACACTCATATCTGAATTATGCTGGATTGAATTCCTTAAAGTTTTTTTTTCACTTTGGTTCTCTCCTTTCTGGCAGTGGATAGTGTTCAGTCAGTGGAAGGGATATTAAAACAAGGACAAGAGTTGTGGTTGGTCAGAGAGAAACATTGTTAAGCCCAAGTCTTCCACACATCTGGACCTGGATTTTTTAAGCAATCTTTTGTCTCGATACCACTTATAATAATATATAATCATTAATGTATGTCTAATAAATGTAGCATTTTTACATTAAGGGGTACTTTCTGCAGGGGGAAACAAAGTACCTGGTATCTAAAGCAATTCAAAACATAGCAGTGGAACAAAGCTAAAAGAAGGCAGAATACTTTTCCACATAGACTCATCGTATCCTTACTACAGTCCATCAGAAGGTCACGTCATACTGTGTCCAAACAGGACAGTCCAGACCTGATGCTGCTGCTGAGAATGCTGTCACTGGGTCAAGGAGCGTGGGACATGATCGACAGCCAGGTGTTTAAGGAGCCTCGACTGGTACAAACAGTTTGATCACTTCATAAAGTCAAAAACATCTCCAACTGTGTCCAACATTCTCGTTTTTCACTCTCATAATATGATGATGTTTTAAAGCCTAAGTTCAGGTTTGCTCCACCCTCAGGATTTAGAGGTAGTGACCCGCTTCCTTCCTGCTATGATGTCAGTGGTTGTTGATGATCACACATTCACTGTAGAACAGAAGCTTCCAAGTGAGGAGAAGAGCTCACTGTCGTACCCCACCATCCTGCCAGACGCCTTCAACAGGTAAACACCAAGAGCCTTACTCTGTGTGCAGGCATCGTCTCTAGTGTGGTCTGATCTGATCTAATGGTCTTATTTACATCTGTAGTAAGGATTTGGTGTTCTTTTTCTTTTTCCTTATCTTCTGAATTGTCTGGAGCAGCTCACCTGACACAATAAACAGATCATGTTCAAACATCAAAGCAGTCTCCTGCTCCTTCGTTCAGAAATGTGTTAAGAAATGAGTTGTTGTCACTGTAACGGTTGTTGTGTGCCCCCCACCCTCCAGATATCTGCAGGACAACAGAGTGGCCTGTGAAATGGGCTTGTACTACGTGCTCCACATCGCCAAACTGAGGAACAAGAATGCCTTACAGAGGTTACTACCTGCACTGGGTTAGTGTCGCGGATTTTTAGAAAACAGACACTCGCATCCCATTGATGTGTTAGTGGCAGAGCAGCAGTTTGAATCTGTGTGCAGGCTTCAGACAGTGAAGTGATCATTCTTTATTATGTCATTTACGTGGACTCTTTATTCTTGGTATTTATTTACTAATTCTTGTTAATGATGACAAAAATCAAGATGACAGACAGACAGTATTGCTAATATTAAACCCCATTCACAGCTACTTACCGTTCACATGCAGTGGTTGAACAGTCAGTCACAGATGATGTGTTCCGCTGAGGTGTGTTTTATTTGTTTAAGGCAGAACTGATGGTAAAATAGTCCAAAACAAACAGGAAGCGAAGACAGTCGCAGCAAATACCCAACAGAGCCTCACAGGGTTAAAACCTAGTATCTATAGTGTCAGGGGCTCCAGAAGATTCATTTATTATTAAGTTAGATTGAGCAGCCAGTATTTGAATGTGTTTCATATCATGTTTTCTATCAGATGTATTGTGGTGGTATCACTGTCTAATGACTGTAACACATGCAGATCATTGACTTAAAATAGACATTTGACTCCCTCCCCATGTGCAGACACCCCCCATACTATGTGTATAGTTTTCTTTGATTGAAAGAATATTGGTGCCAGTGCAGGTTCTGTTTCTGCTAGAAGAACGATGAGGCAAAAAGTGAAAATAAGAGTTTGTTCTCTGCACAGTGGAGACCTATAATGACATGGCCTTCAGCGACATCTTCCTCCACCTGCTGACTGGACACCTCACCCTGCTTTCCGATGAGTTCGGTACAGAGGAGTTTTGTTCTGTTGTCTTTGAAGGCTTCCTCCTTACTTCTTTTTCCAGGTGAGTTGAACTCTTCTCAAAGTTAATTCAGCCTTAATGAAGTTCCATGTCATTCACACCTGTTAGCAGTTTATCAAATGTCACCTTAACTGAATTATCTTTTTCTCTGAATGTTTTCCAGTAAAGAGAACGTCCACAGACATGCCCTGCGCATGCTGTTGCATCTACACCACAAAGTGTTGCCATCTTACATGGAAACTTTGACAAAAACTCTCGAACCACCAAAGCAGGTTGGTTACATGTATGAGAAAGCTTTGGCCTGCAGCACACTGACAAACCTGGCAGATATATTTATTTATCCTCGTCTGTCTCTAAGTTTCTGTTGCTAAATGAGCTGGCCACAAAAATAAGTGTCGGCGAACGTTAAGCACAAAGGAAATAAACTCAAACAAGTTAATCAGAGTAAGACGAGCTCCGCCCCCCACTTTCAATAACTACTGTTATTGTAAGGCATGTTCCTGTTTTTAAAACTTATGTATCAATAAACTGTTTCTGTAAAGTGTGAGCATCACATTACACATACTTACAGAACGTGGTACCTCTAAGCTGTACATAGGGAGGTAGTCAACGACTGTGTGCTCATATTTCAGCTTTATGTCGTTTGTTTGAAACTTACACTGCAATGCTGTGCTTGCTGCCCACAGTGCAGTGAGGCCATGAAGGAGCTGTACACACAGTTGATGGAGAAGCTGGAGGCGCAGAAGAAGAGCCCTCCACCACCTGATGAAACTCCATCCCTGGACCTGGGGCTGCACCCAGTGACCGTCCCCACCACCGCCTCCACACCAACCACACCTCTCTGAGACAGCAGAAGAATGATAAGAAGAGGACGACAAGATGTTTTTACATTGTTTTTTTCATTGAGGTTTAGTTTGTTTAAATGGTCTCTAAGAGGATGTTCCAGCTTTGACAGTGTGGCCCAGGGCAGATAATTACTTTTCTAAAATATATACTCTTGCATTATTATCCAGATATTTAGTATTTTCCTTTGTATTAGGGTTTATCAATGTGTTACATTTGAGTTGTGTCTGTAGTGCAGGAAAGCTGTAAATAAATGATTGTTCTAAATACCCAGTGATGTCACTGCGTCAAGGCAAAGAGACAGGAAGTGGTCCCACGTTTTGTGCAACGCTGCAACACTGTCTATATGCAGTGACAACATGAGAAGCACTGAGCTAAAACAGAACAAGTCTAGTCTCTCAGACCTTATTGGGCAACTCCCCTCCCAGCCTCACAGGCAGTGAGAAACAACAGTTAGTACTGGGCTCAGCTTACTGAGAACTTCAGCTCTGGTAAGATCTCTTTGGATTACCTCTACATAAGCTACAAGTACCCACAGACAAGGTTTTACCTCTCACGTTATACAGTATGTGTATAGATATGTGTTCGTACTTTGCTGTATACAAGAGAAAAACTTTAGATGTAACATTTAATATTTATTTAAAAATATTTAATGTTTTACAATTAAATCATTAAAATAAAGCACTGTGATATACTCTGTATTATAAACATATTTTAAAATGAACGTTGGATTAATCAAATGTATATCTAGTATATACACAGTACATATGATGCCAATACTGCATCTCCGGTCAGCTCATTTCTCAGTTCCTCAGCACTGGTAGAACAGGAAGTGAGAACAAGCTCACCAGGATTGTAGAAATCTTACCCAACTTTATAAAGTAATGGGAGCACTGTGCACTGTGATGCAGTCCAAACGACACACGGAAAGAGACAAACACTAGACAACAGAGGTATCATAAAGTAGTTTTTCATTGGGTTGAATTATATTTTATTCTATCAATGGTGTTGAATTTTGCCCAGTTACATTTGTACATAATACAATTTTTCCAAAGAATAGGAATAAATTCTATAAGAATAGCAAAACTAAATTTGAAAGGAGGCACGTCTTGCTGTGAGGCGACAATGGTAGCCACTACACCACTGGCTGAACCAAACACACACAGCAGCAAACACTGTGCCGTTTTTTTTCTGGTTTGATCATATGTTACTAACAATGAGCGGGATAAAACTACTGCAGTTTGGTACCTACCAAACTGCAGTAGTAGTTTAGGAAGTGAAGTTAAAAAACAACCTTGTTTACTACGCTCACTTTTTTAGTGAGCAGCCATCTGACATGAAGGAATTACTTTTATTGTAAGATGATTGGTTCACATTATTTTACCTGGTTTAGTTGACAATTTTATTATCATAATAGGCCCCCACTAGTTTTGTAAAACATTGTGCTTGTTATAAGCATCATTCTGTTGTTTTCCCACATGTACAGGAAACAAGAGAATCTCCAAGACAATGAAGCCTCTGGTGGTTTCCTCACAGCTTGGGAACAGCAGCAATGACACTGGACCTTGCTTGGGGGAGAATCAGCACACATCCATCACCGTCTTGCTGTGCCTGGTATTCTTCCTGGGCTTCCTCCTCAACGCCTTCAGCCTCTGGGTCTTCTGCTGCCGGCTGCCCTGCTGGACCTCTGGAACCATACTGCAGTTCCACCTGGCTCTCAGTGACGCCATAGCTACACCGGTTACTCCTATGATAGCCATATACTTTGCAATGGGCAATGACTGGCCCTTTGGTCAGTTCCTGTGCCAGGTTAAGATTGCTTTGCTCAGTTCACATTTCTATGGCAGCATCATTTTTCTCACTCTCATCAGCGTCCACCGCTACACAGCTGTGGTGCACTTCAACAGACAGTCCTGCATGAAACAGAAGGCCTTTGTCAAAAGGCTGTGTGCAGGTGTTTGGTCTCTGCTACTGATTCAGGCTCTAATCTATGCTTTCATGCTTCCTCCCAGCAAAGACGGCAGAAACAGTCAATGCCTCTCCATTCACCAGAAGAAACTGACAGACGCCTACTTTGTCATTAACTTCATCCTTTTCATCTTTGGGTTTGTGCTGCCTTTCCTAGTGTCTGCTGTCTGCTATGGCCGCTTGGCAAGCACCTTAACTCGCCTCAACATTAGCACAGCTAAAGGTCTTAAAGTCAAAGTGAAATCTCAGAGGATGATAACTGTGTGTCTGGTGATATTCGCTCTGTGTTTTCTGCCTATGAACTTGCTGCGCACTGTTGGAGTAGTGTTAAAAAAGTACTACCCTCAGGTATGCCATGTTCTTTTGCAAATTGAGACAGCATACTACACATCCTGGATTCTAGCAGGCGTGAACAGCTGCCTGGATCCACTCTTGTACTGTTTTGGTTCACAAAATTTTCGCGATGTGTTTTCTTTCAGGATTGGGCTGAGAGATGTTCCAAACAGAGGTGATTCAGATACGACTGCAGATCAGTTGTAGTCATGGAAACTGTCTGTGGCCTGAATACTGGTGCAAAGAACGGCTTTAAACCAAATGGCAGTTAATGTATTTGTTGACTGACAATGTAGGTGACACCTTCAATGTGTAGCATTTGTTACATTGTCAAGAGGAACATCTTAAGGACACAGTATGCTGAATGTTAGACACTTGATTACATATAGAGCTCAAGCGATATGATCTCTGAACCAGGCTGGTTGCGATACTTCAGCTAGTGGTTAACTGCTATAACACGGTTCACTTTTAACAGCCTCGCAGTTTCACAGATTTTAGTGTCATTTTGCATGCTTTTTTTTTTTTTTACAGCGTATTGTGTTCTGCGTCCTGGTTGGCTGTAGAGCTTTTCAATCAATCTTTTCTGTTTATTGTCTCCTATATATTGCCAAATTTACATAAATCTTCGATCTAATGTACATCAAGATGTTAGAGTCTGTCTGAGAAAAGTGTATAAATTGTGTAGTGTGGAGTTTTACAGCCTTAAAATATTTATAATCATTATAAAAAATAAAGCTGACTACTTTGTGGATTTTGCTTATTGTTGGTTATGATTTTTTTAGAACGTAACTCCTGCGATTAACCATAAAACCTCATACTGTTGATCAGGAGAGACCAGCTCCATGGTGCAATTCAGAAATCTGTAGCTTAAAGTTTGCTTTCTTAGTTGAAACCTGGAACATTTTTGCTCTTAATTGTCATAATGTATAAGGATAAGCTGACATAAGCCTGATTGCATCTGTGATTACATCCTGGCTGAAATAATACAGTGAGGAACATAAGTATTTGAACACTTGAGTTCAATACAGAAGTCAATTACAGAGGTCAAATGTTTTCTGTAGTTCTTGATTAGGATTTGGGGCCACTCCTGCACACAGACCTCCTCCAAAGATTTTCTATTGGATTTAGGTCTGCAGACTGGCTACGCCACTCAGCCCTTTGGTCCTGCCCATGGTAGTAGTTACAGTCTGACTAACTTTGGAGTGGACAGCTCTCTTTAGAAAGCTTAGACCAGTGCTACTACTTTAGAATAATGACCCCTTGTCCTTCACTTTGCAGAACCGCAGGGTGCTAAAATACTTTCCGTTCCTCACTGTATATTAGCACTTTCTCTTGTTTAATTGTGTAATAAGGAAATCTACTGACACAAACACAGTCTAAATTAATAATATCATCATACATAGACAAATATTTTTCCTGGGCAAAATAAATATGTAGTATGAGTATGTTGCCATTACCCTGGGGTGCAGGCTGAGCTATTAATCTTGTATTTTGAGCTTGTTCCTATGTTGTCTTCTAGTCCAACATTGCTTGTTTACTGATAGGATTCTTCTGTATCAGCCACTTCTTTTATCTGCTAGTGCTACATACTGTGCAGCGGTCTGTTCTTTCATGACAGTTCCTGTTTCTGCTTCTCTTTCTCATTGGATCTCTGCTGCCTGAAGTATTCAGTAAACACGTTATCACTCACATTTGTTGCTTGGGACTATGGCACTCACTAGTTCTCGGCCTCTTTCCCTCCATGCACTGTACTCTCCATTGTCTTGCACATATCCTTGTCCAGGCAATGGTCATCTCTAAACTTGACTATTGCAACTCTCACCTGGCTAGAGCTTCTGCAGTTACTATCAAACCCCTTCAGATGGTACAAAATGCAGCGTTACTGCTGAGGTGTTATGGAGGCCCAGGATGCTTCGATAGCGGCCTTAAGCTCATCCAGAGTGTTGGGTCTTGTGTCT
>JAUMHJ010000028.1:233091-250823 GCA_032361105.1 Microctenopoma lineatum | reverse complement strand
ATATGGTGGTGGTTCCATCATGTTGTGGGGCTGTGTGGCCAGTGCAGGGACTGGGAATCTTGTCAAAGTTGAGGGACACATGGATTCCATTCGATATCAGCAGATTCTGGAGACCAATGTCCAGGATTCAGTGACAAAGCTAAAGCTGCGCTGGGGCTGGATCCTTCGACAACGACCCTAAACACTGCTCAAAATCTACTATGGCATTCATGCAGAGGAACAAGTACAATGTTCTGGAATGGCCATCTCAGTCCCCAGACCTGAATATCATTGAAAATCTGTGGTGTAAGTTAAAGAGAGCTTTCTATGCTCAGAAGCCATCAAATCTGAATGAACTAGAGATGTTTTGTAAAGAGGAATGGTCCAAAATACCCTTAACCAGAATCCAGACTCTCATTGGAAGCTATAGGAAGCGTTCAGAGGCTGTCATTTCTGCAAAAGGAGGATCTACTAAATATTTAGTTAATTTCTTATTTGTGGTGCATTTATGCACCTGCCTTAATTTGTTATTAATAACAATTATTGCACACTTTTTGTTAATCCTATAAACTTCGTTTAACTTATAAATCAATATCACTGTGTGTGTCTCCTATATGATATGATAAAAAAATTTAATTAAATATAGCATGCCAACAATTTATACAGGAAAATCATGGAAATTGACAATGTTGCCCAAACTTACCCACCCCAGTGTATGTAGGGTGGTTTATGACTTGTCAGACCACAACAGTCTCACACGGTGTCCAGCATGTAGCCCACTTTTCACACATTTACAGCTTAGATAATTGATGAAAGAAATGCTGTTGTAATGCATAAACAAAGGTGTATTCAGACATTACATTGTTGTATGTAAGTAGGAACAGCTGGTCTGCCTTCTTGAGGGGACACAAGTAACACCGTTACTGAACATTATAATTAAAGGAGAATCCAGTGTTTTCCTGCCACCTGCTTTCCACAGAGTAATGACATCAGCTGTCATCGGTGTGTTTCTTCCACATACAATCTGTGAGCACTGTGAGCCTGATGACATCAGTTTGATGGACTCCTAAGCACAGATAGACCAAGATATCTTATTATGAAATATTACCATCAAATGACCAAGACTGAAAGTCAAAACTTTGACATGTATCATGCCAAGATAAGGAGTTGGATCACTGGAAAACAGTTTGGTTTTACTGTAGTGACACCTTTATATCTCAAATGACTAAGTTCAAAAATCACTTGTTTAGCTTTTGTTTGGCCATGCCAGCCGTACTTTATCTTTCCAGGTAAGGCCCTCACTGCTGTGAACTTAGGAACAGAAACTTGAAACTAACCCAACCGGTCTTTAGTGTTGAGTCATCTGAAACATGTGCATGCTTTCACCTAGAACTGTAACTTGTAACTGTAACTTTTGCTCACAGCCCAAGTGTTAAAATTCTCTTTCAATAGTAACTTAGTTTTAAAACATTAATCTCTTTTTAAATATAAAAAACTAATAATCGACTCCTGTCCCACAGCCTCTGCTCCGACATCTTTTGAAGGCAACTATGGTAGGATCATTTACAGAGTGAGGGCTTTTATCGACACACCACGATTTGCCAAAGACTACAGTGCAGAGAAAGCGTTCTACCTGCTGAGCCTTCTCAACCTGAATGAAGTGCCAGACATATGGGTGCGCGACTGTAACTCATCCAACACACTTCCTGTTGCTAACGAGTACTCATCACACTCTACCTGGCAGCTAAATTTTTATATTTGAATGTGTGTTTGTCACCACACTTTGTGTGCGCCACCCTCTCCATGCAGGGGCCCTGTACATCCGCAGTAACCCAGCAGTTCACCTACATGTTGATGAAAACGGGCACAGTGGTGATGAAGGCTCAGACGGACATGAAGGGTTATACCCCAGGCCAGGTCATCCAGGTGACTGCGAACATTCACAACCAGTCTGGAAAAACTACGGGCAACATGGCAGCCAGTCTGATGCAGGTAAACTCTTTTTACAGCTCTGATCATATTTTTTGGGAGCAGATCATTAAGGCCTAGGATCTATGGATTTCTTCATTGTAGGATATTACATTCTAACAGTTACACTTGTAATCAGGAGTGGGCAAGTTAAGACATTACTTACCACCAATAATTATTACATTAATGCATGTTTATTATTGTGATGAAGATCTGTTGCTCACTGAGTCTGAATCCACATACAGACAAAAGATGGGTCACCGTAGGGGTGAGACATTGATTAGTACTGGCTTTGGATTTCTCCAGATTATTGCGGGTACTACTTCAGCTACTGTTCAATCAATTATTTAATTTTTACCATTAACAGTGTGATTAATTATGATTTTTTTTTTATCACTGCCCAGCACTACTTGTAATATTTGACAGTAATGAGTAACATAAAGATATATGATCTGACTATTGTCAAATGAAATCCCATGAACTATATCCTGCAGTGACCATGCACTGAAATGACTTTATGGATCCTCATGTCCACATGTGTTTTCAGAGAGTAACCTACGAGACAAAAAGGCCCACGCATGATCTGAGGATGATAGCAGATGTGGAGGGGGGTGTGGTGAAGCCTGGCAAGGAGGTGGAGTGGAAGGAGCAGATCATCGTTCCTGCACTTCCTCAGTCGTCTCTCGCTGGCTGTGATCTTATAAAGATTGAATATTATGTAAAAGTAAGATTGATAACATCCAGTAGACTATTAGACAATTGTTTAATTGACACTATGTCTGAATGTGGGATGGGATGTTTGCCTTTACACACAAACAAACTGGGGAGGATGTCCATGAGGTTTAGAAGTGAGTTTATGGAAACATTAGACCTTTTTCCAGGAGAGCATTTGAGGTCAGGCACATGTTGATTGGGGTGTGGCTCTGTCCAGTCCAGTCGAGTTTCTCCACACCAACCTTCTTCATCCATGTCCTTGCTTTATTCACTGGATTCATTGATTTGGAGGGTTGTCCAAATAGTTTCAGCAATAAAATCTAGATCCCTCGAATAGTCATAGTTTTAAAGTTAGTGACCCAGCCTGGATTTTTGTTGAATTATCTAATGCTGTTCACATTGACTATACTACAACATTATATATATATATATTTACACATATATTTTGCACACACACACACACACACACTAAGATTTGTGGATCCTGCTCTACATTATTTTCTGCTTAGCAATTCCTAAAGAATCAACCACAAGATCAGGTTGTGAGACAGAAATGCCCACACGTGATTTAACATTCTCTTTATGTCTGATTTAATAGGTCAGCCTAAAATCTCCAGACGTTATGTTGACTCTACCCATCCACATTGGGAATGTCTCACTCGACAAAAAAAGGCATCCTTCTAAAAAAGCAGCTCCTGCTTCCTCCACTGAAGCTAAAACTACAGCAGCCTCTGCTTCTACTACTGCCAGGTCCAATGCCACCACCCCCACAATGCCTCCTCACACTGCCCCAAAACCCACTCCTCGCTCCAGGATGTCCACCCATAGTTCCCCCAGTGCTCCTCCAGCTGACTACCGGGAAGGAGCAGAGGGTGGAAGTCTTGTAAATGATAACTTTCCAAACAAGCGCCAGTCTCAGATGGTGTCACCCAACGCTTTCAGCTACGCTCCTGGCCTCTTTTTCTCCCAGAGCCAGCAGCACAGTGGGCCAGATACAGGAGCCATGGCACCATACCCCCCTGAGAACAGTGCTAGTTCAATACCAGCTCCCCAAGTTCTTCCTCCAGACTACATCTCAGCTTATCCACAAGGTCAGCTGGCCCACCCTCATCCTACAACATCCAGGCACTTGCCATAGCTGTAGATGGAAACAGAGTGCCAGAGAAGAAAGGCAATCTAATTTAGAACAGAATTGACATAACACTGTTTACCTGAGATAATGCCACCTGCTATTTTTATGTATTCATCTCAATGTATTTAAGCATTAGATAAAATATGATCAGTGTTAGGCCGATAAGCTGTACATATTTCATGCATTAGAACCTTTGTGTATTGTATGCAGGGTTACATGTGGAATATGTCATATGTAACACTGTTTGTTACTAACTAGCTGGTCTTTTTTTTTGCTTTGATGGTGTGTGTCTGTTACAGAGGCCCCTCCTTCTTATGACGAGAGTTGCAACACTTGAATTGGACCAGTAGCCAAGAACCTGAACACCAGGATGTCTGTCAAATGGCTCTTTTAAAAACCATTATGGACAAACTGAATGAGCAAGGAGAACTGTGGCTGATTAATTTAGGTTTTAACCCCCCTCATTTTTTTCTTAAGTTACAATCAGCATTCTGAGTTAAAATGAATGTGTAGATAAGCAGTAGCCTCAAAAGAAATGTCTTGGTTTTTAGCACTTTGAATAAAAGAATCATATTTATTTGTTTTTTAGTACAGGAGTTTTTAGTTGTTTGGCTTCTTTGAACTCACTATGTCTAGTCCAGAGGTAGACAACCCTAGTCCTAGAGAGCCACAGCCCTGCTTGTTTTCCAACTATCTCTGCACTTACAGCTTCTAATTGGCTGAACACACCTGATCCAGGTAATCAACAGTTTCTGCTGCTGTTCAACAGCTGTAGGTGCAGGGATGTTTGGAAAACAAGCAGGGTTGCGGCTCCCTAGGACCAAGGTTGCCTACCCCTGGTCTAGTCTAATACCTTTGTTTTTTCATAAGCCAAACAATCAGTAAGCCTGTCAGATTTTATTGGAAACCGGTGAAATCATCCTTATCTGTTAAAGATGCCCGACTGGTGAAAGATGTTTAGAAAGATCATGAGTTTTGGTAAGAGATTGCTGTTTCTGTCTGTACATACATAAATAGTAGCTTTGAAAGGATACGATGCATGATTCCGTTTTAATTGTTTTGCAATGACTGTAGACTTGTAGAAATGATGTAGTAACGTAAATATAAAATGCAAAAGACAAAGTTATGATAATACAACATAACTACATATACATGTACTATATTCTTCATCTGATGGTTGTGCTCATGTCACACATCCCCTTTCTATCTATTTTAATAATTGTACAATAACTTAACATCACTTAACCTTCCTGGTGTTTTCCACATTTATATACTTTAATGTTTCCCAAAACACAATATTTATTTATAGTTTATATGTGTTTTCCAGCTGCTGCATGAATTCTTATAAATGTATTAAACCTTTTTATCTAACAGTTTTATTTTTCTGAGATTTATTTCAGTTTACAGCCATTCCTTTTGTGTGTTTTGGATTTTAATTACTTTGGTGTGTTTCACTGTTCATTTTTTTTCTACCTCTGAATTAATTCTGCTACTGCCACCTGGAGGTACATCTTAAAGACTCAGAGCCACCTTCACCATGCTTTATGGAAGAGCTTGTTTGGTTAGGATCATGAGCAGATCCTTTATTCACACTTTAACCAAAACTCTTTGTAGGAGGTCTCTTGGCCTCATTCCATAAAACCTGGTAAAACTGTTCAGGTTTTGTGGCTCATGAGAGGACCACTGTGATTGTCATTGAGTGGTGGACTCCTTAAAAAAACTGGGGTTATTATATTTGACCCAAACATTTCTGAGCCTTGGTATCTAGTCAGATTGCTACACTAGTTGACTTTACACTAGCCTCCAGTACTACAGTGAGGAATCTTGGACTCATCTTTGATCAAGATTTATCATTTACTTCCTACATGAAAGAATTCTCCAGAACTGCATTTTTCCACCTCAGGAATATTTCTAAGATTAGGAGCATCCTGTCTCAGAGTGATGCTAAGAAACTAGTCCATGCATTTGTTACCTCTAGGCTGGACTACTGTAATTCATTACTGATAGTTTGTCCCAATAACTCACTCAAAAGCCTCCAGTTAATCCAGAATGCTGCAGCCAGAGTTCTGACTGGACTTTACAGGAAAGATCAAATTTCTCCTACATTGGCTTATCTCCCTGTTAAATGTAGAATAGAGTTTAAAATTCTTCTCCTCACATATAAAACACTAAATGAACAGGCCCTCACATATCTTAAAGACCTGATAGAACCTTATTATCCCAGCAGAGCACTTTGCTCTCAGAGGTCTGCTGGTCTACTTGTGGTTCCTAGAGTTTGTAAATGTAGAATGTGAGGCAGAGCCTTCAGCTATCAAGCTCCTCTCCTGTCGAGCCAACTCCCAGTTAAAGTATGGGAGGCAGACACCCTCGCTAGCTTTAAGATTAGACTTAAAACTTTCCTTTTTGATAAAGCTTATAGTTAGAGGTGGATCAGGTGACTCTGAACCATCTCAGTTCAGCTGCTCTACATTTAGTCTGCTGGAGGACCTTTCTGATACACTGAGCTCCTCTCACACTTTTCCCTCTCTGTCCACTTTATGACATCATTGCATGTTAATAACTTTGTTTCTTCTCTAGTTGTGCTTCGCCCTCTTTCTCTCTCTCTGTCTTTCTGGTATCTCTCCTCAGGTATCCTTGACTTTGGAGCTGTAGTTGCTGATTGAACTAAATGTTATATCTCTGCCCTTGTGCAGTATCTTGCCTTAATTTTCTTGCCAAAATGTCTTGCCTCTCTCCCTCAGATCATGTTGATTTGTCATTAACATCTAACAACAAATAATAAATGTGTTCTTTATTCTTGGAACTACGATTACTTATTTTATGATAAGTAATAGTCTTTATTGATCCCTATGAGGAAAATACTAATATCTTAGAGCTATTTGTTCAATATTAATCTTTCGGGTTAATTTGTTTCAGATGAGCCAAATATGTATGTGTGTTGCTCAATACATCTGTATGTATATATCTGCTGTTGACTGTGGATCAGTATATCTCAATACTTTCCACAAAGAGATCAATAAAGTAATAAATCAATTCATATTTTGATCCTAAACCAAAACTCCTGCAGTGTGCATGGACTGTATAACAAGAAATAAAACTTACACAGAATCCACATTTTGGGGGCAATAACTGAACAGCAAATACAAAAACGCTTTTAACAATTTAATGTTCATTTATTTCACTTAATGTTGCTTTGTGTTTTTCTTTGTGGTTAACGAGTGTCATCAGTTTGGTTAAAAACACTTGATGTCAACAGGATTCCCTGTTACTCACTTTCGTTTCTTTTTTATTTTCACAACTTAATCCACGAAAATACATCTGTGGTCTGGGAAACGAAGAGTTCCAGCACGGTATCACTGTAACAAGCTAAAAGTTACAGGGCACAGCATCAACAACCATAAAAAAACTGCTGAAGTCTCCCTGCATCGACTGTTAAAGCGCGCGCGTCACGTGCTCACGGGTGCGGGCGGAAGTGGAAACTATCCACTTCCTGTTCAGCCTTCCACACTCGGCCGTCTACACATACAACAACTGCTGCTGGTAGGAAGAAAGTCTGCCTCACCTTTTCACCACTTTTAACTTGAGTTGCTGTTTGTAACTTTCTGACCCCGCTGCTCAGACTATCGCTCACGCAAGACAGCTTTGCTTCGCGTTATTCTCTCTTTACAGCCAAGTCTGAAAACTTTTTGGTCTGTCGTCTGGTATGTAACGTTACAACTGTGCAGCCATAAACAGCCGGTGCTGCGGTATTGTCAGGGGATATCTTATTGTCTTTATGAGGTTATTCAGTGCTTGTATATTCTGCCTTATATGTTGTTTAAACTCAGATGCATCTGAGGCTCCGTAGTCTGATTCAGGACCTCGAGACAACAATGGATCACAGTGGAGCGAGTGAGGGACCTGAACAAGGCAGGACATCAGCTGGGACATCCATGTTTACCAAGGGGCAAAGATCCAAATTGAAGATAACTCCTTTCCACAGCTCACCCATAGTCCGCAGTGAAGGAGCTTTCCACAGCAAACGACCAGGAGCAGCCTCTGGGAGACTGCTGGCATCTTCTGGAAGTCTGTTTGTGGACACACCTGGACACCTGACTGCTCTACCTGTTAAAGAGACACTTGCTCCTGCTGATGCTGCTCAGAGCTCACCGCACCAAATACCCAGTTCAGACTCTGATCCAGCTTCAACTGGACAAAAAATACTACAAGGTCCTCATGTTGTTAAGGTAACCAGTTAATTATGATGAGCCCTAAAATTAATAATTGACATTGAATAGATGAATTATATTATCTAGTTATTAAGTATTTCCCCCTTTTGTCTTTAAAGCCCGTGAGCAGGAAATCAGCAAAGTCTAGTCTGATGGACTCAGTGAAGTCTGAACCAGCTGAGCTTTGTCAAAGACAGAAAGGCAACGGGAAAGAGAGGAGAGTTGCCTCAGCCTCTGTTAAATCTCGGTCAGGTAAGTGGATCCTTTCTTCATTAAGCTATATGAGTGTGAAACAAACGTTTGTTGCTTGCTGCTGGACAACACAATGTTGCAACAGTTCCTTTTAATGTGGACTGTTTACTGGAGACAGTAAGCAGTGATTGCATATATCGCATTACATGTAACTTCTGTGAAGACTGCACTGTCTGTGTTGTGTGTTGTGATTGGTGTTAGTGTGCTAGTAGTAGTATTTTTCAGATTGACAGTGTTTATGAAATGCACACGAGGCTGAGCTGAAGAAGCTTTTTAATGTTCTAACAGTTGTTTTAATGATAATACCAGCACTGTGGAGAGTTATAAAAATGTGATAGCACAGTTAAATAGATTTATTAAGGTATTGTTTTTAGGTGATGAACTCTGGCTTCTGTTTTTTCTAGCTGGGAAGAGGAAGAAGAGGAAGATGGGAATATACAATTTGGTTCCCAAAAAGAAGGCTAAGGCCTTGAAACAGCAGCACAAGGCATGTCTTTTCATCTGTATATGTATCTCCGAGAGGTTCACTTTTATACACATTTTCCCAACTAATGTTTGTAGCTCTGTACAGAGTCACTGGAGAAAACCATTTGTTATTTGCAGCAGTGCAGATGTTCACGAGTCTAAAAGCTTAACACCTTTACCATTATTTCTGTTCATGAGTGAAGGAATAGTCCAGGACAACCTTCTAATTATAGATAACATTAGTCATGTTCACCATCAAGCGTTGGACACTTGAAAGGCTCTGAAGACATCTGCAGTGATAAATGTTTCCTCTCTTCTTTGTTAATGCTGTACCCCTGCCCTCTCTCTCTTTCTGTCCCATGCTTGTCTTTTGTCCTTCTTGTTCTTCCCTTATGGCTCATCTTCCTGTCTGTCCATTAAATCTATTTCAAAGCTACCATATGCAACTCACACTGAAGATGATTTAACTCTGCTCTGCTCAAATAGCAGTGCCTCAAAGACAGTAAGAGAATTATCCTGAAGTCACTCTGCTCACTTTCTGTCACTTTAAGCAAGGCTCGCTACATATTGACCTTTCCAAACAGCCACACATTGACACATACTGAGAGTTACTCTACTCTAGGTCCTGTCTGTAACATAAAAAAAAAGAAAAAAAGACCTGGCCCGTGAATAAAAAAAAAAAAAAATAGGTCCTCTACTCCCCCTCACTGTGAGTCTGTCCTAGAGACATCTGAAAGTTTAAATGTAATTTGACCAACAGCATTCTACATTTACCTCAAGAGGATCGATAAAGTCAGAATCCAAAGAATCTGTTATTATTGTTATATTATCATAATTATTAAATGTTTTTTATTGATAAGATAATAAAAATTGTCTGATCACAGCAGGTTTATTATTCAACTAATACAACCTCACACAAAAACAACATATTATGTCTTTCACCGTGTCATTATTTAATTAACAATAACCACGAGTGTACAGATCAGTATATAGGAGACATCACTCAGCAGTTCACCTACACCAGAAAGACAAAGGCCACTCGTTTAGACAATGAAGTCAGACTTTTGGAACGTGAAGGTGATTGATTCAAACGAGGTGTGAGAGAAGCAGTTTACTGCAAGATTGAACGACTGCGTTAAACAGCAGAGGTCTTAGACATAATCTAGCTGGGTCAGGTCCACATGCTTTTTCTTCATTTTGGGTACATTCTTGGGTACTATTCTTTTTTTGCCTAATATTAAGACCCGTGATGATCAGATAATTTTTTATGTTTTCACACAAAGAAGACATACGTCATCTGAATTTCGGACAAAGAATTAAAAGAGGTGGTGCTAACCTTGACACATGAATATATTTGTCTGTGAAAACTCACATGGTCATGCTCCAAAAACTGCTCTGCAAATGTGTTAGTATTGTGTTGTAAAATCATCTCCTTTCCATCAGAAGGTGGAGCCAGGAGCTAGAGTGGAGAAGGGCCAAGCTGCAGAAGCTGACACTTTGAAAACTGGAGAGGAGACAACTGTCAGAAATAAATGTCTAATGGAAACAACGCCAGACGAAGATGGCCATGTTGAATACACTGAGCTGGCTTTAGAGTGTCTGGACCTGAAGGCTCAGCAAGAGTTGCTCTCACCCCCAGTGTCTGGTGATCACAACATCTCATTGTCTGCTCGGGTTTTGTAGGATTTATCTAAATTTATGATGTTCCATTTGTCCTGCACACTGCATTTCTACAGTTCCTACAGGTCAGTTTCCTCGTGTGGTGTGTAGTGAAATAATGTGACCTTTGTGTGTAGGTGTAGCAGCGGACACTCGGGTGACAGAAATTGACCTGGCTGAAGAGTTACCTCTGTGCTGCTGTCGTATGGAGACTCCTTACAGTGGAAGCAGTTTATCCACAGTAGATCAGACTTGCATGGCCATGGAGAGTGTGGATGGAGTGGTAAAGATTATTTGAAATACTTCTTATTATTATCTTGAATTATTATGTTGCATTAATTAAACTTGTCTGCATATATGTCACACTGTGCACACACAATTTAGTGACTACTAATAAATAGAAAATGTTTTTTTTTTTTTTTTAAGTTTTTAAAAGATGAGAAAGCGGGATTATATCCGGCTGTTCCACCTGCCACATTTCTGCCGTTTAGACGATGGATGGCCTTTTCGGAAAGACATTACCAAATCATGTTGTGCATGTGTAAATGAGCCTAAATGTTAAAATGACCTAGCTGCAACCCATCTTAACTTGTTGAAAACATTTGGTGCATTATGAAGCAAAGACAAACTGTGGGGCAGTTCAGTTTTAGCAAAAATATTAACTTTCCACTTTTGTCACATATTTGCGCTATTTTTAATCCACTAAATGTTTGACGTTTTTGCAAATTATTGCATTCTATTTTCATTTAGATTTTAGATTTTGTGCTAGGTTATTTTTGTGAAATCCTACTTGACTTTCTCTCCACAGCTGATTCGTTGCAAGATGCAAGTGATAAAGACGGAAATGATGCGGCCCTCCAACACGGTTCATCTACTGGTTCTGTGTGAGGACCACCGAGCCGGCATGGTCAAGCACCAGTGCTGTCCTGGCTGTGGGCTCTTTTGCAGAGTGGTGAGAGGAACACTTGAGACCTTCTCTTGTTAGATACTGTATCATATACATTATTCAATTCAGAACTAATCAGTGTTCATTTTTTTATTTTAAGACTTCAATAAGAAACACTTTAGCCAGATTTCACACAGTCATAGGTGAATAATATAGAGGGTGGAGAGTGCCACAATTCAATGAATTTAATAAGCATTTAAATAAATTCATTAAATTATTAAGTACTGAAATGAATTCACAATAATTTATTGACTTTATCAGTAACGAATATACTCATTTCATTATAAAAAGTATATATATATTTTTCATTGTCTATTTATTTATTTCATGGTCTGTACTGCACACAGACTTTATTAAATAAGTAACCAAATATTTAATAAATTATATATAATTCATTAAATATATAAGTAAGTAATAATTTTTGCATTTCATATTTAAAAAAATTGGATCGGTAAAAGTGATAAAATTATTGAATGATGTGCAGAAACACAGATCATTTAAAAAAATGAATAGTAAAATAAGTCTAGATCTTTTTTTTAATGTATGTATTTGGTTACTTATATACAGTATGGTGCAAAAGTTTGGGCAACCATATCAATGTTTATGATTTTCCTGTATAAATCAGTTGGTTGTTAGGATAAAAAAATTCAATAAAATATGTCATATAGGAGATACACAGTGATATTTGACAAGTGAAACGTTTCTAGGATTTACAGAAAGTGTGCATTAATTGTTTAAACTAATTTAGGCAGGTGCATAAATTTAGGCACTGTTGTTATTTTATTGATTCCAAAGTCTTTAGAACTATTATTATTATTGAAACTCAAATTGGCTTGGTAAGCTCAGTGACCCCTGACCTCCATACACAGGTAAATCCAAATATGAGGAAAAGTATTTAAGTGGGGGGCAATTGTGAGTTTCCCTCCTCTTCGAATAGTCTCCAAAGAGTAGCAACATGAGGTCTCAAAACAACTCATAAAAATCTTGAAAACAATCATTGTTCACCACCATGGATTAGGGGAAGGACACAGAAAGCTGTCTCAGAGATTTCAGCTGTCTGTTTCCACATTTAGGAACATATTGAGGAAATAGAAGACCACAGGCACAGTTCACGTTAAGGCTCGAAGTGGCAGACCAAGTAAAATCTCGGATAAACAGAAGCGACAACTGGTGAGAACAGTCAGAGTCAACCCACAGACCAGCACCAAAGAGCTACAACATCATCTTGCTGCAGACAGAGTCACTGTGCATCATTCAACGCACTTTACACAAGGAGATGCTGTATGTGAGAGTGATGCAGAGGAAGCCTTTTCTCTGCCCACAGCACAAACAGAGCAGTTTGAGGTATGCTAAAGCACATTTGAACAAGCCAGCTTCATTTTGGAATAAAGTGCTGTGGACTGATGAAACTAAAATTTAGTTATTTGGGCATAACAAGGGGCGTGGTGTGCATTAAAGAGAGCTTTCTATGCTCAGAAGCCATCAAACCTGAATGAACTAGAGATGTTTTGTAAAGAGGAATGGTCCAAAATACCTTCAACCAGAATCCATTGGAAGCTATAGGAAGCGTTTAGAAGCTGTCATTTCTGCAAAAGGAGGATCTACTAAATATTGAGTTCATTTCTTTTTTGTGGTGCCCAAATTTATGCATTTGCCTAATGTTTAAACAATTATTGCACACTTTCTGTAAATCCTAGAAACGTTTTACTTGTCAAATATCACTGTGTGTGTCTCCTATATGATATGTTTAATTTAAATTTTTTATCGTAACAAACAATGATTTATACAGGAAAATCATGAACATTGACAATGATCCTTATTTACTTACTTATTTACTTACGCACCCCACTGTATTTAATACATTATGTGAAAACACTCTTATTTCCCTAATCTTTCAGTTTACCTTCTCATTTGTTTCCATCTGTCCCACAGGGCACATTTATGGAGTGCAGACCATATGGCAACATATCCCACCGTTTTCACCGTGACTGTGCCTCCATCTTGAAGCATCGCAGGTTTTGTCCCCATTGTGGAGAGGATACCAATGGCGCAAAAGAGGTTACAATGCTGAAAGCAGAACAGCTACCCTCTGTACCTAGATCAAACCCTGTGGTGTCACTTCCATATTTGCTTACCACAGCCACTCAGTTATCAGTACCAAACATGCCTGGTGTTCCTAAGATACTGAGAGCTAAGAAGACCAGCAAGCCCCAGAGTAGCCAAGATGAGAGCCCGAGCAGGTTATTATGATAAATTATGATCCTGATTACGTCCTCTCATCTTTTCATACAGCAAACATAGAAATACCACTTGTTCTTCTTCTGAAGTTAAATAAAAATGTTACGGCTTTGTTTCTCTCTTCAGGGGAAAGGGTGGGAGTTTCTGTGCTGCAGATCAACTACCTAAAGAGTCACTAGAAAACATCCTTATGGCACTGGATGATGAGAAGTAAGGTTAAACACCAAACAGTTTGATATTAACTGGCAAAATTGTGCAGTGTTGGTGACAATTATCATGTTTTTTTCAGCCTGAAACCAAAGAAAGTAAAGTACCCCCCCAGGCAGCTGTACATCTCTGCAAAACAAGGAGAGCTGCAGAAGGTCATTCATCTCCTAGGTAAATATTATTTCACATCAAGTGGGTTGAACTACAGTGACTCAATATATGTATTGTGTATGTATATTATCACACTGATTGACCAAATACTGCACGTTGCAGTTGATGGGAAGGACCCCAACCTTTTAATGGAGGGCCAGAGTAAGCGAACCCCTCTTCATGCAGCAGCTGCTGGGGGTCATCAGGAGATCTGCCACATGCTGGTTCAGGTAAGGAGACTTGCTGCTTCCACCAGAACTATGGCTGCAGGATTAACTGAAGGCTTTTTAAGAAGTCAATGTAATACCAGTGAATTACAGAAGTTCAATCTAGAAGTAACACTTAGGATGCTCCTTATTTGAGCAATATTCCTAAGGTGGAGAATGTCCTAGAGATTTATTTTATGAGGTTTTGAGGCCAAAGATTAAAACTAGCTGAGGGCTAGATTTGAGTGATTATGAAGTGGATTATGTTACCTTCAACCCAGCTCTCTGACACATCCTGTTTACACTGCTTGTTGAGAAGACACAAGCAGTTACTATTCGGGTTGAGTAAATTAAGAGTAAGAGCCATTATAACACTCAAGCTTGTCAAGAAAAAACATGCTAGAAATTGTCAAGTGCTAGACAATTTCGTGTGTGTAAATACGATAAAATGCACACAGGCTGGGGCTAACCTGGACATGTTTGATGAGAAGCAGAGAACACCTCTGATGGAAGCATGTGAAAAAAAACATTTGGACACAATGAAGTACCTGCTGAGGGCCGGAGCATCTGTCAGCCACAAGGTGGGTCATTGTGATGTGTTCTCAGCTTCTGTGTCTTCAACCATCACTGTCAAATTTCACTCTTTAAACTACTGTCATTGGTATTATTTGTTCAGTCATTATAACTTTAATATTTATACTGGTTAAAAACACAGTTCAGTGGGTTTAGAGGCAACACAACAGTTACAGAGCATTAGTGCCATTGGATAGTGGCACAATTCAAAATAACTGATAAATGAGTTTTCTCTATCTTCATGTAAGCTATTACTCTACACTGTTTACTGTAGTAAAAGCGAGAGTACAGTTTGCTCTGTCAGTGTAGCAACACAAAGAGATAAAAAGCTGAACGTGCTCTTTAACATGAGTCAGGTCAATATGTCATGGTATAAGGTCGGGTACAATGACTCATATTTGTCGATGCTTGGGGGGGGGGGTGAGGGTGAGTTTTAATTAACTTTTTATCCCTAACCTTATCTGTTAGAGATGTTCTCTTAAGGACTGAAGTGTTAATAAACACTTTTGGTCTTTAAAAGTGCTTGTTCCAAGGAGTACAGAAGCCATGTGTGATATTTTGGATTTCAACACTTGTGGCGGGAGTGCACTACTCAATGTGAATCCTGTTGTCATCTCAGGATATTATGGGTTTTACCTGTCTGCATCTGGCAGCTAAACTGGGACATTATGATATAGTCAATCATCTCATCTCCAAGACATCGAAATACATCAACTGTCAGGTAAAACTCATGCTGACTCATTCACTAACTGCTGCTCTGCTTGAGTTCTTGTGAGTTTTACAACTTCCGTTTGTTCAGGATGATGGTGGTTGGACTCCTATCACTTGGGCCATTGAGCATAAACACAAGGAACTGGTATACCTGCTGCTGGCCAGAGGGGCTGATGTCAACATCAGAGATAAGGTCAGAGCACATAATACACTGTCTTACTGCTGTGCCACACGCTCCTTTACACTGTGTGAAGAAGTCTGAAGTGTGATCACATGAGATCAGTTTAATTATCAGTTTTACTACTAAACCGAACAAAATACTAGTGATCCACAATGGCAGTGGCTGCTTGTCACCTAGGCAGACAGGAAGCATATCTCAGGAAACATATCTCATAGCTTTCATAACTGAAACATTATGCTGTGGCAAAAACTGTAAACGAACCTTATGGAATTTTTCAGATTTTTTTTTAGTTCTCATGTGATTGATTATACATGATCATTCATCTGTAGTGAAATGGAAATAATTCTTTATGTGATCATTATTTATTTATGTCTATGGCTGCTCACTCTGGAACTCTAAGAATACTAAGATGTTGCACAACGCAGGATGCTCAGCGCGGTGCCCAGAAGCCCGGAGTCACAACTTAACTTGTAAAGAAAACATTGGAGCCTGTTAACAGTTCTGCTCTTGAGTTATATGCAAATTATGTTCAGTTCAAATTATTTAAATAATTCTGAATGTTCTCAAGACACTTGCATGGTAAGGTTAGGACCTCACAGCATTATGGAAACAACCCAAAAAATTGCCCCTGACCTGTACGAGGTGACAGTGGAGCAGAAAAACTCCCTTTAATGATGAGACTTCCAGCAGAAGCAGTCTGGCCGTCCCTCCACCTGTCTCAACTAGTTTGAGTGAGTGAAAAGTGAAAAGAGAAAATAAGAACAATAACACACTGATCAGGTTGGCAGGACCAGCTACTGAACACCTACTCTCATCTCTGCCAAGACTATTTGATATTTACTCAAATTCAAACAGGAATTGTGAGTTTAAACCATCCCTTCTTGGCTAATAGTGTTATTATTTGTTGCCTTGATCATGTCAACCACTGGGTGAACAACTTTAGTGGGTCCTCATGTAAATCAAGTTGTAGGAACATGGTCTTTGTAAAAGCCTGTAATGTTAGTGTCCTTCTGTATTTATCAGAACACCATGTTAACGCTGACCTCTGATCTGCCGCTTGTTCAGGAAGAGAATGTCTGCCTGCACTGGGCAGCTCTGTCGGGTTGTGATGATGTTGCCCAGGCTTTGCTGGAGACTCGGTGTGACCTCAACGCTGTGAATGTTCATGGTGACTCGCCGCTTCATGTTGCTGCCAGAGAGAATCATCTGGAGTGTGTGATGTAAGTGTGTAGTCTGGAACCAGAGCTTTTATTGAGTTGCTATGTAAAACCTGCCTTGAAAATATAAAAAATAGAAGTGGTGCAAGATTCAGATCTTACTGGATCTGTTTGCAGCTGAGTGTGAAACTGCTGGGAAGAGAATCAGCACCTGCAAAATATGATTTTACTTTACTTTACTTTACTTTACTTGGCAGACGCTTTTATCCAAAGCGACTTACAAGGAGCTAGCGCTAGGTGTCTGGCTCAGAGACACACCTGGTATGGGATGGATTAGGAGTCAGACGGGGTTCGAACCCACAACCTTCTGCATCCCAGTCTGACGCATAATCCATTGAGCTACCAGGCTCCTCAGCCCAAAAATGGTGGAGTGCCCTCTCAGGGTTGGGAGTAAGATCCTGCCCAGTTTCTCTGGTGTGTTGTTTACGAGTAAGGGTAGAATGTTGTGTAAGAGCACCAGGTGGATTGGGGCACCGTCTGTAGTGAAGGTCCATCTACATTCTCACCCTAGTCTATGGTGATGAGCTTTGTGTAGTGACCAAAAGGGGCTCAGAGTATGAGTTGGCTTGGGCATCTAATTATGATGCCTCTCTACAAACCCACACCCCAAGGAGAAGACCTTGGGGAAGACCCAGGATGGTCAAGAGACACAGTACCTCCAGCGTGTCCTGGGAAGTCTGGTAGCCCTGCTAAAGCCCTTTTCAAAAATATTTGTGTATTTGTTCACATGCCATCCAAAAAGCTGCATCATAAAAAATTTGCTTTTTAAAGCACCAAATATGACCCAGAAAGAAGACTCAGGGCTATTGAGACGTTAGAGTCCTGTTTCAGCCAAGAATGATGCAACACTTACCGTATTTTTCGCCATATAAGACGCACCGGCATATAAGACGCACCCAATTTTTAAGGAGGAAAATCTAGGAAAA
>JAUMHJ010000028.1:214676-227898 GCA_032361105.1 Microctenopoma lineatum | reverse complement strand
TGCAGGTGTTTGGAGTTAATTAGTTGATTCAGATGATTAGGTTAATAGCTCGTTTAGAGAACTTTTTCATGATATGCTAATTTTTTGAGACAGGAATTTGGGGTTTTCATGGGCTGTATGCCACAATCATCAATATTAAAACAATGAAAGACTTGAACTACTTCAGTTGTGTGTAATGAATCTAAAATATATGACAGTCCAATGTTTATCAGTACATTACAGAAAATAATAAACTTTATCACAATATGCTAATATTTTGAGAAGGAAATAAATGCAGAAAAAATTACAAAGAATGTACGCTTAAATTGAAACAGAATTTTAATAGTTTCCTTAAAGTAGTATCACTTCTTCTTCTTCTGTGGGCATCGCTCTTCTTCGTCTAATCATTTCTGGCAGGCCAAACACCAGCATAGTGCTATGCTGATACCCCTTCAGCGCTGCTAACGAGTTTAAGGTTTAAGGTCTTAGACCACAGGAAATCAAAAACTGCATTAACTGCGTTCACATTAAACGTTTCACAATAATTAATCAAGGTAACGCGATAATTTGACAGCACTAATATATACGTATACATACTCCCCACTCGCCCTTTTCTTTTTGGGCGGTCTTTGTCCATCAAGCTCAGGTCTTCTACAAGAGGCCACGGGATCTGCTGAAGCCATTCTACCAGTTTGGGCATCACTGCCCAGTGTTCAAATTACTACTGGGACCACTGTTACCTTCACTTTCCACATCTTTTCTAGCTCTTCTCTCACCCCTTGTATTACTCGAGCTTCTCGTGTCTTTTCTTCCTGATGTTACCGTCGCTTAGGATAGCTACATCTATCACTACAGCCTTCTTCCTCTGCTCGTCCACTACTACTATGACCGGTTGGTTAGCCATTACCAGTTTGTCAGTTTGTATCTGGAAGTCCCACAGGACCCTAGCCTTATCATTCTAAGTCACATTTGGAGGTGTCTCCCATCTTGACCTTGGGACTTCCAGCCCTTATTCGGCACAGATGTTCTGTGCACTATGCCAGCTACTTTGTTATGGCGTTCCATGCAGCCCAGCCTGCTAGCATCTTGCACCCTGCTGTTATCTGCTGGATTGTTTCAGTGGCATCTTTGCACAGCCTGCACCTGGGGTCCCGCCTGGTGTGGTAGACCCCAGTCTCTATTGGTCTTAAACCTGAGCTCCTGTGCTGCCATGATCAATGCCTCTTTTATAGTTCCAAGCATTCCAGAATCCATGTGTGAGGCATTGACTCGTAGGCTTTTATTGTAATTAATCCAGGTACTCAGGTTGGTATGTCTGGTCTTACTGTCTTGACTGACTGTTGTATCTACCAGTAGCTGGTGTTAGTCATGATCTTATTTCTCAGGTCAGCTGCTGTTGTATTTAGCCTACTAGGGCTTGTTGCTCTTGGGGCTTGGTATTCAATCTCAGAGTGTGGGGATGATGATGATATCTCCCCCTCTGACCTGTTGTCCTGGTCCGGGGTTACTTGTATAGTAGTGTGTGTGTGTGTGTGTGTGTGTGTGTGTGTGTGTATACCCAAAACATCTGTAATGACTTACAGTAGTCTAATCTGGAAGCAGCAAATGCAGTGACTAGTTTCTCGGCATCACTTTGGGACAACTGTTTTTATTAAATACAACATATTTGTGACATGTATTATTTAGGAAGATTACACACATATACACATACACACACAAACCTAATTTCTTAATGTCATGCATCAGTCGATCATTCATTTGTAAAATGTAGAACACCTGTTGTAAAGATAGATGTATGTGTAGTTGCGTCAGTGCTGTCTTTTTTCTGCCCTATCTCATTTATTTACATAGTTACTTACATTCATTACCTGTTTTGTCCAGGTAAGAGACGTACACTGTATTGATGCAAGACTCTTTGGCAACATCGGCCGATTCATCAACCACCTATGTGAACCCAACCTTGTGGCTGTGAGAGTGTTTACCATGCACCAGGATCTCCGCATCCCCAGGATTGCCTTCTTCTCCAGCAGATCCATCAAAGCCCAAGACCAGATAGGGTGAGTGTTGGAAAGAAAAAGAACCTTAAAATAATGATCCTATAATGGCTGTGTTTTCTTCCTCACCAGGTTTGACTATGGCAATCACTACTGGAGGGTAAAGAGCAAGTATTTCAGCTGCCAGTGCGGTTCTGTGAGATGTCGTCACTCTGCTGCTATCATAGAAGCTCACTGATAACCACTAATTCATATTTTCTGTTTGGTCACATCACACACCATTTGAAGAATGGTGCAGCTCACCACAGCAAATACAAACAGCAAATACTACCTGTCAGAGCTGGTTAAAGTAAGAGCCAACAGTCAGTTTCACATTTGCCTACTAGGCCTTTCAATACTGTATAATGTTTTAGTTGTGAGTAGTTTAGTCTTTTCTGTGAATATGATTTTGACTACATTTTATTTAGCATTAAACATGTTTTAAAGCTAATTGTTGTCTTGAACTTTAATCTATAAGAAAAATTAGAATCAGAGTTTATATCTGTTCTCTGATTGTCTTTGAATATTTCTTTTTATTATATATATATTTTAAATAAATCAACTTTCTCCAATGAGTTTAGATGTTTACTTGTTCTCCCTTTTGTCATTGAATAGCTTTACTATTCTGTGTACAGAGGGCACTCATTCCATATGTTATAATGCTATTGCAGTTACATTTATGTTTTGACACAATTTCCCTACAATCTGATTTACTATGTGTTCATGTGTATCTAAAAGAAAAACATGTATGTGTTGGGGAAAAAACTCCTATTGTGAAAGTGCTCACGGAAGCGTGTTTGGTTCTTCCTTGTAACTTGACTGGTGTCATGAGTGCGCTTTCCGTCTCCTCCCTGTTGCTATGGAAACAGGGCCGGTCCAGGTGGGGCCGCTGACTGGCGTCTTGTCGGTCACGTGGGGTCTGTCTGTCTCTACAGTCACTGGCTTCGAGTTCGTGGAAACAAGTCACTGAGCCGTGATATGTCATTGGTAAACGGTTCAACGTGGTGCGAGGCGCCTTAAAGACGTCAACAAGCCGGACAAATAGAATGTGGTTTTCGGACGTTTCCTGGAGGAAAATCGCAGTGACGGTTCGCGTTGTTTCCTGACTCGTAGTATTTAGTGTTCACCTTTGTGTATGTACATATACCTTGTATATAGTTTGAAAAGGAGCCTCCTGTATCATGGGCTGGTGCCGGGCGCTGACGCCGGGACAGTGCTCCGCGTGAGAAGAGCTTACATGAAGCCTGATGGAATACGGTTGTGTGAACTTCTCGCTCGAGGAATGAAAATCAAAGATTCGTTGTCTCTCATTAAATGTTTGACTCCTGTGATCGTGGACGAGACTCGCAGCGGAAGGACCTGGAGGACGGGGCCACAGTGCGAGTTGTGATGCTTCTTCTCTTTTTATTTTCTCTCAGTTTTGTTTTCTCCAGAAAGATCTGTGCTATCCCACAATGGCTCGCTTTGAAGACGAACTGTCCAGCCGCTATGGAGGCAGCGGTCCCGCGGGCACGAACAGAGGGGCCAGCCGGCAGCCGGGGCCTCCGGGGGGCCAGAGGATGTACAAACAGACAATGGCCCAGAGAGCCAGAACCATGGCCATTTACAACCCGATACCAGTCAAACAGAACTGCCTCACTCTTAACCGCTCGCTGTTCATCTTCAGTGAGGATAATATCATACGGAAATATGCCAAAAAGATCACGGAATGGCCATATCCTTTCACCCCAGTCTGAGCACGCCGAACTCCGCCGGGGAAAATGTCCATGTGAGGTTCCGTGTTTACCGCTGAAGATACTCTAAGATAGAATATGCGAGATGATGCGAGCTTAATTTGACACACACTCATGTGTGTGTACATATACATGAGGTGAGAAAGCGCTTGTCAGAGTTTACGACGGGCGGCAGCCTGCGCCTCACTGAGAGCTGCTACAAAAGCATTATTACCTTTCATTTAGAAAGACTGTTGCTAACATTACTCAGATGAAGTCATTCCATCAGTAGTTAGAAAAGGTAGAGCTGCGTCACATGTTGCTTGTTCTTACATTTGTCTTCTAATACAGAACCCTAGTCAGTGTGTCTTATTTTCTCAGGCTGTTTTCTAATCCAGGATTATTTGGAATCCAGAAAAGTTTCTGTTTGTCTTTGTTGTAAGCAGATAGATTTGATCTGGACACAGCAGGCAGGTTTGAAGTTGATGTACACCAATGTGGATGTTTGCTTGGTACACAATGACGAGACTCGTCGTTGTGGAGGCCGTAGTCTGCAGGTGGTGCTGTCCAGAGTGCTGAACACCCAGCAAACATCAGGCTGGTCCTTAGCATCAAGGCAGTCGCAAGCTGCATGGGTGTGACGCTAAACAACAAGCTGTAGCCATAAAATGCTGCAGGATGCACGGTCCACATTAGCTACTGGTGTATTTTGAATTCATCACTGTAGGTGTCCAAAAATGAAGCCTTGGCAAAACAAAACAAAATCCTACTAATATCTCAATGATTATTTCAATACAACATACATACAAGTGAATTATGAACTTAACGGTTTTAGTAATTGTAAATTATGTTTATCATATCACTCCACAAACTGGACCTAGTCTCCTACAATCACATTTGCTGTAAATGATTATATGAGCATGAAATCCACCTGTGGATTTTGGTGTATTGACTCACCAACAAAAATAATTTCTCAATTATCAGTGTACAGGTCCTTAAGAGAGGGCAGAGATGCACCAGTAATCTTCTCTGCAGCTCTGACTGTGCACTGCAGTCTGTGTTTGTCCTGTGCAGTCTCACACAACACCTTACATGTTTTAAGGTTACATGTTTTCTAATTAATGCACATTAAGTTGTGTAATAGATCCTCCCTAAGAGACTGCTGAGTGAACATTTCTCACGCTTTAATGTCGCAGTGCATTACTGACCACTTTATCCTGATGCAGAGCAATCATGGATTAGCTGCAGAATTAACCACTGTGGCTATGAGAAGCTGGAGGATCAGTGGCTGGAGACCGTTTATTTGAGGACTCTCTCCCGGGGAGCGTGTTTGTGCGCTTGTGTTGATGACGCACCAGCAGTGAATGCAGGAAGAGGAAATGCTGTGTATCGTCTCTGAAAATAACCAGAAACTCTCCTCTTACTCAGTCCTTCAGAAGTGTTTCAGAAGTGTAGCTGGAGCAGAACAACTGTTTCAGTTTTATTTGACAAAATGAGAGTTCTTCTTTAAGAATCTTTATTTAACTGTCTAAAAACTAGTTTGTGGAGTTAAAGTGCCAGTTCACCAAATCTACACATTAAGTAATTAAGTTTATTAGTCATTCCTAGCTGTGGAACAGGAAATCTATATGGTGAGGTAAATGTTTAGAGTCATTTTTTGTGTCTAGTGTCAACTCCTACCTGCATATAATTAGTATGTAATGTAGATGCTGTATGGTCTTTCTTTTGATGATCTTTTCTTCTGAAGATGAGAGACCAATGCCAAACCTTGACATTTTTTATTCATGCATGAGCAGCAAAACAATTTACTATGAAATGTAACCATTTCAGCATTGTCTTGATTTGACAAGCCATAATTGACATACATAACCAAACACCCAGCAACAGTTCAGACGATGAATTTGTTGCTTGTCATGTTCCGTGTCCTTCTGTGTTGTTTTAATACTGTGGCTTGTACTTGTGTGTGTAGAAACCAGTGAATTCCTTAACATCTTCACTCCATTTGAGTACATGATCCTGGCCACCATTATAGCAAACTGCATCGTGCTGGCTCTGGAGCAACATCTACCAGCCTTGGACAAAACACCGATGTCAGAGCGATTGGTAAGTTGTCACATGACAGCTTTCTGTTTCCAGTCTCTGTATATGTCACACAACAGACAGATAAACTGCAGTCACTGTAAAGATTTGAGCATGTTTGAGCTGTTTGATTTCTGTCTGCGAGGGAAATAATTCTGCAGTTGCAAAGCAACTCTAGCACTGTAGGCTTAGAAAAAGTATTCAGGGCTTTCTTTCATTTCCTCTGCGTATCATTACCCCTGCTGTGCCATCCCCCCACCCCAGCTGTTAAATCTTAAAGAAGCAAGTGCTGTGAGTCCTTTTGTCCAATCAAAGAGCTGGAGGTGTCTCGGGAAGTTGTTTTAAGATCATATGTCACTCCCTGAGGCGAGGAGCCTCTATCTGCCCTCTGTCTTTACCCAGCTATTATCTAGCCCCAATGAGTGTCTTAATCGAGGACACACCTGGCATGGGGTCATGGGCTAAGGCGGGCTAGGACTCAGTGCTAGGATTCAAACCTGCCACCTTCTGCATCCCAGTCTGATGCTTATCCTATTAAAGCCACCAATAAACCTTCTGGAGACCAGTGTCTTGACTCTTGTAAGGAAGCTGTGGCTCTGTGTGTGCTAGAACTGAAACAGTTATAGTCAACATTGACTAAACTGTTGTTCATTTATGTTACCAGGAATGTGTGTATGTATCTTATTACCAAGAATATATTTGGAAGAAGTAGTACTTTTTTGTGTTTTGCTTTAGCCATCATAGCCAGTGTGCAAAGTCAGTCCTCATGCTTGAAATGTATGAGTAGACTGGACACGCTCGTATTTGAGAAATATAATTCCGACAGTTCTTGATCACTTTAAAAAAGTATTAACACTGAGTACCCAGCATACAATGCGTGTCATGCATAAAGGTCATATCTAGTCTAATCAACTTATTTGCATAATAAAACTCATATAACTCCTAGAAGTAGAAACAATTCATAAAATGACAGTAGAAGTTGTAGCTGCTATGCCTATACATAAAACCTAAAGAGAGGCTGCTAGAAATGAAATTGACGCACTCAGCTTGAATAACGCTGTCCAGGCATTTCTTCAGATGCAGAAGATCGCAGGTTCGAAACCCTGTCTGACTCCTAGTCCATCCCCTACCAAGTGTGTCCTTAAGCCAGACATCCAGTGCTGGCTCCCTGTAAGTCGCTTTGGATAAAAGGAACTGCCAAGCAAAGTAAAGTAGTGTGGAAAATTCTACGTTTAATGGTGAATTATTTTATTGTACACAAAGTCTCCAGGCTTGCTGTGTTGCACATGTGACAGTCCATATATTTCTCATAGGTACAAAACCTTACAACTGGTGATTGAGGTGGACGACCACATTTTTTAGGACCACTTACAAGTGGTCAAAAACTGTTCATCGAGCAACACCTGACATCTGCCTGATTCCTACCTTTGAAGGGGCATACCCAGATAATATATATTACTCTCTTACACACCAGCTCCTAATTGTTAGCCTTAAATAAATAAATTAAAGAGCCATAATTTAAAGCGCTGAGTGTCTTGCTAAGGGAGACACCTGGTATGGGGCTGCAGATGGGAATCAATCCTGCTATCTCTGCATCCCAGCCCTCTGCCTTAACCAAATTTAATGAATGTGACACTTTCCTAGTGGGAAATAGCACAGGAGACATTTTCCAGAAGGGTTTTTCTGTCTCTGTAAAACAGCTTAGGAATTTCTTTCCTTCTCTCTCTGTTTATTTCGTAGCTGCTCTTCTTTTTTCATCGTTTCTGATGGTCACATAAAGGGCCCTGCTAGTATTAGCCTTTTGCTCAGCCCCTGAAGGACGTCCAGTTTTTGCCCTCCTTGGCCCCCAAATAAATACAAACATTTTTTTTAATCAGAAGAACAATATAGCCTGGACCTGGAAGGTCACATGTGATGACCACTTACAGTCAAAAACTCACATCAGAAACAGACAAAAGCAAACTAGCGCAAGCTGCTCACTCTAGCAAAGTCTGGACACAAACAAATCAGCTGTTTTGTATTCTTATATGTGATATTATTTTTTACACTTTTTATGTTCATTTTAAGTGTTTTAGTTTACAAAAGGAAGATTAACTATTGATTCTAATGGGAAATACATTTTGTTAAGCAAAGTCATGATTTCTTGTTTTCGTTGTTTAAAGGTAAATACTGAAATGCATTACAAAGCAGTTAATGTTCTGTTGAACCGCAGCACTATGTTGAAGATTTTTTCCTCCATCCACTATATAATTAGACACTTATTAGGTGAATAAATATTGCTGTGATGTAAAACACGGAATTCATAAGCATAAAAGTAGAAACCTTTGCAAAAAATAATAAAGCAAGTTAGGAAACAACTAAATGGATTTCATTGGGTCCTACCCACTGTTGCCCCTTTTTCAATTCAGTAAATAGTCATTGTTTGTCATTTCTTTAAATAAGCCTTTAAAACCTTACTGGCTTGCCTGAAAGAAGAAACAACATGAACCATACATATTGGTTGTTGATGCTGTTCACTGATGACAAATAAAAACCTGCTTATTCTATTCTGTTTTTCTTACAGGACGATACAGAGCCCTACTTTATTGGAATATTTTGTTTTGAGGCTGGCATCAAGATCATTGCTCTAGGTTTCGCCTTTCACAAAGGCTCCTACCTGCGTAATGGCTGGAATGTAATGGACTTTGTGGTGGTCCTAACAGGGTGAGTAGTACTGGCCTAATGGCTTATACAGTTGCTAAGTGACAGAGCTGATGGGCAGCAGAGATTAATGATGGGAGGGGAGTGTGTGTGTGTGTGTGTGTGTGTGTGTTTTTGTTGCATTTCTATTGATGAGTAGAGCAGAGCCTTTACAAATGGCAGGGAGTTTTTTTCCTGTGTGAATGAACACAGTCCTCATAAGGTGGGACCGTCTGCATTAGAGTTGGAGATAACAGTTAAGTCAGTGCTCACACAGTGCAGAAATTAGTGCAACATAGGATTTCATTCCCAGCTGATACATTAATAATCGTTAGCTTCTTTAGTTACTTTAAGCTACCTATATATTGTATAGGGATATAGACCTATACAGCTAAATAAATTACATAAACTGTCAAAAGTCACATAAAATACAATATTAATACTACATTAACCACAAAGGATTGAATAATAATAAGAATAATTTGTAGATACAACAAAACACAGCTGTACCTTTACTGTGCATTTATGGGACTTAAGCTATGGAATTAACAAGGTGCTGTGACTATAGTTTTGAATGACACTAGTGATTAACTGCTGACCTCAGTGTCCCCAACTGATGTAATGTTTGTCTGACTTATTGTTAAAATGCACAAGAATGTTATTATTTTTATTCTGTCATCTCTGATTGTGGAGGAAACAAAGTGAAGTAATAGTACTGTTGGTGCTGGGGGATGGATAGATGGAAAGCAGACAACACTTGAGTGCTGGGGGTTGGTGAAGATGGGTGGGAGTGGTGACAGAGGATGCTGTTATGCTGCAGAAAGTCCCTAGGCACCTTCTGGTACCAACAGGGATTAGGCCAGCCTCCCTTAAATAAGAACACTGGGCTTTGTTCGGTCTATCTATTGAGAATTGTAAGTCAGCATCAATTCCCAAAACCTCTTCAATAACCACGCCCCTCCCTGGAGGTGATGGTGCTAGAAAAGCTGAAAAGAAGAGGAAGCAGTTGGGGGAAAATATAATAAATATCGACTGAATGAGTCTGGATTTGTTGGCAGGAAGCAGAGATGTATGCGTGTGCATGTGTGTGTGTGTACATATGGGTCAATAGGGGTTTTATTTTAGGACTATACCGTGTTTTTATATGCTTTTTTCACTTCACCACAAACCATCAATAATGGTCTAAAGTCAACAATAGTTATTTCAGATGATTCATCATAAGTGTGTTACTTGTGCATGCATTTTTTAGCTTGTTATGTCAAATTTAATATTAAATTGCCCACAGAGCTTAACTATATCTGAAAGTAGATTAATCGAAAGTTTTCTTGTTCACAGTAGATTTTTTAGTCTGAGTAAGGTATTTATCGTTTAGGTTAGTTTTACTTTACATCTGCCCTCAATAGGGGCATAAGGGAATTTGTTAGATGACACAGTAAGGGCCAGGGGATGTAGATGTAATAGCCCCACCTCTGACAACCCCTTCTTACCCCATAAAGTGGGTTAATGTGTGAGTTGGTTTTTCTAGGAATAGTTGAAAAGGCAGCATGATAAATAAAGAACTATACTAAGCTGTTGTTATAATAACAATAATGAATACTTTATTGATCCCCTTGGGGAAATTGTTGTTTGGACAGCTGCTAGACCTGTGTCTGCGCTACTACGGGGTATCGGTGTCTTGTGCAAGGATACCACGACATGTAGCTTTTTTTTTGTGGAGATAGAACTGCTAACCCTTAGGTTGGAAGACGACTGCTCTACCCACTGAGCTATCATGCCACCCCCAAACTATATATGTCTATATACTATATGTCTTCCCTTACATCATGCCATCAAGCTCCATCGTTGTCATTAACGTGTCCAAAATGGAGGACCAAAATGCAAACCAGAGACAAGAGAAAGAGGGTTCAAACAGAGAAACTTTATTATAACTTAACATAACAGAAAATAATGTGTAACCAAAAAGAGTCATGCTGGGGCAGATGTGGATCCTGTAGAGCGTTTGGCGGACGGCCCGAAGGAGGTGGACGTGGACCCTGCAGAGCGTCGGGCAGACGGCCCGAGGGAGGTGGACGTGGACCCTGCATAATGTCGGCCACGACAGCAGAAACCAGAGCAGTGACGGCGACCATGAAGAATGCCAGAGGAGGAGCAAGAAAAGGAATGATGGCACCGACGACCTTGACGATGGCCCGCAGAGGAGCAGGAGAAAGTCCTCAGCGTGGACCCCACTTGGAAGAGGGCCCGGAGAGGAAGAGACGTGGTCTCGCATTGGAAGAGGGACTGCAGAGTCAGCAACAACGTCCTCAACGTGGACCCTGCTTGGATGAGGGCCTGGAGAGGAGGAGACGCGGTTCCGCCTTGGAAGAAGGACTGGGGAGGTGGCGACGACGTCTGTGACATGGACCCTGCTTGGAAGAGGGACCGGAGAGGAGGAGACGCGGTCTTCCTGTTTGAAAGAGAGGCTGGAGATGAGGCAACAATGACGTCCCCGACGTGCACTCGCCCTGGAAGAGGGACTGGAGCGGTGGCTACAAGAACATCAGCCCACCATGGAACTGCGTTGATGGGGTTGACGTGACACCGGACAGCTAAATTTCTTCATTGCCTGTAACATTCACAGTCCATTTTATTTTTACTCAGTTAAAATCAGTAAGTGTGCACACAGATAGTGAAATCTGCCACAGGTACACACTGTCACTGTGCAACCCTTAACAGTAATCTTGATATTTTGTCTCTGACTGTATTTTTCCACATTTCTTCTCGATTGTCTGCTTTGTTTCAGTCCTGTTCAGTAAACAGCATTTGCTAACACACAGCCGTTGTCTAATGAATCAAACTGTTTTCCTTTATAACTTGCTATAGTGGAATTGACGTTTAAATAGCTTGCATCAGTTCATTTGTGTGGGCATAGTATAAATAGCATGGCAATAGCATATATATGAGTATTACTGTTGCTGCCTAAGCCTTTTTAGTGTTTGTGTATGTGTAGATGGGACCAGCCCAAGCAGACCTGATTGAATTGGAGCTGGGCAGACTAACATGATAACTATAATTGAAGGGCTGGATGGTGACTAGAGACCATACAGCAGTTTTCTGGACATCTAATCAGGGCAATGCTACACCAGTGGGATAAGCAATGTTGTCAGGGTAAATACTGGGTCTTTTATTTAGAGTGCATGCACTCTCAGGCCCCCTTAAGCATGCACACACACAGGCCTCCTTGATGATATCCATTTCCTGCAGGAATTGCAGTGTAGAAACCCATGACTATTTGGCATTAGGGATGGCTCACTAATTATCAGCTCATTGTGACTGAATTGAAATATAATTCAGCTCAGCAGCCCTTAAGCATATGAGTATATTAATATTTTTAATGTTAAATGGCCTGGTAGCTCAATGGATTAGGCATCAGACTGGGATGCAGAAGGTCACAGATTCGAAACCAGGTCTGACTCCTAGTCCAGCCCATACCAGGTGTGTCCTTGAGCCAGACACCCAGCGCTAGCTCCTTGTAAGTCACTTTGGATAAAAGCATCTGCCAAGCAAAGTAAAGTAAATGCAAAGAGATGAGTGTAAAGCCTCGTATGAGTGTTCATGTACATATTATAGCTTAACTCCATAGGGTACATTTTATTATGTGATGGGAGAGGGATATTGGCAGTGTTTGATACAATACGGAAGAAGTGTAGTAACAGGAGGAGTGTTAAGGATTTTACTGTACAACTTTCACAACAGATAACCTAACATAATAACATTGAACATCTTTTGTATGTTCATTCTGTGTACTTATTCCAACTTGTATTCTTGATTCTTTTCTAAAACACAGTAGCAAGGTTTTTTGTTTACCTGCTAATGTTCCAGCTATCACTATAGCTGTTATTAGAGCATCGAGGAGGTCACTTCCTCTTCCGTTTATCAGCTGCCTGCTGTCATATTAACTGTTGAGATCTGGTTTGATGAATGAGTGAGAGATAGGAGAAGAGAGAGCCTGCACCAGAAAGATAATAAATGAATGGTTGTCCTTAGAGCACGGGAAATGTTGTGAGTGTAATCTATGTTTGACTGAGATGGTACTCAGTAATGACAAGAGGAACACACTGAAACAGTAAGAATATTTATTTAATAATGATCAGGAAGTCAATGTGAGGGAAACTGGTCACGATAGCTGATGGATGGCGATGAGCAGAGTGTACTGTATATTGTTTTAAATGATCGACTTGATAGTGTTTGTTGATTGGTCAGAATGTTGGGAGTGGATTGCACTGAGAGGCAGGAAGCAGGTGGGAAAGCTTTTTAAGAGAGGAAGTCACACGCAAGGTGGCAGAAAGGCAGCTGTGCTGAGGTTAAGTGGAAGATGATGTATAAAGGATTCTGATACAGGTGACTGAAGAGCTGGAGACAGATATTGGGGGAAAAACTTGATGGAAGTTAAAAGGTTATGGGCCTATCTACAACCTGATTAGGCTTTGGTGTGGTACTGTAACAGTACATCACACCCACACTCACAAATGACTTTCATGAGCTGCTAATGATATTTGGTGTTGGATGTATAAATGGAAGAGCGTAGATTTAGGTCTTGTGGGCCTGGCCTCACTTCCAGCGTGTTCCCAAAAATGTAGGCAGTTGCTAATTAGAGCATACAAGTGGTGTGAAAAACTATTTTCCCCTTCCTGATTTCTTATTCTTTTGCATGTTTGTCACACAAAATGTTTCTGATCATCAAACACATTTAACTATTAG
>JAUMHJ010000028.1:182869-197751 GCA_032361105.1 Microctenopoma lineatum | reverse complement strand
TGGGAGGCCCACACAGACACCCAGAGATAAAGAAAAAAAAAAAAAACTGGCAGACCTAGGCTGAGCTGAAAAACCGAACTAAAAATCACTCCAAACAGGAGGATAACCACAGGTACAGGAACTAAGCAAACCACTGAGAACAGGTGACTGAAACTACAAACCAAAACACAGTGAAGGAAACAGACAGAATTACCGGGAGCAGAAAACACAGGGACAAACCAGGTAGGGAAACGAGACAAAGGACACTTGACCATAAACCACACGCACACAAGAGACGGACCAGGGATCAAAACCACACACAAAACCAACCAGGCGGATGCAGAGTGAAGACATGACAGAACATCCGATTAACCAGACGAGGTGCAGACAGCAGCTAGGATGGGGAGTGGCAGGCTGGCATGAAAAACAGAGCCATAAACAGACTTTCAGAACATGAAGTAATCATAACAAATAATCCGGCAACTACACATTTAACAGGTGCTACTTCAGAGGCTGAAACATAAGTGAACCTAAGTAATTATTCACAAAAACTAGGGATTAAACACTCACAAAAACAAGAACGGAAAACTGAGGGAAAAGGAGAGCAAGATAGGAAACACACAGGTAATGACCAGAACAGGAGATAAGAACCAGAGAGCAAGACTGCGAATCACACATACACAGAGAGAGACACACCAGGGATCAGACAAGACTGTGAAAACTAATCCGACAGGCGCAGGGTGAGGAGCGGGAGCACGGCAGGAACACACAAGAGACAAGGAACGGAGTTGCAGAATGGCATGAGAACAACAGGCGACTAACGTGAGCACAACAAATAATCCAGCAGTGAGTGAGAGTGAGGGGGAGGAATATAAAGGGACATAACTAATTGCGAATGAAAGACATGTGTGGGTAGAGCAAGAGAAGTGGGTACGTGATTGAAAACAGCTGCAGGTAATGACGTGAGTGACCGGCGGTTTGGCGTGAGCGGTTAGGGTTAGTATGTGATGGAGAGCGGGGGCGTGACAGGTAAGCCGGCAGCACTGAGAACACGAATGAACGGGGGTGCACGATCGGGAGAAGTGGAAGCAAAGAGAACACAGAAAGGAAAACAAAAACACCGGGAGGCGGGTCAGACCGCGAACCGTGACAGAAGGAAATAACTATTTGACCCCTCGCTGATTTTGTAAGTTTGAATGAAAAGTCTTAAAACAATATCATTTTAATAATGAGTTTATTTTACGGGGACAGAAATGTAACTTTAAATAAAAGATATTGCCACTTGAGCAGCACTAGGCGGCAGTGGAGAGGAAGAACTCCCTTTAACAGAAGAAACCTCCAGTAGAACCAGGCTCAGGGTGGGCGGTCATCTGCCTCGACCGGTTGGGGTTAGTGGACAGAGGAGAGAGAAAAGAACAGCAGGTAACGGAGATCAATACAACAAGGAGCAGCAGACAAGCAGTGGGCAGGTTGGTCAAACGAACATTCTGGATTATCTGGAGGCTTTTGAGTGAATTATTGTGACATCCTATCAGTAATCAATTATAGTAGTCCAGTCTAGAGGTAACAAATGCATGGACTAGTTTCTCAGCGTCTTTTAGGCAGGATGCTCCTAAACTTAGAAATATTACTATGATGGCAAAAGGACGTTCTAGATATTTCTTTTATGGGAAAAAGGCAAGCCCACAGACGATAGTGTGATGCTTTGTGCAATGTTTTGCTGGGCTTTGGTTCTGCCATCCATATGGATCAGAGGTGTCAAGTATCGAAGTACATTTACCTCAATACTGTACTTAAGTAGATTTTTCAGGTATCTGTACTTTACTTGAGTATTTATTTTTCTGATGACTTTTTTTTACTCCCTACATATTAGTCCAAGAAGCAGTTTCCTGCTCCTAATGCTTGAGCTCTTATCCCTTTAATCTAGTTATGCTCCAATCTATCATCCATGATCAGTATCTGACGAATTCCATGAAAAATCTCACTGCATTTCTTTGCCGAAACTTGATCGGAACATCTATAGTTCAATCTATATTGTCCTGTTTGAAATGGTTTTAAGAAAAACCAGACAATATCAGAATTTCTGAATAACGTCTCTATACCAACACAGTGCAGGTTGTGAACAAAGGAAGAAAAAACATGTATTTTGTATATCTAGAACTTTTTTTTATCATCAATTGGCATTTTGTATCATTAAAGGTGAAAATTGTTTTTTACTTTTTCTACTTAAGTACATTTCAAAACCTGTACTTTTTTACTTTTACTTAAGTAAAGGATTTCAACCTGCATTTACTTTTACCAGAGTATTTTTTTACACAAGTATCTGTACTTCTATTTAAGTAGAGAATGTGACACTTTTGACGCCTCTGATATGGATGTTATTTTGAAGTACCACCTACCTTAACACTGTTGAAAAAATATTCTCTGATTGGGGTCCAATACAATATTATGCAGGTGGTCATGATGTTATGCCTGATCTATGTATGTTCCAAACTTCAACTAGGAATGACGTAAAATTTATTTACTGTGGAGGATAGAAACCTAGATATTAGCAGTATGTAAACCATTAGGTAATCTACCAGAAAGATGAGTTCATCTGTGTGTGTAAAGTACAACAATAGTAATGTCCTATAATAACTACCCAGTAGTTGGTCACCTTTTTTATGGCACTCACTAATGAACTCATGCCATGTTGGATGGGTGAAAATGACTTATGCAAAAAAGATGACTTTAGCTGACATTATTTTATGTGACAGATCCATTGTAATTCTGTACAGTGAGTTTATTGACATGACCCTCTTCCTGTTTCTGTATTGGAATCGTTTTAAAGGAGCTTCATGGGGTAACTTCTCTTCTACTTTTTTCACCTTGCTTGCCTGTGTCATTATCCATGTATATTTATGTGAGTGGCAAAACATACATGGCTATCACTGCAAAAGCAAGTAATTTCCTGACATATTCAGTTTTACGTCTTCTTGTTAAAGGCCTTTAATATTATAAGACTATTGCTATTTTATACAAAGTTATGTGTTTAGTTGTTGACAAGATACTTCCTTTTAGTAAAGTAATTATGGAAAAAAATATTACATAGAAAAATAACATTCTTTAGTCTTAATTGCTTACAGAATTCCATTAATTGTTGTATATAGTGTGTAGCAGTATATTATTAAATTATTCATTCGGTGATTTTTATCTAGTCTAAGGAATTGAATTAGTGCCTAAATTGTCACAAATCAATGTGATATTCACGAGTGCCTCAATAAAAAATGTGTACAGAAATTACATTGTGTAGAGCAACTAAAGATTTTAAAGATGCATGTCTTTTTATGTTATGTTATGTTCAAGTCCAATCATATAGAACTGAGATATATGCTTTCCTATTTACATAACATTATCTTAATTCATTGTTTTTGTCAATACATACGTACATAGCAGCTGCATAAAATCAAGATATTTGCTGGATTTTATTCTGACTAATAGTGTTGTATAGTATTAGTGCAAAATGGCGATTGTAGTGCTAGCTCAGAATTATTAAATTACCATGAGCTGTTATGATGTATGTTTATTTTAAGGGACTGTAAGACATGCGTATGTAATGAAATTGCTTGTGCGAATTAGTGCTGAGACACTGTCATCTCATTGTAAACATAAGTCCTTCCTCTACTTGATTGTCATGTGAGGCACCATACACATCCTAGGCATCATACTTCCTACTACAGTGACACATCCATCATCCTTATCTTTCTAGAGCTTGCAATTGGAGATGTTTCCATCAGCCTTTTGTCTCTGTTCAGGTCTGCTTGGACTGGAATGTCAATTTCACATGCAATAGGCTCACTTAATGAAACAAGCATGCTGCTGCTGAAGGGCATGAATGTGTCTCAGAGAATACTGATATTTCTATGATCTTCGCATTCATATTAGATGAATGAAATGTATGGTGTTATGTATGGGGTATTTAAAACTGCATATGCCAATACTGTCACATCATTTATATTTACATGCAGTTTGCTTTGCACTGCTTAAGGTGTATTTGTTCACCCCAGAAGCATCCTACAGATGGGGATACCAGTGCTGCTTGAAAGTTTGTGAACCCTCCAGACATGGTAACTGTTTTTTGAAAAACATTAAAATAACCTTATTAAACATACATCCAAATCCTAACGTGTTAAGCGCACCGTCCAAATAATAGACACACACACAAAAAAAAACATTTTCATTTATATATTTTTATTATTTAATTCAACAAAGGCAGTTTATTTCACAAAATCTGAAAATTGTACATGTGCAAAAGTATGTAAGCCCTTGTATCGTAGCTCGTGGCTCTTCCTTTTGCAGCCATTACTTAAACTAAACGTCTTCTATATATAGGCAATACCGTTTCTTGCGCTATGCGGACTATACAGAGGCACAAGGCCCGTGGCCACTAGGGAGCCCCTAAGCTACCGCTCATATTATTAGTTTACATGTAATTCAAATATTTCTCAGAATATGTTTGCTCTGTAAAGTTGACAGAAAATTTTGTAAACTGTTGGAAAATGTTTCATGTATCGCAGAAACAGCTGCACCAGGGTATTAACTTTGGTTTGCTCTTAATCAGACATTTTCGTCATTCTTGTGTGTCTTTGTTAGCTCAGTTGGTAAGTTGTTGCATTAGCTTTTAGCAGATCTGGGTTCGCGACCAGGCTGTTAAAATTAGGTTTACATTTTTTTTTATTTAATTATTTCGGAGTGACTTCATTCACATTTTAAACTTAAATTGTCCCAATTATATTAACTTTATTTTAAAACTGCATTTTTAAGTCACCTTGCTACCAATCTTTCCTACAGGTATCCTCACATCATCCAATTTATCAGTTTAAAAAATTTTTGGGCACTTCTGCTCATTACATTCGTTATGTTAATTATGTAAAAAAAACAAATTGTTGAACAAAAAAATTTAAACAGTGGATTTTGTTTGAATCTTGAATTATTTCAGGTTTGAGACCATACTATGATGCATTGCAACATATAATTGAAAGGTTTGCTATACAATTTTGGTCTAATTGTAGACGCATGCCCATTTGTACCAAATTTTCTAGGCAAAGTTGCTGTCATGTTGAAGGCCCTCCATTTGTTAATTGTTTGTCGTATAGTGAATGGATGGAGATGGAATCTTGTGAAGATGGTCTTATAGCCCTTCCCTGACTGATGAACTGTCACTATCCTCTTATTCGTGCCCTCAGATATCTCCTTTGCTCTTGGCATTGTAATGGGACCACAGTAGATCAGTTGGTTTTCCTTCTCTTTTAATTAGTGCAGGTCGAATCCTTTCCCAAGCATGTCTCATTTCATAAGTCTGCTTAAATGATTAATTAGGCACCCAAATGTGTTTCACCTGAGTCTGTTACCTGCTTGACTTAATTGCAGCTTGGGGTTCGCTTACTTTTGCACATACACTAAATCTGTGTTTCATGTAATTTTTGGGCCACTTAAACAAGTACATGCAATTGAGAAAACATATATCTGACATTTTATACATAAAACTGGTGATGATAAAATAAGAAAATCGCAGTAAAACAACATACATATCTAAACTGCTTGAAGGGTTCACATACTTTAAATACTTTTTCAATTAGATTTCTATACATTACTTTTTAGAGACTAAGTGTTCATTATTAAATAAATAATAGTTTATGAAATTATGTTAACTTCCATACTATATAAAGTAGAAATCTAATGCTACTTAAAAAGTTGCCATATTGTTTACTAATAATTTAATTACTTGAAAACTGGGGGATTACCAATCAGTTAAATTCACACTATGTATATAGTGCTAAATCACAACAAAAAATCCCAATAATGGGCAGGACAGTAGGGCCAGTGACGTTTAGAATTATATTTTGTTCTGCTTTATGGATGGAGTAGGGCATAGCATGTTCAGTTTCTTGGCAATGTGTTTTGAGAAATACCCTTAATATATCAGAACAAGAGCAGACTGATTTCAGTTTCAAGAGATCTTGATTTCTGATCACTTCAATCTTTAAAACTTCTAATATCCCAGATAGTTCTAAAGATGACTTCTTTAGACAACCAGCTTTCAGTGGTGCTGTCATAATTGCAAAAGGGTTTTAATCAGTCCAGCCTTTAAACTTTAGTTATTTTCAAATTTATTCTCCAGCTTTTTTTTGCTTTACACCTGACACTATAAGAGGATGAAAGATGTCTTGATATGTGCCCTAAGATAGGTGGATGCCTTAGACACAATCTCTCTACATTGCTGCCCCTTTATCCATCCCCTAAAAATACCACTTCACAAATCCAGGAGGTTCACACTGAACAGCAAATGGCCTGTATATAACTTTGCTTACAGCCTGTGCTTGCTTTGAGGGGGTAAGATGGAACTTACTATTTACCACAATACTGTAACTTACCACAGTAGCACTGTATTCCAAAAACTAACTTGATCACAAAAACATTCACAGTTTGTTATAGGGATCTGAATTTGAACACTGCTGAAAACATGTTGTCTTTTTATGTCACATTGTGTATTAGCATTTTCACAATTAGTGAAATAGACCTTTCAGGGAGCCCACCCATACTGGCCAGTACCTGTCGTTTGACTCCCACCATATTTAACAACCCATTTTTATAGATCTAAGAAGGGTCTAAGGAATTATTACATCTATTCACTTCTCTCTTCTGTTCTCCACCCAGTTAACCTTCTCACTCCCCTACTCACTAAAGTAGAGAGGTTAAAGCTACCTGAGCAATAAATTTGAGGTCTGCTGCTAGTTTCCTCAGACCAAAGAGGCTACTTGGCTGAGTAATGAACATCTAACTGCCATGACTCATGTTTCAGACAACCCCACCTGTATGACAGAATACATTTACAGACAAGTAAAGCCAGACAGTAGTGTATATGATATATTCTTCAGCATTTACAAATTTCCAAAAAATATATTTATTCATGTATTATTTAACCAACATATCCCATTAAGGGTTGTGGTGAAATTTGTCATCATCTATAGCATTTTCTTAATGATTTTCTAATTCTTATTTATTTAATATTGAACACTTCAGATGAACACTTCACAACAGATGTCCTTGGCTGTGATTCTGTCTTGTGTTTATGCATTAGCAGTAGTCAACTGATGCAACAGGTTTTATTTTGAGTAGCCATAAATGTGCTGTATCTTGTTTTACCACTGTTTTTCCCCAAGTAGATCGCAACAAGGTGTGACCAGGTGGGGAACCCCGCTATACCACCCTGACCTCCATCCTCACTCCTTATCCAATCCCCATACCTTACCCAAACCCTTTTCCTCCAAACCCCACACTTCCTAGTACATTTTTTGTATTCTTAGACCAACTTCATGTTCAAAATATAAAAAATCATTCTATAGTAAATCAGATGTCTTTCGTTTATGAAAAGGGACTTTTGTCTGACAGCTTTCAACTGAAACCTGCCTTTGTCTACCAAAACACCAGTGGTTTAGCCTTTTTATCCCACAATGATTTATATCAACGGTGTAACTCAGATTTTGAACTTTCTAAATGTACACTAACCAGCCACTTTATTAGGCACACCTGTCCAACTGCTCGTTGATGCAAATTGCTCATCAGCCAATGACATGGTAGCAACTCAATGCATTTAGGCATGTTGACATGGTCAAGACGAACCTCTGCAGATCAAACTGAGCTTCCGAATGGGGAAGAAAGGTGAGTTAAGTGACTTTGAACATTGCATGGTTGTTGGTGCCAGATGGGCTGGTCTGAGCATTTCAGAAACTGCTGATCTTCTGGGATTGTCATGTACAACCATCTCTAGGGTTTACAGAGATTGATAAGAAAAAGGGAAAACATCCAGTGAGTGTCAGTTTTTTTGTGCAAAAATGCCATGTTAATGCCAGAGGTCAGAGGAGAATGGCCAGAGTGGTTCGAGAGGATAGAAAGGCAACAGTAACTCAGATAACTCGTTACAACTAAGGTATGCAAAAGAGCATCTCTGAACATGTCGAACCCTGAGGCAGATGGGCTACAGCAACAGAATTCCACACTGTGCCACTCCTGTCAGCTAAGAATAGAAAACTGAGGCTACATTTCGCACAAGCTCATCAAAATTTGCCTGGCAACATCAAAGATGTTGCCTGGTCTGATGGGTCTCGATTTCTGCTGCATCATTTGGATTGTAGGGTTAGAATTTAGCATCAACAACATGAAAGCATGGATCCATCCTGCCTTGTCTCAAAGGTTCAGGGTAGTGGTGGTGGTAATGGTGTGGGGGACATTTTCTTGGCACACTTTGGGCCCCTTACTACTAATTGATCATCATTGTAACGCCACAGCCTACCTGAGTATTGTTGCTGACCATGTTCTTCCCTTTATAACCAGACTGTACCCATCTTCTGATGGCTACTTCCAGCAGGATAATGCACCATGTATTAAAACTCGAATCATCTCAGACCGGTTTCTTGAACATGACAATGAGTTCACTCTACTCTGTACCAAGGTGTGCCTAATAAAGTGGCCGGTGAGTGTATTTTGTCAATAATAAACAAATAATTATTTATAAATTGTTTCACTAGTAACCTGCGATAATTTAACCTAAAAATCGATTTTGTTTTATTATTTAAAATAATTCAAACAATTCCTTCATATAGTGATGCATGTTGGAATAGACTTGCCACCCTATTTTCCTGTTTTGTTGGCCTGTCTAATCCTACCCTACATCACATGATTTAATATACAAATGTATTGGAAAAATGTATGATACTGTAGTTTCACTATAAAATAGTAAATATAGAGTTATTTTGATAGGGATAAGCAGCTGTATAGCTCAATTGGTAGGTTTGGTGCAAAAATGCATTTTGAGAATTCTACAGCCAGGTGCAAGGTTACAGTGTAAACGGTGCTTCTCATTTAGTTTTTTGCTAACAGAGCAGATAGTCACTGGTACATGGCTTCGGACATAGCACTGCCAATGTTGCATTTAATCTTGAACCCAAATATTTAACAATGAAATCTGCATTTTACAGAAAAGGTACAGGCAACAAATATCTACGTGCAGAAGTCTAATTCTGTGTTTAATTCTTTATGCTCTAAAATATGCTTGATGTAGAAATTATGTTATTGAAGAACCGCATTTGTGCACTTAAAGCAAGTGTACTTACTGTACACCAGTGACTCAGATTACAAATTTTAAAGCACTTCTACACAGAGTAAGGTCTTTGGATGTCCTGCATTGGCAAAGCCAAGTGCGTGAGTTTGGGCAACCCTGTCAATTTTCATGATTTTCCTGTATAAATCATTGGTTGTAGCATAAATTTTTTAAATTAAATATATCATATAGGAGACGCACACAGTGATATTTGAAAAGTGAAACAAAGTTTAGAGGATTTACATAAAGTGTGCAATAATTAGGCAGGTGCATACATTTGGGCACCACAAAAAAGAAATGAACTAAATATTTAGTAGATCCTCCTTGTGCAGAAATGACAGCCTCTAAACACTTCCTATAGCTTCCAGTGAGAGTCTGAATTCAGATTGAAGGTATTTTGGACCATTCCTCTTTACAAAACATCTGGAGTTCATCCGAGCATGGACAGCTCTCTTAAACTCACACCACAGATTTTCAATGATAGTCAGGTCTGGGGACTGAGATGGCCATTTCAGAACGTTGTACTTGTTCCTCTGCATGAAGGCCTTAGTAGACTTTGAGCAGTGTTTAGGGTCATTGTCGAAGGATAAAGCCCCGGTGCAGCTTCAGCTTTGTCATTGAATCTTGGACATTGGTCTCCAGAATCTGCTGATATTGAGTGGAATCCATGCGTCACAGATTCCCAGTCCCTCAACTTTGACAAGATTCCTAGTCCATGCACTGGCCACACAGCCCCACAACATGATGAAACCACCACCATATTTTACTGTAGGTAGAAGGTGTGTTTCCTGGAATGCTGTGTTATTTTTCCTCCATGCATAACGCCCCTTCTAAAGCAAATAACAAAATTTTTGTTTTCAGTCCAGAGCACTTTCTTCCAAAATGAAGCTGACTTGTCCAAATGTGCTTTAGCATACCTCCAGCAGCTCTGTATGTGCTGTGGGCGGAGAAAAGGCTTCCTCTGCATCACTCTCACATACAGCATCTCCTTGTGTAAAGTGCGCCGAATAGTTGAACGATGTACAGTGACACCATCTGCAGCAAGATGATGATGTAGGTCTTTGGTGCTGCTCTGTGGGTTGACTCTGACTGTGACTGTTCTCATCAGATTTTTCTTGGTCTGCCCCCTGAGCCTTAACGTGAACTGTGCCTGTGGTCTTCCATTATCTCAGTATGTTCCTAACTGTGGAAACAGACAACTGAAATCTCTGAGACAGCTTTCTGTATCCTTCCCCTAAACCATGATGGTGAACAGTCTTTGTTTTCAAGTCATTTAAGAGTTTTTTTGAGACCCCCATGTTGCTACACTTCAGAGAATTTTAAAGAGGGGGAAAACTTACAATTGCCCCCCCTAAATACATTTTCTCATATTTGGATTTACTTGTGTATGGAGGTCAGGGGTCACTGAGCTTACCAAGCCAATTTGAGTTTTATTAATTAGTTCTAAAAGTTTTGGAATCAATAAAATGACAACGGTGCCCAAATTTATGCACCTGCCCAAATTTGTTTAAACAATTATTGCACACTTTCTGTAAATCCTATAAACTTTGTTTCACTTGTCAAACATCACTGTGTGTGTCTCCTATATGATATATTTAATTGAATTTTTTTATTGTAACAGCCAACTATTTATACAGGAAAATCATTAACATTGACAGGGTTGCCCAAACTTACACGGTAGGTACCCTCTTTGTATATGTATATCTATATCGGTAGACAGATAATACCGGACATCCCTACTATATACCCAATGTGTGTTTGTACATTGGACTTAGTATACAGTATGCTGAATTTAGTATTTATATTTATTTCTTCTATATATTATAGAAGAAATACTATATATATTTTTCTAGCTGCCCTGAGCAGATATATAACCACTTATGTCTATGCTCTGACATGAAATGAATTTGCTTAAACTCCAAAGCACACACATTTAGTTTTACCACATTTACAGTGTAGTTGCTCTATGATGTTGATGCCTTATAGGAGGTGTGGAATGAAAAATGTATTCTCTAGTGTTCTGTAGTTATGGAACTGGAAGAGTAGTTTGTTTTCAGGGCCAAATTATTTCCGTAAAATCATAAAAAGCTAGAAGACTCTTCACACATTTGCCCCCTAATTTGTGTCTCTTTTTTTGTTTCCTTACTATATCTGGTTGTTGACAGGCATTATTTGAAAGCTATCAGAAAATCTTCTGTGGTTGTTCCTTTAGACGTATTTGTAAATGTGTGGGTGTTTGGACCTGTGTCACTCTAAAAGCTTGCTAAACCAATGTGCTTGTGAGCATGGAAGTTGTTGCATGTAGATGTGACTGAAGTTTATGGACCTCATAAATCTAAAAAGAGAAATAGACTATTTCATCATATTACATGGATGGTCTGGGGTTCAAAATGGAGCCTGTGGTAACCTTTGAAACGGTTGTAACTGTTAATTAAACTGATAATTTACTTTAACATGTATTAAACAGAAGATCCAATTCAATATTACACCCAATCTATAATCAAATAATAATTCTTCTTCTAGATCCAATTGGAGCCTGTATATTTATATGGTCCTAATTGTTGGAAGCATTGTCTGCCCTGATGCTGTCCATTCTTGAAATTTCCTTAGACCACAACAATTGAAATAGAGCACAACTTCCTTGTATTTGGTGAACTGTTCAATTCATCCATCTATTATCTTCTGCTAAATTATTTGAAAACGTGAAGAGCCTTGGCCGTCGGTGTCTTCAGACATTTTTACAGTAGAATTTACATATACAGCATATGCAATTTTTGTACTTATTCAAAAGGAGCTTGTGTGTGTGTAGAATAGATTCATGTTCATACACACCAGTGCTTCACTTTCCCACAGTGTACAATGTGAAAGTTACAGTTACACGGCTCCACTGTTTGACTAGCAGGCTGTGAAGAGGATGAGAGTTGTTCGCCATAATGTTCAGTAGCTTGAAACGCAACCTCCTATCCAGCACCTCCTCCAAAGGTTACAGTGTATTGTTTAAGAGCTGGAAACCAAAACGCATTAATTTAAATATTATCCCCATATATAGGTTTGACATGGTATTGATTTTGACTTAACCCATAACAGAATTAGCAATATTCACCAAGTATGATGCACATACAAGGAATTTGCTTCTGGTTGTTTGTGGCCCTCATAGGAAAGTAAAGACATTGGCAATAAGGTATAGGTTACAGAAGACAGCTACAGGATTGGTTGTAAAAAAAGTAAATAAGTTAGGGACAATAAATTATATACAGTGTGGCACATAGAAAGGCAACACAGTAAGCCTGTGTGTGCGTGTATATATGTGTGGATGTGGGCCATATACAGAAACAGTTTACAGTGATTTTCATGTGCACTAGATAGTAGTGGATTGTAGTATTGAGTTTTTGGAATAAGAGAAAAAGAGGGATACAATGGAGCATCAAGCCAAGGCTTCATTTGTTGGACACCTACACTTTCCTTTCTTTTCTGGGTCTTCTTTCATTTCATCCTTGATAAGAAGAGATACGTCCTTGGTGCCAAACATTTTCTCAGTGGTTTCCTATGCAAATATCCTATTGGTCTAATAAATATTCATGTTAGGAAAAGTCCTACTATTATCCAAATTTCACCTCAGATTGAAACTCACAAAGTAATGAGTCACATGGTGAAGTTTTTTTGTTATGCAACATGAAGCATAGTTACATTGTACACCCTTTATTATTGACAGCATCCACATAGGTGGATGCTGTGGTGAGTTGAGTCTGTTGTGGCTAGTGTCAGTTTCTGTGGTTTGCTGGGGTAGCAACACTAACAAATTGGAGAAATAATCAGGAGGGTTGGTTCTGTTTTGTTGTGGAGCTGGACCCTCTACATATTATAGCTGAGAGGACAATGCCTGCCAATTGTGCACACTCTCCCACCATGCAGTGTCGTGGCTGTCTGATCAATGTTTAGTGCTCTAGAGAGCACCACAGTACTTCTTTATTGCAGTTGGCCATTAAACTTTACTGTACCTCAACATTTTTATTCACTGTGTATTCTATAAATTTACTATTTAGTATTTGTATGGGTGTTAACCTTTTCTGGTTATGACTCTTTCTTTCTTTCCTATTGACGGAGAGCTGCTGTGACATGGCTAAATAACTTTCCCCTGTAATTAATTAAGTTTTTTGAATCTCAAACCTTGAGATCAACTTTTTAGCCATGTTTCAGTATAACACATCACAGTACAAGTAAGAGTAAGTAACCACAGAAATAGTCTGTGGTGACAAGACACATGTTTATTATTTAGGCAAAACTACATCTTTCCCTGACTGTTTTTTTAGCTAGACCTAACCACAGAGAGGAACCACAGCTTTAGTGGTTTATAGAGCATTTACATGATTCATGCTTTGTTCACCAAAGCATTGTTCGGACTCCAGCTTTTTACTGACGCTTTGTAATATGCCAGGACATAGTCTAGTTTATATCTTGGCACATTAGTGTACATAGTACATACATTCAATACAATATCACATTGTGAAAATCATTGTTAACAAGGAAGTGATTAATTAGATTGCCTGTTGCATTCTTTGTTATCGTTAATCCTGTTTAGGTAAAAACAGGAAGACTCGCCCACTCAGTCACAGAGACTGGTGGATGAGCATACATACTGTTTACCTTGACAAGGCTCTTAGACCTCTCTGAATTAGAAGCATGTTTTCAACACAATTCCCATCATTTTAATGAATGTTTGTTAATATTAAAGCCTGTTCTTGTGATTTTCATCCAGCTGATCAAAACATCTAATTAGTACATTGCCACATTTCATGTAGTGGAAGTAGTTATAATGTTAAAGTTAAGTATGAAAGCCAATTTCAATGTGTGTTTTTGAATCACAATTCGTAGTAAAGAACAAGTATTAGTAATAAAATGTCATTCAATTGTGGTTGCTTTTCACAGGGGGACCAAAGGCAAAGACATCAGCACAATCAAGTCACTGAGGGTTCTTCGAGTACTCAGGCCTCTCAAGACCATCAAACGTCTGCCAAAACTCAAGGTTCTAGTCTGATGATAGTATTGAACAGCTTTAGGCAGGTGCATGAGTTTGGGCACCACAAAAAAGAAATTAACTTAATATTTACCAGGTCCTCCTTGTGCAGAAATGACAGCCTCTAAACGCTTCCTATAGCTTCCAGTGAGAGTCTGGATTCTGGTTGAAGGCATTTTGAACCATTCCTTTTTACAAAACATCTGTAGTTCATTCAGGTTTGATGGCTTCCAAGCAGCTTCAGCTTTGTCACTGAATGCTGGACATTGGTCTCCAGAATCTGCTGATATTGAGTGGAATCCATGCGTCCCCTCAACTTTGACAAGATTCCTAGTCTGTGCACTGGCCACACAGCCCCACAGCATGATGGTACCACCACATTTATTTCACTGTAGATAGCAGGTGTTTTTCTTTGAATGCTGTTTTCTTCTTTCCTCCTGAAATCTCTGAGACAGCTTTCTGTATCTTTCTCCTAAACCATGATGGTGAACAGTCTTTGTTTTCGAGTCATTTGAGAGTTTTTTTGAGACCCCCATGTTGCTACTCTACAGAGAATATTCAAAGAGGAGGGGAACTTACAATTTGCCCCCTTAAATACTTTTTAGAAAAAGTGGATTCACCTCTGTATGGAGGTCAGGGGTCACTGAGCTTACCAAGCCAATTTGAGCTTCAATAATTACCGTATTTTTCGCCATATAAGACGCACCGGCATATAAGACGCACCCAATTTTTAAGGAGGAAAATCTAGGA
>JAUMHJ010000028.1:151803-170181 GCA_032361105.1 Microctenopoma lineatum | reverse complement strand
GATGTCTAGTAGGGAGCGAAGCGAGGCACCAATTATCCTCTCTGCGGCTTTCACTATGCGCTGCAGTGACTTGCGGCTTGAGGTGGTGCAGCCACTGAACCAGACAATGATGCAGCTGGTGAGGACGCTCTCGATTTTCTCATTTAAAAGGAATGCAAAACTCATAACACATACTGTAGTTTGGGATATAAAATCAAGGGCTAATACATTTGACCGTTTTGGCGCAATGGCGTCAATAACTTCAAGAGTTTTACAGCTGAAATTATTTAGAAAAGAATCAACACAGTGAGTTGTTTCTGACATATGCATAATTTCCATAAAAACAAAGCAGTGTGATCCTTCAGGTACCTTTTTTGAGAGCAACTGAAGTGTGATGGGTAGCAGGTGAAACCGACATATAAAAAAGAACACAGAAATGGTTGGAGAGACCCACATCCTTGACAACAATGTCTGAGACATCAACGCATGATTTGGAGGCAAATAGACTATTAACACTAAGATCCTAAAAGAGTGAGTCTTTAAAAATAATAACCAAACCACCAACTTTTATGTCAGATCGAACACAGTTTATAGATGTGAAACTTGGTGGTGTTGATTCTATGACCGATGCACTGTTCCTCGCGTTTAACCATGTTTTAAATAAAGCATAAAATCTAAATTATAACCAATAGCCAAGCACCTCAAAGATCACTGTCAGCTGATTTGTGCCAGTGATGTTCCAATAGACTTTCTGAGGGTACTTCCCTTATTCTTAGTATTTGTCTCAGTGTCGGGGGTCCAGGTTTCCAGCTTAGCCATGAGCTTATTTCTCAGGTCCACTGCTCTAGTATTTAGTCTATAAGGGCTTGTTATCCAATCTTGAAGTGTGGGAAGGATGATATCTCCCCCCTGAGCTGTTGTTCTGACTCCTCCTTGACGTAGCATTGATGTACCTCATCGATCTCTAGTTGTGATAGTAGTTGTTTCTTGCAAATGTTAAAACATTGAGTAGTTCTTTTGCAGTTAGTCTTGTTGTTGGGTACAGACGAATCCATAGGTCCCACATTCACTTCATTTGACCTCTTTCACTGGGGTTACTTGTAAAGTAGCATTCCAGAAGTCCCCTGTTCTCATCTCTTGTCCTTAAATGTCTTGTTCTTGTTCCAGTAGCCCACTCATTGTCCTAGCTTACCTAACATTTGGTGCAGACCTTGTTTATCTGGGCGATGTCTGTGCCAGGGTGATTTGTATGTTGGAGGTAGGCGCAGCATAGTATGAGGAGGTCTTGCCTAAGGACTCCTACAATCAAGATTCAAACCTCGGTCTACCGTGTGAAAGGTGGCCACCCTACCACTATTCCACAATTCTGAATTTTAGTCAGCTAAATGTACATGTGTAGAAATATCTGGACGTCTGTAATGTGATGTGTGTATGTGAGATCGAGTTTCTGTGCATACAGAATATGGGTCAGTGTGTGCAAACTAGTGTGGTTGTACATGTATGTGTGTCCCTCAACTCTCCATCCCTGTCTCATTCTGACTCTAGCCTTTCTTTCTGCACCACCACTGATAACACATGTAGGCAAATGCTTTTTATGTTCAGGGGAGCTCAACTCTTACAGCAACACTCACACAACATCATTGCATTCAGTGGTGTCATTAGTCCTATATAAACTAAGTCTTCTTGCTAAGGCAAGAAGCTGGTGGCAAGAAGCCACCGAGCTTGGTGGAAAGTTTTATTACTAGTTGCCACTGCACATGTAGAACATGCTCAGCCTCCTCAACTCCAGGTTGATGATTGTTAGGGTGGCAACCACAGAGTCGAGCTCCTGAGACTGCCGAGCACCTTCATGGTTATGCGTTACATGCCTTCTCTCACCTTTTTTTCAGTCAATGTCAGTCTTGCTCCAGCGCACTTTGACTTGCAGCGTAGTGCATATTGTAGCTAATAGCAGTGAATGTGAATGTTTACTTTGTCTCCTTTGTATGTAGAGAAGGCTTTTTGTGTGCTGAATTGAGTCATAAAACAATTCATTAATATAACCAAACTTGATTACATAAAAAAATTGCAAAGCAACATAAAGATTTGTTAAACTATGCGAGTGAATCCATTGAGGAAGTTCAATCATATCAGCACACAGATTGATTTCTCTGGGTTGATTGTTTGTTTTTATCTTGATAACAGTCAGGGATTTAATATCTGTCTGTTACCACTCATCTCCTCTCCTCAGCGCCTCGTCAAAATGAACATGCCCATCGCCGATGACAATAGTGTCCACTTCACCTCCACACTGATGGCCCTCATTCGCACCGCCCTGGAGATCAAATTGGCCTCAGGTCAGAGAAACACAAGACACAGGATTTCACTCATCTACAATCAAGACAAACATTAATATACTACTACTAATAATAATGATAATGATAATCCCCTCACCTTGTCTGATAGTGAACTGAATAGGGTAATGAATCATGGGGACAAATAAATATGTTTTACCAAGACTCGAATTTCTGATCATAGCAGGATTATGAACATCTTCAACTGCATGATAGTTAGGTCCTACAGAAAAAATAACACTTACTTCATACCTAAGCTATTGATGATGGCACTGGACACTGGGAAGTGCAGAACCAGGTACAGGTAACAGCTAGTTTAACAGGTGAGTTCACTTTAGATAGGGAAGTCTCGTATTGTGATTTTTGGTGATTATTCAGTCTGATGCTTATTGATTTTAATTCATTTCAGTTTTATTAATATAATGCCAATTCGCTATAGAAGTCATCTCATGGCACTTGAGGTTTTAAAGTTTAAGACCTTAAAGAAAATAGGTAATTACAAAACAATATAGAAACCCCAAAAGTTCCACCTCAGCAAGCACTGTGGCAACAATGGAGAGGAAAAACTCCCTTTTACAAAAGAAACCTCCAGCAGAAACAGGCTCAGGGTGTGTGACCATCTGCCTTGATCGGTTCGGGGGAGTAGACAGAGTAGAGAAAAGAGAACAACAGGAAAGGATAACAACAAGAAGCAGCAGATGAAACACTAGGTTGTTAGGGCCAGCAGCTGCACACTGAATATCAAACAGCTCCGAGCTGGGGATTCCTGCAGAAAGGTATAGAGAGAGGGGTACAAAGAGTTAGTGGTCACAGTTAGCAAATGAGTTCTAACTATGAGCTTTATTATAAAGGAAGGTCTTTAACCTAGTCTTAAAGTTTGAGAGGGCTTTCTGTACTCTCCACAGTAGAGGAGCTTGATAGCTACCATAAGTAACCATAAGTAAACCAGCACTCTGAGAGTGAAGTGCTTTGCTGGGATAATAAGGTTCTACGAGGTCTTTATTATATAATGGGCCTGATTGTTAAGTGCTTTGTATGTTAGAAGTATTTAAAGCTCAGTCAAAACTCTGGCTGCAGCATTCTAAATTAGCTGGAGGCTTTTTAATAGGTTGTTGGGGCATCCTATCATCAATGAGTTATAGTAGACCAGTCTAAAAGTAACAAATGCTAGGACTAGTTTCTCAGCATCATGTTGAGACAGGATGTTTCTATTATCTATTATATTTCTATTATACTATCAGAAATATTTCTCAGGTGAAAAAGCAGTTCTACAGATTTCAGTTAAAGGAGATATTCTGGTGAAAGATGACTCCAAGATTGCTCACCGTACTATTCAATACCATAGCTATTTCATCTAGGGAATCAATATGATTAGTAGTGGTGTGCAAAGCAGATGGTATTTGTAACTGTATTTGTATTTGTTGAGGGGGGGTGGTATTTTTATTTGTATTCTAGTAGAATTCAAATTAGCTTTTTGTGTTACACTTTTATTTTATGTTATAGTGTTAGTATTCTAGTACTATTAGTTGATGTTTTTCCATAAATCCAGCAATGAATATGGAACAAGGTACATAATTGAATAGACAATAACATAACATGTGATTATGCATAGCAGACGTTCAATTCAATTTACCTTTATTTATATAGCGCCAATTCACAACATAAGTCATCTCTAGGGACTTTACAGTGTAAGGTTTAATAGAGAGAGAGAGCACACAATTAGGGGAGGGAGAAGAAACAATGTAATGTAATTAACAACATGTAATGATGTAATGGTAAGAGAGAGAGGGAGAGAAAAGGAGTAGAGGAGCTCAGAGTGTCAGGAAAGTCCCCCAGCATACTAAACCTATAGCACCATAACTGAGAGAGAGTCACTTGATCCATCTCCAACCATAAGCTTTATCAGAAAGGAAAGTGTTAAGTCTAATCTTAAAGGTAGAGAGACGGAGTCTGCCTCCTGATCTTTAACTGGGAACTGGTTCCACAGGAGAGAAGCTTGATAGCTAAAGGATCTGTCTCCCATTCTACATTTGACATCATATCAGTAATGAATAACAGTAGTCCATCTAGAGGTAACAAATGCGGACTAGTTTCTCAGCATCACTTTAAGACAGGATGCTCCTAATTTTAGCAATATTTCTGAGGTGGAATATGGAGGTCTTGGATATTTCTTTTATGTAGGAAGTAAATGATATATCTTGGTCAAAGATCACTCCAAGATTCCTTACAGTAGTGCTTAAGGCTAGTGTAAAATCATCTAGTGTAGTAATCTGACTAGTTACCTAGATTTTTGGGTCCAAATATCATAACCTCATTTTTATCTGAGTTAAGGAGTAGAAAATTACAGGTCATCCAGGCCTTTATGTTTTTAAAACTGTCAGGGTTTGAGGTAACGGACCCAAGGGCACTCGAACACAGAGGGGTTGAAATGAAAGAGGTTTATTAATAACAGGGTGACAACACAGACAAATATAATAACCACAATGAAGGAAGACAGATAACTGTGCACATAAACAATTCTAAATTAAAAATCACTCCACATGGGAGACACACACAAACACCCAGAGATAACGAAACCAATAAACTGGCAGACCTAGACTGAACTGAAAAACAGAACTATAGATCACTCTAAAAGGGAGGTACAGGTACAGGAAACTAAGCAGACCACTAAGAACAGTGTATAACAGACACGACTTACGGGCAGGCGGCAGGACAGAGACAAACTGGGAGCAGACAGACAACGGAACCTACAAGCCAGAGTAGAACCACAAGAAGGAAACAGACAAACCAAGTAAAAAAGCTGGACAACAGGGCTAGACGGTGAGTGAACTGAAAAGCAGGCTTTGGGTAGCAAAACCCGGGAAATGAGGAGGATCGGCGAACATCAGGGAAATACTAACTACAAACGAACCGAGGCAGGGCAACGTGGACATAACAGAGCGCAAAACTGACTGGGGACATTGGCTGGTCGTGACAAATAATCCGGCGGGGAGTGACGGATACAGGAGAATATAAGGGGAATAGATCAAATCAAGTGAGTGTTAACAGGTGAGCGTGAGAGGGTTAAATAGACAGCAGCTGCGGATAACAGAGGGGAGTGGGTGTGAACCGGTGAGTGACAGAACGGGGGTGTGACAAGGAAGACCAAACAAAACACACATCAAACACAACAGGAAGGCAGGTTGATCAGGGCGGGATCTTGACAAAAACATGCGTGACGTTTCCGTAAATGATTGGTTTCATCTGGTTTCATAGATATATATAATTGTGTATCATCTGCATAACAATGAAAATTAACGTGTTAGTGTTTCCTTAAATTGTTGCCTAAGGGAGTCATGTATAATAAAAATAGAATAGGTCCAAGCAAAGAACCCTGTGGAACTCTGTATTTAACCTGCATGTGTATGGAAGATTCATCATTAACATGACCAAACTAGGATCTATCTGATAAACAGGAGTTAAACCAGCTTAGTGCTGTTCCTTTAATCAAAATGACATGTTCCAGTCTGTGTAATAAAATAGTGTTGGGAGCCGCACTAAGGTCTAACAAGACGTCGCTGTCGGAGCTAAGAGGAGATCATTAGTAACTATTTTGGAGAAAAAAGGGTAGATTGGATTTTGGTTTATAATTGGTTAAAACCTTTGGATCTAGAGTAGGTGTCTTTAATTAAGGTTATTAAGCTAAATTAATAAACTATCTTTCCAGGCAAAGCAATATTCATATGAATTTGTGGAGCGCCACCTCCTTTCCAGCTTTTGTGACGTCTACTTTAAACTATGGATTTGTGAGTTATACCATTCAGCAAACCTCTTCTGATTAACTACCTTTTTTTTAAGAGGGGCAACAGTATCAATTATAGTGAGCAGAGAAGCTGCAGCATTGTCAAATAGATAATCATCAAGTGCAGGAGTGAGATTAGTATCACTGGTCTCCTCTATGTAGATGGATGTTACACTCATAAATCTAGTGACTGTATTTTCAGTTAAACATCTACTGTAAAGGATTTTTTTCTCATGAATGTTAGAACTAAATCAGATAGAAACTCAGTGTAAGGGGCAGGAGGACGGTATACAATAACAAATAAAACAGGTGTAGAGTACAAGTTGTAGATTGCTGTGACTTCTCCTGTAAGGACTAGTGGCGTAGTGGACCCCAAGAACACTCGCAAAACAGAACAATTGAAAATTAGGAGGATTTTAATTAACAGATACAAAGAAAAACGCATATAGACATATTCAAACACAAAATAACTATCTGGGAGAAACCTACATGACGGGAAAAGCTAAAGACTAGGGAAAATAACTGAGCAGAAAAAACGCCTCAAACCCAAACAGAGGCATGAACAGGGGCCAACTAAAAATCACTCCAAAGAGGAGGAAAACCATAATGAAACATGAATAGAAGAATGAATGCAGAGAAACTTAAAATCACTCTCTATAAGTAAAAGCTAAACAGTGTGACTAAATAAGTGATATAACAACTCCAGGGTGAAGCAGCAAATCAACAATAACACGTTAAACTACACCGAAACTCAAAACACTATCAAAGGAGGAAGACACAAAGTTATCTAACAAAATGCAGAGACAATGAGGTGACAGTCGAGGGGACGGGAGACAACGGGAGGCAAACGAGAAAACACACGAGATGAACACGGACGGGAGACAAACCAGACAGACGCAGACCGAGGATCGTCAGGTGCAGGGCAAGAAGACAACAGTAGTGATGTTACGCTCGAAGCAGATGATTCGACACAGTATCAACCTTTTGAAGCAGAAGTATCGCGGCTGTTGTGTCGAAGCTTAAACTCAATGCTTAAAAACGAACAATCACTCCAGACTGCGTTGGTTTATAAGAGCAGGGTAGATATTGTGAGCGTTATTGCCAAAGATAAACAGATTGACAACGAGGGACAGTGAGGATTCTGACAGCATTAGTTAGAGCAGTGGTTCCCAACCTTTTTCCCAAGGGACCCCTATTTTTCTAGACAATTTTTGATGACCCCCCACCCCATTCTCCCCTCCAGTACTAACAGTATTAATATTAGGTAACAATAAAATTTTTCAAGCTGTTTCTAAAAGGTTTTGATTTCCTCCTGATACGATCCATACTCTTCTCTCTTTCACGCTTGGCCATTAATCTGTTTTACCTCTTTTGATTCGCTTGCACACTGCAACAGTATTGTTAGGCTAGCAGCCTAAAAAAGTACACTTACATTGACACACTATACATATTGATCTACATACGTACAGGGCTCTCAAGTGTCACGCATTGAGCTTGACAGTCACTCTTTTCAGTCTTTGTCACGCAATCCCACGACACATTGTATTCCTCACGCCAAATATTCATTTGTAGGCTAATATGCCGCAGCGCCCATTAGCGTTGCACTATGAATCAAGCGCGTCTCCGCTAGAGTCCTGATCCTGTCACTCTCCAGCCAATCAAAAAGCAAAAAGGGCCTACACAATAGCCAATCAGAAAATAGCAGTATTGTATCTGGGTAAAATGCAACACAACAACCAATAAAAAGGCGACCTGGAATTCTGCGTGATTCTGCTACTTCTAACAAATATTTCATATTTATAATCACATATTTATTTACCATATTTATCATATTTAACAGAAAACTGATGTTACTGATATACGTTTTATTTTAAAATATTTATACAGTGCTATTACCGTCAGCGGGGTGAATTTTACTTTTCTTTTTTGGGGGGTGGGGGGTAATACTACAACATATTAAAAGAAAAAAAACGTCACAAATTCCAAGATGCAGGGAGCAGCTTTATTGTTACACAGACATAACAGTGTCTTAGTGTTTCACGACACCTTGCCCTTTATTGCTCCAGACACGTGCTGTGCAGAAAATTAACCAGCAGATGTCTCTATATTAAATTGTATCAAATGCTTCGAAACACTGAACCATTTTGACACAATTGGTTCATATTGATTCAGTAGTTCAGAAAGCTTCGGTTTATCCATCACTAGACGGCAGACAATAGCAAAGGCACATCAAGAAAGCAAAACAGGTGTAAACTCTAGCGACAACAGGAACGGCATAGGTGCAGTAATCCAGCAGAGTGTGAGTGGCAAGGGGAGGAATATAAAGGGAGTGAAGGTGAACATTAAGTGACAACAGGTGTGCGTGGAGGGAGCGTGTAAATCAAGTCAAGCGTGTGACACCTCTGCCTCGTCCTGTGCTTCTGGAATTATGATAAATAATATGGCTTGGGGAGGTCGACCCATTCAGACTGACATATTCATCCTGCTGCAGCCAGGTTTCAGTAAGACTAAATATGTCTATCTGATGGTCAATTATCAACTCATTATTTATTAACTATTTAGACAAGAGTGATCTGATATTTAATAATCCACATTTGGCTGTTTTGTTTTCATTTTGGTCTGTAAGCTTCTTATGGTTCACTGCTCTTTTGTTATTTTTTGTATATTTATAGGTCTGGCTACTCTAACAGTCTATGCTGTGAGAAATTCCATGACTGTTAGTTAAACTAGCAGACTCAAACACCACACTCTCAGTAAACCTAACAGGCTCTCTTATCACCTGTGACCTGCCGAATACAAATTGCCTAATGTCAAACCTGCTTTAAGCCCCTGTCTATGTTTCTAGATAAAATAGCTGTCAGTCAGTCCCACTCAGACTTACAAATGTGAGAGACAGCTGCTATAACTTGTTCTGGATTCCATTTGGATTCATAAGACGCTGTCTACTATGCTGGGAATGTCCGTCATGGCTTTACTGCCTCTGTTTATTGAGGATTTAGAGGTTTTATGTTTCTGCAAGATCTCAGAATACTTTTCATACTCGTATGAACTAATTGATGTTTCTCACTATTTTGATGTTACTGGCAGTTGTATTTGTATTTTTTCTCTCCTCCAATGGATTTCTAGGTATGGTAGCCCAGCGACTATCTGACGCTGAGTTAAAGAAGGAGTTGTCTGCTGTTTGGCCCAACCTGTCTCAAAAGACCATGGACCTTTTGGTGACACCACATAGACGCAAGTATTTCACATGATCACATACATTTTGATCATTTACATTTTAATTATGGTTGAGCTGTGTTAATGAGTCACAACACAACATGAACACCCTCTAATGGTCCTGATGTTGTGGTAAATGTGATTACTTTGGAGCAGGAAGAAAAAGCATGCAGCTCCTGTTCAGAGCTTCTGTCTAAAACTCCTGAATAGGCTTCTGTCTACAACTTTTCCTGAGTATGTCTGAAAGATTATGAACCCAGACAGTTCTATTGTTATGAGTTCCATAGTCATAGCTTTCCTCACTTTTGAAAGAAATGTTTCATGTGTTCATGTGCATATGGCATCACAGTCCACTGCACTGACATAGCACTACACATTGTTAGAACCATGCCTCTCCACTGTTGACTCAGATGGAGATTTAACAGGCTTCAGAGACTTTCCTCTAGAGACACAAATCATTTTATCCATTCCCTCACTTATGTACTCTACCTTCTTTTTTGCACTGTTCTCCTGCATCATTTCTTCGTTCTCCTTGCCTCCTCAGCCAATGAACTGACAGTAGGGAAGGTCTATGCAGCCCTGATGATTTTTGACTACTATAAACAAAACAGAGCAAGGAGACTGCAACTGCAGCAGCAACAGAACGTTTCCCAGGTATAACATTCACATCACACAGGCTTGCACATAAACATGCAGTGAAACACACACTGAATGCAGTAGTGCACACCTGCGTGTTTGTTACCAGATTATGCTTGCACAGACTAACACAGATTGACTGTTTGCCTGCATGCATAAACACATGCAAAATTAGGCTGTTATATTCAGTTTAACATTTTGTTTGACTTGTATAAAAATAACTTACTTACTTACCAGCCACTTCCAAAAGGGAACCTTTATTTGGCTGTTTTCTGCTGGTTATCTGCATCCTTACGAATCTAATGTAAAACTGCATGTACACAAAAACTCACACAGACGTGCCAAAGAAAAGCATGACTGTGAAAAATAAATATTCTGGCCCTTGTCTCCACACCTGGGTTGTACTGAAATCCTGTTGTCAGACGTGGGTCCAGCAATATTCTGCCTGCTGCCTCTGAATGTCTTGAGCATGTTGCCATCCATCTCTCCTCCACAGTGCAAGGTTGGGGCTCTGTTTAAGCCATTGCTGCCTCTGACTCACATGCAGGAGAAAGATCTGCCCATGATGTTAAACAGTGTGGAGCCTCCCAGCATGCTTCAGCCCCAGCCCAAATCCCAGGCCAGGCCTCAGCCACAGACCAGGCCTAGCTCCAATTCTCTCAACAATGGAGGCACACCGTAAGTTTAACGCTTCCGAAGCTATAACTTGAAGTATCACATCAAGTTTAGAAATTACTTATGTTGATTGATAGACAGCAGGTTTGCCTTTGACGTAGAAGTTACCAAGAGGAGTATAAAGCTCTACACACATGGCCACATTTTACAGATTAATTTGTTTTCTCTGTCTGATTTCCTACAAACATTGGCTATCAATATGTGTACAGTAGTTGTACAGAATTTAAAGGGTCCACAACACAGCAGGCATTCTGCATGTTCTTTTCTAAAGAGTTGTATTGGAAAATTAGCTGGATAGATATTTTATGCCAACAAATCTCTAAAAATATTAATAAAGTGTAAAGCCCCGGTAAAATTATTATTTTTTTATTACTTCTGCTCAAATACAGAAGGCATACGCACACATACGCCGAGACAATAAACAATTAGGAATGAAAATTATATGAAGTGAAAATGTTACGAGATAAGAAAAGAAAAAATATGTAATGTAATATCCAGGCCAAGTCATGATCACATCAAGGCATCATCTTCTTGGGTGATGGAGAAACCAAAGGAAGTTCCTCGAGCTAAGACTAAAAGAATCTTGTCCAGGGGCCCATCAGAGGACGTACCAGATGCAGCTGTCACCCAGGTACGATATGGAAAGATCTTTAAGAAATGCTGCACTTCAATAATGTTTATCTCTTATCTGAGGGAACATTAATTCCATCAGCAGACAAAGTATTTAACAAAAAAACTGTTTTATATTCATTAGTCATTTACAATCACTTTAATTTTTGATTTAGCTGTATGCCGTTCAGAAAATGCTTCTCAATAAGATGCATCTTCTGCACAGACTTTAAACGTTCTGCAGCCTCAAAGACCATAGTTCCTACCATTTATGATAGCATTATATTATAAAAGTTCAACCTACATTAATATTTTTTATCGACTCCGGTGGATGTTGATGGTGTTTTTTTGTGACTTGACTGTGAGTTAGATATTGGTATTGGTGTAAATGTTATTTATTAACTCAGATATTTGCAGGGTTCTTGCTATGTGTGGACATTGTAATAATAATAATTGCCTTCGATTCTGGGAGTCTCTTCAAAACGTTAATCCTAAGTTGCTTTATGCAGCTCCAAGTGTTATTTAAAGGTTCAAGCTATTTAACAGGTGCTGAAGAAGAGTCTTGCTTGTGTTTGTGCGTGTATGTCCAGCAGTCAGTGGAGATGAGGAAGATGGAGACCACTGTCAGCAGTGCAATCACAGTCCTTGACTCTTGTCTGGAAAACCAGGGCAGAGCTGCGTCAATGCCTCGACTGAATGTTGAGATGCAGGTAGAGTGATGAGTACATTAATTTAATTAAATTCAGTTTTATATAGCATGCATACTAACTTCATTTTATTAACGTCAATGCTATTTACACAGCTCAGCATTTTCAGTAAGTGATGGTGAATATTTTATATTTATTAATTAAAAGCAAACTTTCTTTCTCTCTCTAACAATGTATAATCTTGGATTCAATTGGCTCTGAATCAATCCGGCACGAGATCCTAAGAAATATAAGAAGCTCCTAATTTCCTTAGTGATGTATTTGTTGATCGATTGACACATTTAAGTTGCATTGCTTTCACAGCGCAGCGGTTGTTGATTCTACTTTCTGCAGAGGAAAAGTTTAATCAGTCTGATTAGGCGTACACAAGGATTTGCATTTCCAAATACTGTTTATTGCACATGCACAGTTTGCACATAGACATACAGCATACACTTACCTGCACCCTACTGTTGTTATACCTTAATGCTACTTATTATGTATTTTTAACTCTTTATTCCAGTTATGTGGCATATGGTGTGGACAGCAAAGAAAGAATTTCATTGTGGGGTGAGCCCCAAGTATGAGTTCATCTGACTTTTTCTTTTTTTATCATTATTATTATTATTATTATTATTGTGCATTTAAAGTTTGCCGCTCAGCTAGTCCCACACGGTTTGTCCAAAAAATCTCGATCAAACTTCATAATGTAGGTCTACATTTGGAATCGTGAAAAAATATATCCAATTTATTCTGCATGTTATGCACATTTTCGGTCACTAGATGGGGCCGTTGCTCTACCCTTCAGTAAATAATCAGCATCAGCTTTATTCGCCAAGTATGTTGCACATACACACATTTGCTTTTGGTCGTTTGTAGCTTCTCTAGGACAGAACAGACAGAAGACAAGTACATGAAAAACAATAAATTAAAAATAAATTACAGACAAATTGTAACAAGACAGAAAGACAAGACTGTGTGTGTGTGTGTGTGTGTGTGTGTGTGTGTGTGCGTGCACTGAGTTTAGTGCAGTTTGTGTCCATGTAGCAGCAGCAATCAGTTGTTCATAACAGATATTGCCTGGGGGAAGAAACTGTTCTTATGTCTGACTTATGTTCTTATGTTCTAACGTAGCTCTGTAGCGTTTGCCAGAGGGGAGAAGCTGGAAGAGGTTGTGTCTGGGGTGTAAAGGGTCTGTGGTGATTTTTCTCTGCCCGCTTTCTGACCCTTGAGGGGTACAGGTTCTGAAGAGAGGGCAGAGGTGCACCAATGATCTCCAGTTCAGACAGTTCTGACTGTGCGCTGCAGTCTATGTTTGTCCTGTGCATCCAAACCAGACTGTGATGGAGGAGCAGAGGATGGACTCAATGACAGCAGAGTAAAACTGGATCAGCAGCTCCTGTGGAAGGTGAAACTTCTTCAGCTGCAGCAGGAAGTACATCATCTGCTGAGCCTTTTTGAGGAGGGAGCTGATGTTGGTTTCCCACCTCAAGTCTTGGGAGATGGTGGAACCCAAGAACCCAAGAAACAAGGTTTCAGCCACTGACACAGGAGAGCAGAGTATGGTGAGGGGGGGTGGAACAGGGGGGTGTCGTCTGAAGTCAACTATCATCTCCTCAGTATTCAGCTCCAGATTGTTGTGACTGCACCAGAGTATCAGTCGTTCAACCGCCCGTCAAAACGCAGATTCATCACCGTCTCGGATGAGGCCGATGATGGTGGTGTTGTCTGCGTACTTCAGGAGTTTTACACATGGGTCGCTGGAGATGAAGTCATTGGTGTAGAGGGAGAAGAGAAGAGGAGAGAGGACACAGCCTTGTGTGGCACCAGTGCTGATGTGACATGTCTGGGATGAATATATAACATAAGCTGGAACAGATAATGAAGCTGGGACGGATTGGCTGTCGTCAAATACGCAATACGACGCGCAACCTATCAAGGCAGTGTTTCTCATGCCTACCTGATGTGACTGGTCGTGTTTACAAAAGCGTTGTTTAAGAGAAACTATGCTAAGCTAATAGCCTTTAGCACTTAGGATGGAGCTGGCATGTGTTTACTCGTTGATCAATGGTAAAATCAGCCATACTCCGGAGCCAAAGCCAACTGCTACTTTACGTTTTCCTGTTAACTTTTTGAGTGTAGCGTGCCTATGTTACTCTTGTATGGACATTGAATCAACTTGTGTCCACAATCACCTAAAGGTTTAGGAATCTGACTATATTTTTTGTGAGGCACCTAGCTTCACAGTACTATAAATGTCAAATCACAAAATGCACATGACCCATATAATGATTTTGGTTACTACTGGTGGTGCTCTCAACACATTGTAGATGACTACTATGCTTGTTGCTGTTTCAGGACTGAATAGTAAGCATTAGTTGTTTTTTTTTTACAAAAGCAAAAGGTTGTGGTTACGCAAAAACTGTACATTAATTACTATTCACACTGCAGACTTACACTGCTGCTGATCTTACATTTTCTTCTCTCTTGTTTCCTTTCCATCTCTCAGCGGAGCCACTCACGCTACTCTCCAGGGATCCATCTAGCTGTATGTACACACTATCAGATAACGTCCAGTTTAGGTGTTTTGTGGTTTGGCTTGGTGCAAATAAGGAGGTCAAGTCTAAGATTCACTGTTCAGAGAATATAAGATTAAACTCAAATTTAGTGCCACTGTCACACACATTTGTTAACCTTAACACCCATGTGTGGTAGTATAGTAGAAAAGATTCATTTTAATCCTGAAAACTCAAAAAACTCAGACTAGTACTACAAGAATTAGCATCAAATATTATTCAAGTGTGCGTGATTTTTTGTCTCTCTATTGTTGTGATGGATTGTCGACCTATCCAGGTTGTATCCCGTTAGTTTTTGAGGAGGCTGAGGCAGCACCATGCTGCAGATGATTTATCATGTGGTGCATGATGTCAGTGTTTTCTGTAGTTTGCTGGGGCAGGCCCTTGAAAGTAGCTGACACTAACAGAATGGACAAATGAATCAAGTCAGTTCTGGGAATAGAGCTGGACCCTCCACATGGAGGAGGATGCTGCCTAAACTCCAAACAGCCAGAGACTGATCAATGTCAAGTTCTCCACAAAATGACATGATTTTCATTCACTTGTATTATTTTTTTACCAAATTTTTGTTCTGTAAATAGAGTATTTGGTATTTTTGTTGTAGCTTAATGGGATGCAAAAGGTGGCAGGATCGAATCCCAGCCAGACTTTCAGCCCTTCCCCCATAGCAGGTGTGTCCCTGAGACACTCAGCGCTAGCTCACAGTCGCCCCCCTGTGGCCGCTCTCTGCTACCCACAAGGGGGGATGGGTCAAATGCAGAAGACACATTTCATTGAAACATGTAAAATGTAATCAATGTCAATAAAGCTGATTCTTCTTCTTAATCTTTTCTAGTTAATTTCCTTTCTTTTTTTCTTTCATTCTTAATAATGGAATGGAGAACTGCTGTAACATGCCAAAATAATTTCCCCATGGGAATAATTAGGTGTATTGAATCATGAATAACAGGTATGAGAATGGATGAATTATTCTCAGTGACTCTGTTTGTCACTCTCTACCTCAGTTTATTCCTGATGCCAGCCTAGTGAAGCGCTCAGCTTCTGCAGTTACCCCACAGCGCCCCCAGGAGGTGGACATGAGGGACTACACCCAGGAAAAACCCAGCCAATATAGACCACACCACCACCATCACCACCACCACCACCACTGCCACCATAGAAGAGACCGAGACAAGAGGCAGAGGTCTTTGGATACACCTCTGGATAGACAACCACCCTGTTCTATAGGTTAGTCAGCACCGGCTGCATACACACAAGCAGGAGAACACAGTATATCCAATACACTATATGCTCTGTGTCATCATATTGTTGTAGTGTACAGTAGTAAGTGGTACAGTCTACAGAAAAGTACAATATCATCCAAAGACAGCAGAGGAAAGCAGAGAGTGGGTGAGCAGAATCTGGCATGGGTGCGATAATCCTGCGGGGAGTGACAGGTTACGGGAGATTAAGAAGGAAGTGGATCAGATCAAGTGAGTGGTAACAGGTGATCGTGATAGGGAGCTAGGATTTATCAGGTGAATGGAGACAGCTGTGGGTGATCAGGGAAAGTGCGAGGCTAGGAGCAGGGGGCGCGTAGCAGGTAGATAGACAGGACAGAGTGTGTGAAGAAACGTGGTAGGTGACCGGGAAAAGAGGAAGTGAGGCAAACAACACAGAAAGGCAGGCTAGGGCCATGGTGCACTTGAGTCAGAAACTTGGTTTCATAATTCATAATAGACATCTAGACAAAATGTTTCTTTAATGTTATACTGTGAAATTGTCCACTGTTGACAGTAGTTTGTTAGTTAGTCATTTTTCATGCTATAAAACTATTATCCCAAATGCAGTAGTATAGACTACAAAGTTCCTTGGAAAACTTTTAAGGTGCCTGCCACCTTGCGCCTGGAACCTTAGACCGATCTTCCCAACCAGAAAGCACTACCATCTAACCACTATGGGAGACATGTCCCTTATCTGTTACACAAGTTCCCATAAATAAATGGCACTTGTAGGTTGATTTGCTTTCACTCTTCTGTCCAGTTCATCCCAAACCAAATCAATGGGTGTTAAGTCTGTAAACTGTGCTAGCCACTCCATGTTTTCAAGCTTACCATCTTGTTCTTTTTTCCTGAGGTAGTTATGGCATAACTTGGACTTGTGTTTTAGGTCATTATCTTGCTGTAGGAAGAACCCCTTACCAACTAGGCATATACCAAAGGATATTGGGTGCTGTGTCTCAGGAGGTAGAGCAGTCATCTGACAATCGTGAGATCTGTGTTAAAATACATGCTGGAATTACGGTTCCCACAATGAACTGTAGCTCCCCAGTGCTGGCAGCACACATGTAACCCAAAACCGTGACACTCAAATCACCATGCTTACTTTTATGGTCTTTGTACTCCTCACCTAGTTGCTGCCACACACACTTGACAACATCTGAACCAAATAAGTTAATGTTGGTATCATCAGACCACAGGATCAATTTGATGCAGTGTATCGTCTGAGCACTGACAGTGTGACCCCACACCCCTTAAATCTTCAGCACATGTGGCAGCACATACATTTGGTCCACCAGCGTACGTAAGTCCACCCACTTTAGGTGAGTGGCTACAAGAATGACAGGTGCCCAGAAGGTTACAAAGAGCAAGAAGATGACAGTTGTTTTCTGTTTGTAGTTCCTTTATTTCATAAATGTAACACATTACAGTCCTTAGTCTTCTAAAAATTATGTGAGCAGATAAACTGCTCACAAAGATAAGTTTTCCTCTTTATTTGTGACCAGATCAATTCAATTAATCCTTATTCATATAGCACCAATTCATATACACATAAGTCATCTCAAGGCACTTTACATTGTAAAGTTTAAGACCTTACACGTTATATAAATATATACAAAATGTAGTAAACCCAACAGTCCCACTTGAGCAAGAACTGAGGCGACAGTGGAGAGGAAAAACTCCCTTTAACGGAAGAATTCTCTAGCAGGACCAGGCTCAGGGTGGGAGGTCATCTGCCTTGAGCAGTTGAGGTTAGTGGACAGAGGAGAGAGAAAAAAACAGCAGGTAATAGAGATCATAAAAACAACAAGGAGCAGCAGACAAGGCACTGGGCAGGTTGGGTGGATCAGCAACTACAGCTCCGAATTGAGGATACCTGAGGAGAGCTACAGAGAGAGAGAGATACAGAAAGAGAAAAAGAATCGGGATTGGGAGCTGGTTCCACAGGAGAGGACCTTGATAACTCAAGACTCTGCCTCCCATTCTACATTTGAAAACTCAAGGAACCACAAGTAGACCAGCATTCTGAGAGTAAAGTGCTCTGCTGAGATAATAAAGTTTCTATGACGTCTTTAAGATGAGATGGGACCTGATCATTTAGTGTTTTATACAGTGGGGTGCAAAAGTTTGGGCAACCTTGTTAATCTTCATGATTTCCTGTATAAATCGTTTGTTATTACGATAAAAAAATTTCAATTAAGTATATCATATAGGAGACACACACACTGATTTTTAAGAGGTAAAATGAAGTTTATAGGATTTACAGAAAGTGTGCATTAATTGTGTAAACAAAATTAGGCATGTACATAAGTTTGGTTACCGTTGGCATTTTATTGATTCCAAAACCTTTAGAACTAATTATTGAAACTCAAATTGGCTTGGTAAGCTCAGGGACCCCTCACCTCCGTACACAGGTTAATCCAATTATTAGAAAAAGTATTTAAGTGGGGGGCAATTGTAAGTTTGCCTCATCTTTAAATATTCTCTGAAGAGTAGCAACATGGGGGTCTCAAAACAACTCTCTAATGACTTGAAATTAAAGATTGTTCATCATCATGGTTTAGGGGAAGGATACAGAAAGCTGTCTCAGAGATTTCAGCTGTCTGTTTCCACAGTTAGGAACATATT
>JAUMHJ010000028.1:134628-146314 GCA_032361105.1 Microctenopoma lineatum | reverse complement strand
TGGAGTCTTGCCTTTGTTTTGGTACCAAGATAGCTCAAATAAACCCTATAGTTCCTGAGATATATTCAATTCATTTTTGGTACGTCTTTTTCAAGCAAATTCCTATAAAATGGTCTAGGGTTCAACAGGTTAAAACAAACACTGGTAAGTATTAGTGTTTATCAATATATTTTATATTTCTGGGTCTAGTTTTTTCATACATTCATGTATAACTGGCAAAAATGTATGTTGTAGTGTGATGCCCAAGATATTTCCAGCAGCTACTGGATGCATGGATTAATGGGAAGTTACAGTTAATATTATTTCAGATTCAATGTCAGGCTTTATTGTCAGACTAAAAAAATGTTTGAAAAAATGTTTTTGTATAGATGTGCAAATTTGTTTGCACTGATGTTCAGCGCTTACACAGGAAGGAAGAGCTAAACTGACAAAATTCTCCACTCTCATTAACATAAAACAAACCACAACACAATAGTATTGTGAGATATGTTTCTTATCACATACTACACAAAAACTCTAAACAAGTTTTACACACGCACCATAGTCTGTTCACAGTGGGGAAGCAGGGGGTGTGTGGTTGGTCAAATGTATTTAAAAAATTTGCACAAAGACATTTAAGAAGAATCTTTAGCTTTAGCGATCAGCTTTATCGTCATTGATTTGATTTTACACTTTACAACAACATTTGTCTTTTGCATTTCACCTTGCATTGGACCCACTGCCATTTAGGAGTGTAAAATCAACTTGTTCTCTTGTTCAAGAAATTGAATCAAACTAATTTAATAAAACACATTTTTGTTGAGGCTTTTAACATTGCTAATATATTGTATATGTAGTGAATCTTAACAGCGCAGTACTGTTGTAGTAGGAGGGGAGGCAGAAAATCTTGTCTTGTTAACACTGTATAATAAAGAAAGATTTTTGCTCAAAATTAAATTATTTGATTTCTAATAAAAAAACATTGTTACTGTAACTTAGTACACATGACTGCCACCAACATCAGATTGTTTTTTGTGAAATGTTTATATACTGCTGTGCTTTTACGTCACAGCATCTGCAACATGAGGGATAGATGTTAACCCTTATAGTAGCTGATTGTCTAGATTCTAGAAGGTATAAATGATCAATTTCAAGGCTATGATCAACAAGCAGTCAAATAGGGAGAAACTGTGGTCTTATGTAACGATGGCGGCACACTATACAAGGGACCAGATGCAAGCTAAAGACGAGAGAGTAGGGCTATGCAACAAGATAAACCAATTTCTCCACCAATTATGTAGCTTTACATGCTGGTCTCTTTAGATTCAGGCTTCAGCGTGGTTGTGACCAAATGTTTTTTAGAAAATCCTTAAAATTATGAAAATAAAAAGAAATGCATAAAGGCACAAACTGTAATCAAGAAACACAATATTTAGGATAACAGTAACTTTTTACATACTGTACATTTGCATGCATAACATTTACCTGCTTTAACAACATGAAATACAAATTACACGGCTGAGAATTGGAGATGTGTCTTATAATGTCTCAGTGAAAGGGTCTTCTTCATTACTGTCAAAGTGATACTTCAGAACTAAGACAGATTTTTTTTCTGGAGATAAATACTATAATTGTTTTTTCACACTATGGCAGGAAAATCCTTAAAATACTTTGACCTATGTGGTGTCTGTATTGTATTAAAGGAAATGTACTTGTTCCCAAGTGTGGACCAAAAGGCAACTAAAAATGAGAAGTGATTCAAGCGCTTCATTGCTGTATACCTTTTGTAATGTAAATGTAAATGTGTCTTTTTCTGGACAAAATAAAGATGCTTGCATGTTAAAATGTATGTGCATGTACCTTTAGATACTATGTGTCATTTTGTTGTTGATTTTTAATATTTGATATAAACTGTGCAGGTTGTTGAAACACACATTTCTAAAAACAGTATTGTACATGGTTGATAGTTCCACTCCATGCAGCAGAGCTGGAAGACAACTTCATTTGGGTGTTTGGGTTTAATGAAATGTTTGTTTGCCTAATTTTGTTTCTTGGCCATACTTTGAATTTTGTATGAAGCAGAGCTCCTTGAAATAAAACAAATAAAAAATGAAACTATCTTCAGTTAGCTGATTTAATAATCTATAATTTAATCTGCAGGGTAACTATGTGAGTTACATGTGTGTGTTTCAGTGCTCCAGAAAAAAGTTAATTAACCTTGAGTCATATTTTCAAGCCATGATACTCAAATACAGGAGTTCCTAAACAGCCCTCACAAAAAGGTGTCAAAGTTGTAACACTTGTGGTTATTGGAAATATTTAATATTCACTAAGTATTAGTAATTTCTTAAATTGCCCATGTCACCCCAGTTACATGTGGCATAAGGTCTGGTTCTGCGCATACACACAACTGTTAACCTAGTATTATATACTATCACTGGTAGTCAGAAAGCATGAAATAGAAGCAATTTCTAGTGTACATCCCAAACATTTTTACAGTACATTGGAATTGTTTGTATGGTTTTCAGATGCAGCTTTACACAAAATGCAAGAATAAGACACTCACTGTCTGCAAGTGTTCAGGTCCATAATGAGATCCTTGGTTTTGCTTAACACAAGACTTTAATGTTCTCCATAAGCAGTGATCCTATGAAATAAGTCACGCTATCATAATGTATTTTGTGTATCTAATGTAAGTTCAGTGTGTTGTACTCAAACACACTGGATTTGAAAATGCATTATACAATAATGAATTAATACTATACAACAATTAATCAATATCAATACTAAAACTATTAGTTATTATTACTAATATAAATCATAATAAAAATGAAATACTATGGTTCTGTAACCTATATGCGATACTGGAATTTACGAAATTTCCAGGACGTCTTTGAAGGTAGCATATGTGCTAACAATTGACGAGATTTAGCATCATGTCCACTGCTACAAGTGGTTGACGTTTAAGTAGCAGGATTTGTCTGCATATTATTTAGATTAGGCTTAGGGTTAGTTTATAGCGGTTTGGTGGAGTGTTTCAATCATTAATTATGAGAACCATGAGGTTATTTTATTAATCTAATCGCAAATGAAATGCTGGCTGCTGTTTACCTCTTAAACTGGTTGGGCATCTAACTAACGCTTGATATTTCAAGGTAATGTTATTTACACGTTTTATTTTTCAGTCGGCGCCCTTTAAATGTTTAACAAAATCCAAATTGAATATGTTACTGCTATATTTAAAGTACTTCGCCAACAAAGAATTTTATCGGTTGTTCTAGGCCTCAAGCCATGCCTCGGTCCACAGTTGGACTTTGATCCGTCAAAACATTAACGTTAAGCAACGGACGCGGAGTAGCTGCTAAAGTTAGTCAGTGTCAAGACAATTATTCACCTCTCTTGATTGAAAGGTAAAATAACGTTCTTGTGCAAGTCAGGTTGTTTATAAGTTAGATTAGTAACGTTACCCATGAAAGTTAACTCGACTGGCTAAGCCATATAGCGGTTATCGGCGTTCAGTTGCAGTTAACCTTAATTTTTACTATGGGTTAAATAAACGTTAGCCTGGTGCTTGAACTTGTAGTGTGGTGGAATTATCACATCTGTGGGCAGCTAGCTAGAACTTACTGTGTGGTGCTATCAATATTTATCAAGTTAAGCAAACTAACGTCTCTAAAATCGAACAGCACAATCTAATAACAAATAATACATGTCATAGCATAAGCCACTTTGTCAAAATGAAACTTTCTTAGTAAAAATAAGCTTCTCTCTGTATGAACAACTAGTCGTAAAATTAGGTCAAGTGGCACACATGTAATTTTAATATGCATATGTAATCATATCGTATTTAAAAAACTATATTTAGTCTCTTGTGTTAACTATATCCTATCCCCACAGCTTGTATTATAACAACATTGTTCTTTTTCCCACAATGCTGCTTGTGTCTCTTCCCCCAGGGCTGAGTGACAGACATGCACCCACAGTCTCGACAGGACTATGTATCTATAAGCTTTTCTGGACAAGGAAGTGGAGGTTACAATAACAGTAAGCAGTGGAGGAGGCAGTCATGTTGGAGGGTAAGTGGCTTGCATCTATAAGTTGCTTATAAAAGTACAGTGTTCTCCAAAATACTATATAGAATTTTTATGTATGTATTTTAATACATACATATGCGTGCATGCGTGTGTGTGTGTGTGTGTGTGTGTATGTATATATAGATATAGATATAGATATATATTTTAGGGCTGCAAGTATCGAGTATTTTTGGAATCGAGTATTCTGTCGATTTTTTTTCATGGATTATTCGAGGAAATCGGATAAAACGTATTTTGCGTATAAACAATATATATACTGCATTATATCACATGAAAGACCTGTAAGAAGCAAGCAATTTGCTGTTATTAATAAACCTTGATAAACCAACAACCATAAATACCATCGTTATAACTAGCTATAGCTAGCAGGTGTTTAAATTGGTTAGTGATTCTAATTAAACATCCCAATGTTTGTTGGGGGGAATTAGCGAAGCAAAGCATGTGAAAGCTTCACAATAACTTACTGTCACTCTCAGCGATTGTGAATCTGTGTCGGGGACAATTAGGGAATATTTAATAAAGATAGCGGCGTAACGTCCACAGAAATGCACGAAACCTCTCGCTATGTAAATATTCACACGGATCCTTATAGGCGATGTTTTTAAATGCACAAACAATTCTGCATACAGAATTCTCCTGACGGTAGAAGTATGTTGTTTAATGCTAGAAACATAACAAGAAATATGCACCAAAACATAGAAGTAGATGGTCTCATTTGCTGTTCAGTTTAAAAATAAAGCGAAGCGGTGTGTGTGTGCGTGTGTGTGTGTGTGTGTGTGTGTGTGTGTGTGTGGTTTTTTTGTATAATGTTACGTTACCTTTATTGTAACCAACAATTTATACAGGAAAATCATGAAGATACTCAACGGGGTCTGCATCCTCCTTCAACTCAAATTCTCCAGGCCTGGTGATGCTACAGTATTCACTTTACTTTACTTGGCAGACGCTTTTATCCAAAGCAACTTACAAGGAGACAACATAAGCAATTACCCTTCAGGTTCTGTAAATTCAAACTAAGAGCCCTGATAAGACCCAACTTGACAAGATAAAAACATATTAGGAATTGTTAAGTGCTAGAATTGTTTGTGAATGTGAGTGTGTGTGTGTGGAAGTCTAATTTTAAATACTTTTCAAACTGATTTTTAATTGTTTTTTTATGGTGGTTATAGTCTCAGCTAGACAAATGGAGCAGGGCAACAGCCGTGGACAACATAGGAAAATAGACTTGATTGGGATTGGAGACCCCCATGAAAAGAGAATTTTTAGTCTCCTCTCCATGGTGTCTGTGGGGTTTTAAAAGTATGAAAAGGTAGTAAATCAAATAAAGCAAAAATTAAGACCATTAAAAAGTATTAAAAGGTATTAATCATCATTTCATGATGTATTATAGTTTTGTGTAACTTTGTTGGGATGGGATTAGGCTTTTAGATTTTAATTAGAGATGTCTGTGGTGCTAACGTCATAAACCAAAGAAACTGTCTACATGTGTAAGTGCTAATTCAAAGGTGGTTAGAGGACCCAGTGGGTAAAGCCTGGACACAGGCCCGGGGTTCTCATATTTTTCTTTACACAGGAGTGCTCTGCCATCCACTCCTCCAACACTATCATTAGGTTTGCGGGCGATTCCACCGTAGTAGGGCTCATTTCGGATAATGACGAGACCCACTACAGAGAGGAACAGCTCCTTACCAAGGGCCGTCAAATCCATCACACCCCTACAAAGATACTCTCTTACAAAACCCCCCACCCCACCCACTGCGACATACAACCCCCATCCTACACTTTATTCACTGACCAATTCTTTCTGTGATATTTAAAATTCTCAGTATACTTTAATTTTCCATGATTTTTATTTTTTAATTTAATTTACCTTTACAAAGCTGAGTCATCGATCTAAATTTCGTTATGTGTAACGCAAAGTGAAAATAAATACTTCTTGAAGTCTTGAGAGCTAGGTCTTTCCCAGCATGCCCTGAGGTCTTGCATGCTCCATGTGCAAAACCTGTATTATTTTGACTGATGAAATTTGTGACAGCCATATTGTTTAAAACTTCACACAACTTGCTCATCTCTGCTTTCTGTGCTGCTGCCACTTCAAACCCAATGCCAAGGTGGCATCAACGACAGATCTCCAGGTGACCGTGCAGTTCCTTTGGGAAATTGCAGTGTAGCAAAGTTTTCCAAAATCTTGTAGTGAATGTTTGATATTTTAAGGCAGTTGCATCTTTTTCATTATTTGTATATTGAGAAGAGGCATCGTTGTACTAACTGGCTGAACTCTATGAATGTATGAATCTGAAAATCAGTTTAAAAGTTTAAGGTTGTCGATTAAAACAATTAAAGCTTAATGTCGTGTGGGTTTTAAAAAATATTCGGGAGGTAAGGAAAAAGGTTTTAAATGTGCCAGGACTAGTATGTCCTGGCACATACTAGTCCTAGCAATAATCACAAATACCGTGTGTTATAACTAGCTATAGCTAGCTAGTGTTTAAATTAGTTAGCAAATCTAATCAAACATCCCTTAGATTTGCCGGGGGGAGCGAAGCAAAGCATGTGAAAGCTTCACAATAACTTACTGTCACTCTTTGTGAATCTGTGTCCTGGACAATTAATGAATGAAAATTTCCCTCTGGGAATAATAAAGTGTTTTGACTCTTGAATCTTGAATTTGCAGATCTAGGAGGGCAGCCTACTAATAGTGTGTTCATTTAAATAGTAAATGGTCTGCACTTATATAGTGCTTTTCTACCTAGAAACTCAAAACCTATTCACACACACAAGAACACACCGATAGCAGAGCTGCTGTACAGCTGACTTGACACAGGATGGGCAACTTGGGGTTCAGCGTATTTCCTAAGGATACTTTGACATATGACTAGTTATTTTGGGAATCGACCACTCATCTTCCAACTAGCAGGCGAATGCTCTACCTCCTGAACCACAGTTGACATTTAATATTAGAGGGTGCACTTCCATTACAGTCTTTTAGGCAGGCATGAAGGATTTAAACTCCATGCAAGCAGCTATCATGAGCCAGTGGAGAGTGGTAAGAAGAGGTGCCATGTTGGTGTTTTTTGACTGGCTGAAAATAAGGGCTGCCGCAATTTAGATCATCATGGAGTGGGGGTCGAGGACAAAGCCTTGTGGGACCCCTGTGGCTATCTTAGAGTGTAGATGTCTCACCTCTTCATGATACCTTGAATGGCCTGTCTTAAAAAATAATAATATACGAGTAGCTCTTGCAGCAAAAAGGTCATCCACCATTGCCAGGATGGAGGCCTCAGTCGAATGTCCTTTCCTGAATTCACTGTAAAAGTTCAAGTAGATCGTGTGCATGCAAAAATGTAGAACGTTGCGCCAGAACAGCTTCCATATAAAAGTGGTAAAGGAGTGGAAGACGCTGACCTTTTTATTTTGGATAGAGGACACAAGCACTTGGAAAAGCCCAAATCGTAAGGCTGACTTTTATTTGCAGCTATCTGGTTAAGTTATCTGATGACACTGCTTTGCTGTCTCTTCTTCAGGGCTAACAGTCTAATCTATCTGTAGGTATCTTCCCCCTTGGAACTGTAGTTGTTGGTCCAGCCAACCTGCTCAGGGCCTCGTCTGTTGGTCTTTGTTGTATTGATCTTGGTTGCCTGCTGTTCTTTTCTCTCTCCTCAATCCACTCACCCCAACCAGTTGAGGCAGATGGCCACCCACCCTGAAATTGGTTCTGCTGGATATTTCTTCTGTTAAGGGGAGTCTTTCCTCACCACTGTTGCATAGTGCTTGCCCAGGTGGGACTGTTGGGTTTTCTACATTATTCAGTATAAAGTCAAGCCTGCATCTGGAAAGAGATACTGTGGGGTGGAAAAAGTCCTGCCTGATTCCTGTGTATAAGAAGCTACGTCCCAGTGTCTTAAACAACTATAGAGTGGCTCTGACCTCACACATCATGAAGGCTTTTGAGCAACTGATTCTTGACATCCTGCGACCAGATCCTGCTGTACTGTTTTTAAGAAACATCTGTAGCACCATGTTGCAGATGTTTTTATCAGTCTGTGTTGGCCAGTGTCATATACTCTGCTGGGTCAGCTGCCTGAAAGTGGCAGACACTTTCATACTGGTCAAGTTAATCAGGAGGCCTGGTTGGTTATCATCATATCTATTTAATTAAATGGCTGTTTATTCATCATTTACCAAGGGACATCCTGTTATTATTTCCACTACATTACAGTCTGATAAATGATAGAAATTACCTATTTTTTATATATTGTATATTTTAGTATATGTGTTGCTGTCAGTGCCTTCTGTTTATGGTTCTTTTTTCTTTCCTCTTGAACTGCTGTAAAATGACAATTATTTTTTTCTGGGATTAATACATTATTTTCTTTGTGCCTCCAGAAATGGAAGCAGTTGTCCAGACTGCAGCGGAGCCTTATCTTCTTTATCCTTGCCCTCCTGTTTATTTGTGGAATTGCTTCCTATCCTTTTCTCACTGCACATCTCAGAGGTATGGCCTAAGCTACTAGCACTCTGATAGAGCCTTGTTAGCTTGAAAGGTCAATTCAACGAAATTGAACATTTAATAAACCAAATGAGTGTTGTAATCTGGTTTATAGTTCAGCTAATACAACTTTAAAAAGGTTAATTGAAGTCTTACAGAAATCAATATGTTCTTAAAGAACAAATGAGTAAACTCAACTGGAGGAAAAAAGCATTCTGCAAACATACTGATATGGAATGTGAACAAAAGCATTGCCCATCATTTGATAAGGAGGAAAATTTCAACCTAAAGAGGGCTGAATTTGAAGTCCCCAAGTGATTTTAAACTGAAAAACTATAACGGAGCAATGTACAATATTGTTGGCCACACTTCACTTCTTGTCACTATGATCACTCATCAGTTGCCAGCTCTATTCATACATGGATTCAAGTAGACATTACACAGATTTTATACTAAACAACCTAACCTTACTGTAAATAATGCTAAATCACTTTGTTTGTATTTGTTGAGGCCGTACAGATACAGCGCAAGACAACGACAGTAACCCTCATGACCTACCTGAGCCTGGTGTAAAGGGCCGTCCACCACTGCTAAAACAACCCTCCCAGGTGTCTATTTATTGAAGGGACTTTCTTCTAATGGGAATGGGAAAATACTTTTTGCAGCCTTTGTTGTTTTATGCTTCTGGTTTTGCTGTGTTGATTTGAATTAAACTGATAGTAATGTCAATTTCAAATTTTGAATATTGAAATAGTTGGAACATAATTTTGCTAGACAGGTAATACCCCTTGTTCTATTGATATATTTGTTGACAGCAGCAGTTTACAGAATAATAAATAAATAAAACATTGAAATTGACATTTGTTTATACTTTTTTGTTTTACTTTTTTAATTACGCTATCCTAAAATGTATAGTATAGACTATATATTATAAATTGTAAGGTATTGTGACCAATTTATTTACATCTTATAATAGTTATTGTAGTTATAAAAAGAAATATGTCCTTTGAAGTAGACCTAAACATTTGTATATATTTTTACATTAATCCGTCCTTTCCTAACAACTGACTTGCATGATGTGAAGACTAAAAATGTTGTCTTGCTAACTGTATTATTTCCCACAGAGGAAATTATCCAATAAGAGAGGACCACCTGTCATTCAGAAAGGAAACACTTCAGATACAGTTGCCAAGGATAAGGTTGCTGACAGTACGAATGCTGGCAAGGAAGCCAGAATCATAAGGTAAAATAGTGTGATCACAAACTTATTATGTTTACATGTTTCTTTTCTTTCTTCATTTTTTGGCCTCTTTCAGCTGGCGTGGGGCAGTAATCGATACCGACCAGGCCTCAGAAAGCACCAAGGGAAATAAGGGGGAATTACATGCCATCCAAGAAGTGCTATCAAAAGAGCCTGGTATCTTCTTCACTTAATTTGGATTATTTAATTATCAAATTTGAATTAAATATAGTCTTTACTATGTTAACTTAGTTGCCATAATATCTGCTGTGTATTTGATTGTACCAGATGCTAGCAGAGTAGAGGCGGTGCGGGAAGCTTTCAGACATGCTTGGAAGGGCTATAAAGACTTTTCTTGGGGCCACGATGAGCTCAGGCCCATATCCAAGTCCTACAGTGAGTGGTTTGGCCTGGGTTTGACCCTTATTGATTCGCTGGATACCATGTGGATTCTGGGGCTTAAAAAAGGTAGGCTGGCCTTTGTGCCTTTTAACTTTTGAATGTCTGCCTTCATCATGGGAAAGTGTAAATATTATTAAAATGCCAGGATCAAATTGGGTTTTATTTAGTCTTAAAATAAATGTATTGATGTGTTGCAGAATTTGAAGAAGCCAGGGAATGGGTTGCCAAAGAACTTTCCTTCAATAAGAATGTAGATGTCAACCTGTTTGAGAGTACAATCCGAATCCTGGGAGGCCTGCTCAGTACCTACCATTTGACTGGAGACAAACTTTTCCTAGACAAGGCTGTGAGTCCTACTTAATATTGAATGAAATTATTTTGGTTTGGGGTGTGTAGCAATACTGAAGAGGGGGAAAGTAGTCAGAACTGATGGGATCCTACTTCCAGAGGAGAAACATAGCGAACATTTAGGATAGCTCTGATACCTTGGAATCCCGCGAGCAAACTGGAACCATGAAGAGGCCACAAGGATAGCAGCAACCACCAAATACCTGCAACGAGTTAGGTCCTGAGAAGAGCTGAATGAGAATAACAAGACCCAGGCAATCACCAGTAATCAGATACTTCGCTGGTGTAATAAGCTGGCCAAAAGAGGAGATGGAAGCCAGGCCAAGCCAAGACAAGGAAGCTCCTCAAAATGCACAAAATGGCACAAAGCAAGCAGGCTAAGAAACCAAACTAAGGGATACAGCACTTACACAGCACAATACCAGTACGGTTGTGGAGATGGATTCTATCCCAGTAGATTTCATTGTGATTATATTTGTTTATACTCAGATTGACTCATTCAAGTCAGAAAAGTAAGCTTACCTATGTTCATCAGTATGAACTGGGCCTGCAACTGGCAAGTGAGAGGTTAAATGTCTGGTTCCATTCTAGTCACAGCCAGTCTAAAACACTGATGCAGATGTTTATCTGTCAATCTTGATCTCATCTGAGTTTTCGGGTGTTTCATGCACGAAAAGGTTTGCTCGCCGATATATGTGCTGCCAAAAAGTGTTGACATCTACATTGCATGTTTTTTTATGTTAGGTTACGTGTCATTTGGCAGGGCGGCATAGAAGTCAACGAGACTGTTGGGCTGGAATGTGTCTTTCAGAACATTGCAGTTGTGTAACTCGGCCAGCTTAAACTGATAAAAAGGCTGGGCTTTATCGATGTCTGCAACAAAGGGGTTCTGGAAAAGATGGATTTTTTTGCATGAACATTTGACGGAATCGCCCTCCAGTGGGCTTGAACCCTCCAGTGGACTTGAACCCTCCAGTGGGCTTGAGCCCTCTGGAATGGAAGTGTAAAACGTCGTCAAGAAACCAAACAAGTCCAGTTGCTTTAAATAAAACTTTTTTAAGATTCAAGATTCAAAACACTTTATTAATCCCAGAGGGAAATTGTTTTGCCATGAATACAGCCGCTCTCCATACA
>JAUMHJ010000028.1:118214-130231 GCA_032361105.1 Microctenopoma lineatum | reverse complement strand
AAAGACCTGAGCCTCCTCAAAAAATACAGACGACTCTGAGCCTTTTTGTAAACAGCAGTTGTGTGTTTAGACCAGTCAAGTTTATTGTCCAAGTACACTCCCAGGTACTTATACTCCGACACAACCTCCACCTCCTCTCCTCCTATCAAGATGACCATGATGACCACTCCCAAGCGATGGTAACATCAGGAAGAAGGAACAGAAGCTTCCTACTTGTGTTCTTTAGTGTATTTTAGCCTCAAATGTATGCACATAATCTGTATGTTTCCTCTACAGAAAGACATTGGCTCGAGGCTGATGCCAGCTTTCAACACACCATCCAAAATTCCCTACTCTGATGTGAACATTGGGAAAGGTACAGCCCACCCACCTCGCTGGACCTCTGACAGCACTGTGGCAGAGGTTACAAGCATTCAGTTGGAGTTTAGAGAGCTCAGCCGTCTCACTCAGGAACCACAGTTTGAGGTGACCAACAGACCAAGACATAATTTTAGCACAACGATGCTAATCCAGCGTCTGCCAATCAAATTTTAATATTGGCACTTTGGTTCAGTATTCCATGTCGGCTGGTGGCCACTCAACTGGTGCCATTATTTTTTTTTACATAACATTGTCGCACTTCTGAACAGCAGTATATCCCATCAGCATATGGTGGCAGTTTGCAATTTTGAATAATATAACTTAAGTAATTATTTCAGTGCATTATACTGAACACACAACTGAGACTGATTATTATTAGCTGAAGGTAACGGAGTCCTAGTGAACCAAGTCTGGCAACATGTTTTACCAATATAGCATCTTTATTAAAACTTGTTTTGTGTGAAATTTTCTTTTTTTTGCGAAATCCCAAAATAAGCTGGAATTTCGAAATAAATATTGACGTATTTATTAATTTGCATTTTCTCTTTTCTGTTAGAAGGGCATGGGTTATTTTCTGTTGACTAATGAAATGAGTGTAACAAAATTTCCTACAGCATAACCAATTAGATATCTGTACTTGATTTTCCAGGCTATGGTGGCTGAGGTTATGAAACAGGTTCACAAGCTGGATGGCAAGTTGGATGGTCTTGTGCCGATGTTCATCAACACAAACAATGGGCAGTTTACACATCAAGGCATCTATACACTGGGAGCTCGAGCAGACAGCTATTATGAATATCTGTTGAAGCAGTGGATCCAGGGAGGCAAGAAGGAGAACCAGTGGGTTGCCTTATAGATACCTAATATTTTCTACATATTTATAGACCAGAATATTGCAACTGACCAGTTTTGCAGTTCCTGTAGATAGTATTCCCTTCCTGGTGGGGAAAGTGTTATATTGGAGCTATATTCCCTCAACTTCTCAATGATGCCACATTTCTCCACGCTAGCAGTCGTAGAATCTATTAGACAAAGTTTCCTATTCACTGATAAAAAATGTAATTCTGTTTCAGAAATGTCACTGTGTGTTTGTGGTTTCAGGCTTTTAGAGGATTATCTACAGGCAATAGAGGGTGTTAAAAAAAACCTGCTGCAAAAGTCTTCACCTAATGGCCTTATCTTTGTTGGAGAGCTCTCACATGGACAATTCAGCCCTAAAATGGTCAGTATTATTCAAAACCATTCTCAATCATCTCCTGCTTCTTTTTACTTTTTAACGGGGTGCGCAAGTTTGGGCAGCCTTGTCAATGTTCAAGATTTCTCTGTATAAATCGTTGGTTGGTACTTTCTGTAAATCCTATAAACGTAATTTCACTTCTTCAATATCACTGTGTGTGTCTCCTATATGATATATTTAATTTTGTTTTATCGTAACAACCAATGATTTATACAGGTAAATCATGAACATTGACTTGGTTGCCCAAACTTACGCATTCCACTGTAATATGAAAAAAACACAAATGCCTATATTTTATTTAAACTTCCTAATACAAGGGGGTGTCCAAAATGGTCAAGTAAATTATGTGTAGATTTAAATAAATTATATATTATGTTGTGCCAGATCACCTTAGAAGTAATTTCAGAATTTCTTTTGCCATAGGACAGGTCTTTGTTTTATTAAACTAACTAAACAGTCTCATGGTATTTGTCATATTTACATGGCGCCATCAGGTCTGTCTTTGTATTGCACAATGTGAACTTCTGCTGCGATGCCTGCACCCATGCACACAGGTGAACACACAGAGCACGTGCAGCAGGAAATGTGACTTTTTAAGCATAAATGTTCCAGTGCAGAAAAAGAATAGAGGTTTGATGCACGTCAACCATCACGCCAAAGAATATATAACACCCATCCACGACCCAGTCAATTTTCCATTTTTCAACAATTGCTCCAACAGTTGTCACCTTCTCTCCCAGAGTCTTGCTAATGGTTTTGTAGCCCATTCCAGCTTTGTATACAATTTTGTCTCTGACCTCCTTGGACAGCTCATTGGTCAGGGTCTTCCATGTTGGAGAGTTTGGAGTCTGCTTGCTTGATAGCTATACAGCTTGCTAGGGGCAGCTGTGGCTCAGGAGGTAGAGCAGTCACCTGCCAATCGGAAGATTGGTGGTGCCTCCCGCCTCCTTCTGTCATATGTCGAAGTGTCCCTGGGCAAGACACTGAACCACAAGTTGCCCCCGGTTTGTCAGGTCAGTTGCATAGCAGCTTAGCCATCGGTGTATGAGTGTGTGTGTGTTCTTGTGTGTGTGAATGGGTGAATGAGAAGCAGTGTTAAGCGCTTTGAGTACCAGTCTAGGTAGAAAAGCGCTATATAAGTGCAGACCCTTTACGATTTCATTGATTCTGTGGACAGGTGACTGGTTAAGACAGGTGTCTTTATTGAGGGTGACTAATTGAGTAGGTTGGTAGGGGTTCAAATACTTATTTCACACAATGAAATTCAAAGAAATTCAAATCAGTTTCTAGATTTTATTTAAAGTTATTTTTTCAATTTGCCTTTTGATGTGCTATCTGTCACTGTTAAAATATACCTGCCATTAAAATTATACTGTTTTGAGACTTCATTTCTTACAAACTTACAAAATCAGCGAAGGATCAAATAATTATTTTCTCCACTGAATGGGTAAATCAAATATATATGTTAACCTATTTGTTTATTCTTTTAGGACCATCTAGTGTGTTTTCTGCCAGGCACTCTGGCGCTGGGTGCTCACAGTGGCCTGCCATCTGATCACATGGATCTGGCAAAAAAGCTGATGGAGACATGTTACCAAATGTATGTCCAAATGGAGACAGGTCTAAGTCCAGAAATCGTCCACTTCAACATGCATCAAGGCAGCACTAGAGACATCGATGTTAAGGTAGGCAGAGAAACCAGGCATGGTAAATAGATAAAATGCTAACTGCTATATTGCCTAACTTTATACCACTCTTCCTCATGATATGAGATTTGATTTAGGTGATTACCTAATGTGTACCTCTTAAAACAGAAAGATTTGTGTTTGGGTAGGAATTTAACAGAGACTGGCATGGACTGGTTGTCATACTCAGAGATGTTGTTTTAAGGATAAATTACATTGGTCTCCTATTTTTTTCAGAGCTGTAAATAGACTGTGTGTGAAATATTGAGAATATTGAAAGAAACCTAAATCTTGTGTCTTTGCTGCATAACCAAAATCCATAAATGCACCAGAAATATATTAAAACTGGAAAAGAAAACAATTATTCTCCTCTTAGTCATTATTGGATCCTAGTGAGTGCTTCTTGAACTTCTGCTGGCAATTCAACCAACAATTGTAACACAACAGCTGAGTGTACAACTCATAAGCTTTTGCCTAAGTTTTATACTGTAACCACTGTTGGTCATGTTCAATTATTGATTCATACAGGTACTCCACAGGTAACTTTCTACTGAAATCTCAACATGCATTTCTGTCTCACTTAACTCTGTGTGCACTCTTTAAATGATTCTTAAATTGTAATTTCTTATTATGTTAAAGTGCTTACTCACCTTTTCTGACATTACCTGCAGCTATACATCAAACACACAAGATGGTATATATCTGATATTTGAGAAAATGCAAAAAATGTGACATTTTGGGAAATTAATTAACATTTCTTAAATCTGTGGATTATAGTTTATTTTCTATGCCTAATTTACATTCTCCAATATAGCTTGCAGATAGACACAACCTCTTACGACCCGAGACAGTGGAGAGTCTCTTCTACCTGTACAGGTTCACCAAGGACCCCAAGTACCAGGACTGGGGTTGGGAAATTCTGCAGAACTTTAACAAGTACACGAAGGTCAGTTAAGTGTAGGTCTGTTGTTAAATAGACTAAGTGGTAATATTATGTATTGTATAATGTGATGTAATTACAGTTAAGGGATAGTTTCATAAATTGGACAGGTTGACAGAAGAAATTAGGCAGAAGTCCCAATGAACCAAAATTTTTGCAGATTAATTCAATTCAATTTAACTTTAATTATAGCGCAAATTCACAACATAAGTCATCTCAAGGCACTTTACAGTGTAAGGTTTAAGACCTACCGTATAAATATATACAGAAGCACAGTAGTACTTGAGGCTAGTGTAAAGTCATCTAGTGTAGTAATCTGGCTAGATACAGTGTCTCTGAGATTTTTGGGTCCAAATATCATAACCTCAGTCTTGTCTAAGTTAAGGAGTAGAAAATTACAGGACATCCAGGCCTTTATGTCTTTTAACCCCAACATTTGTGTCCAAATTAGCAAATTTTTGCTCTTCATCTGGCTGTAATTTTGTCTGTGTTGATGCATATGCCACAGTTTTATGTAACAAAGTCTCTTTCTTGACAAAGTTTGGAGTTCAAATTTAAATTTTTCTATTATACCATTAGATCACTGTGAAACAAATTTACTACGCTCTTGTATCACTCCGGACAAAAATGTCCGTCTCTTGAAAACTGCTATAAAAATATAAAACATTAATATATTTTTTCTTTCTTTTTTTTGCATAAATCTCTTAAACTACTGAGTGAGTGTGTATGCATATGGAGGTGAGTGAAGTTGAGAATCAATTCAGTCTATCTAGCAGCATGGGATTTTGTGCTCTTTGCATGTAAAGTTGCCACACCTGAAGCCAGTGGCTTCTGAGGCCTGTGGATAGCAGTGGATACTGTAGGAGCAGCCTCTAAAGGCTGTGATTCCAGTGCCATCGTAGCAGCATGCGGTGTACGAGGGAGATGATCTCTCATTATTTTAGCAGCCAAGGTAATCAAACTGGCATGTACGAGGTTAAAAACATGACAATTATTGAGTGTTTGGTATCTTTGAGTAGGGCTGGAGTAGTTTAAGAGATGAATGCAAAAAAATTAGAAACAAATATTATTCTTTTTTTATAGCAGTTTTTAGGAGATGGACATTACTGTTCCAAGTGATACAAGAGGGTTAAACTAGCGTGAGGTTTCCCTAAATTATTGGTTTCATATGGTTTCATGGATAAAAATAATTGTGTATCATCTGCATAACAATGAGTGTTTCCTTATAGTGTTGCCTAAGGGACTCATATATGATGAAAATAGAATGGGTCCAAGCACAGAACCCTGTGGAACTCCGTATTTAACCTGCATGTGTATGGAAGATTCATCATCAACATGAACAAACTGGGATCTATCTGATAAATAGGAGTTAAACCAGCTTAGTGCTGTTCCTTTAATCCCAATGACATCTTCCAGTCTATGTAATAAAATGTTGTGATCAATAGTGTCGAAAGCCGCACTAAGATCTAACAAGACAAGTACAGAGAGACATCTGCTGTCAGAAGCTAAGAGGAGATCATTGGTAACTTTAACAAGTGCTGTTTCTGTGCTATGATTGACTCTAAATCCTGACTGAAAAGCCTCATAGAGCTCGTTCATGCGCAAATGGTCACAGAGCTGCTTCGAAACAACTTTTTCAAGGGTTTTAGAGATAACGGGTAGATTGGATATTGGTCTATAATTGGCTAAAACCGTTGGATCTAGAGTAGGCTTCTTTAGTAAAGGTTTTACTACAGCTGCTTTAAAGGCCTGTGGTACATAGCCTGTTAATAAGGATAGATTTATCTGCTCTAAAATGGACGTGGTGATCAAAGGTAAACATCCTTGAGCAGTCTAGTAGGGATGGGGTCTAAGAGACACGTAGACGATTTAGATGAGTTAATTACTGAAATTAGTTATGCATGATCTACAGGAGAGAAACAGTCTAAGTAAGCAATTCTATAGCTGTTGGACAAGTGTGTCTGTGTCTGTCTATGCCAATTGCAGGGAGGATCTGATCATTATGAAATTATGAGGTCATTGCTGCTGTGAGATGAGGGAATAGTAGATTCAACAGAGCTATGACTCTGTCAGCCTGGCTACAGTGCTGAAAAGGAACCTGGGGTTGTTCTTATTTGCCTCAATGAGTGAGGAATAATAAGAGGTTCTAGCTTTACACAGGGCTTTTTTTTATAAATTAATAAGCTATCTTTCCAAGCTAAGCTATATTCATATGACTTTGTGGAGCACCACCTCCTTTCCAGCTTTTGTGATGTCTGATTTAAGCTACGGATATGTGAGTTATACCATGGAGCAAACCTCTTCTAAATAACTAACTTCTTTTTCAAAAAAACATATGCAGGAGTGGCATTAGTATCACTGTTCTCCTCTATCTAGGTGGATGTTACTTGATTAAAAGATGGTGGAATCATTCCCATAAATCTAGTGACTGTATTTTCATTAAAACATCTACTGTAAAGTATTTTTTTCTTAATTGAAGTAGTCTCCAATAAAGTAAATTCGAATGTTATTAAGAAATCGTCTGACAAGAAAGGGTTTTTGGGAAAAACTATTAAATTATCAATTTCTACTCCATAAGTCAGAACAAGATCAAGGATATGATTATATCTGTGAGTGGGTTTATTTACATGTTAATTAAATTTAATGGACAAATAATTAAATGCAGTGCTGAGACAGTTATCAACTAATCACTTTATCTGTACTAAGAACTGAATCAGATAGAAAGTCTGAGAATTCAGATAAAAACTCAGAGTAAGGGGCAGGAGGACCTCCGACCGGTTTCAGTGAGACTAAATAAGTCTGATGGTCACTTATCAAGTCATTAACTAACAAGGATTTAGACGAGAGAGATTTGATTGTTCTGATTTTATTCTGTTCAGTAAGACGAGTGATTTTTTTTTATTAGGTTCTCATTATTCACATCTCGTGTTAATTTTTGATTTATATAATTTAGCAGGATGAGGAGCAGACACAGTCTCTATAGGGTGCTGATAGTTTTGGGGGGGTGACAGCAGTACAGTCTCTCTATAGAAGAGAGGCGTGTAAGTCCGCGACTCTGCATCCTGGGCTCCACTTTGTTATTTCAGGGTTTAGGAGGTCTAACAATCTCTGCCATATTCATAGAAATGAGAGCTGCACCATCCAAAGAGGGATAGATGCCGTCTCTTCTAATCAACCCTGGTTTTCTCCAAAACGTTTTCCAGTTATCTATGTAGCCCACATTGTTATCAGGACACCACCTTGACTAAAGATATCATCATCAGATTGGGAAGGGGACCAGAGAAAACTACAGAGTCCGACATTGTCTTTGCATAACTACACACCGATGCAACATTAACTTTAGTGACCTCCGACTGACGTAGCCGGGTGTCATTACCTCCTGCGTAAATTATGATCTTACTACATGACGTTTATCCTTGGACATGAGTTTTATTTATAATTCAATGTCGCCCGCTCTTGCCCCTGGAATACACCTCACTATGGTCGCTAATCTCACATTCCTGACAATAATCAGAGTGGTTTTCTCAGCGGGTGTGTCACTGAGCAGAGAAAACCTATTAGAAACGCGAACAGGTTGGTGGTGAACCTTGGGGGGCTTCCAATATAACTTTCAAATCTAAACCAATCTGTGTCTAACAATCATTAAATTAAAAATATTTTTCTCAGCGTGTGTCACTGAAAAAAAAAAAGATTTTGTAAATCAAACCCAACAGGCAGGACCAGCAAACAATCCATGTCGATAGAGGAATGTGATAATTACAGACAGGATGAGGCAGTGGAGATGTTAAACTTTATATTGGGAGGGACCGGGAATGATAGAATTGGAAATTAGTACATCAGAGGGAGAGCTCATGTTGAGCACTTTGGAAACAAAGTTAAAGAGGCAAGACTTAGATGGTTTGGACATGTTCAGAGGATGTTGACTATGAAGCTGCGAGACAGGAGGTTTATAGATAAACTATAGAAGAGTATGCAGACAATTGGTGTGACAGAGCAGGATGCTAGTGATAGGGTGGGATAGAAAAAGATGATCCACTGTGGCGACCTTTAAACGGAGCAGCTGAAAAAAGAAGGGATAGCTTAATCATGGAATGCTACATAAACCTCCAATATGTGTAGCAATTATAGTTATGTTTAATAAATAACCCATTCTATGATAAAAATCAATGTGCATTTCCCCTCAGGTTTCCTCTGGTGGCTACACCTCTATTAATAATGTACGTGACCCAGACTACCCGAGCCCTCGAGACAAGATGGAGAGCTTCTTCTTAGGAGAGACCCTGAAATATCTCTTCTTGTTATTCTCAGATGACCCCCACCTTATCAGTCTAGATGAGTATGTCTTCAACACTGAGGCTCACCCTCTGCCAATCTGGCCTTCCACTGTTTGATACACACGGACAAATTGAAACAGCAAAAAAAGCTGCAAGTATAAACATCTCAGGGATGGTGTTTACCATTGTGTTTGTTTTTGACTTCTTTGTCAAACAGCCCTGAACACATATGAAAATGCCTCGTTACTGACTGAATCACTAATAGTCACAGAAATTACAAAGGTCTGGTTTATTAAGTAGTCCTGTTTATTTACTTATTTGAGTGGTCATTAACCACTGAACTGAACCTCTGGTATTGTCTGTGTTTATGCTGAAGGAGCAGATAAAAGTATCTAAATCAACTAGATGATGGAATGAATGTGACTGTGACATAACTTGAAATTGTCTTAATCTTGTGTTGAGAGAATAAGTATTAGGTTGGGCAGACACAGGTGTTTAAAGGCTGAAATGAATGTTTCAGTTTTAACTGTTGATAGATTTTACTTAAATAAACCTTTTTTATTTCCAAAACAAATCCCTTCAGAACTTTTTGTCTTATGTTTTACCCCTGAATAAAATGTTGTGTGCATCTTATTCAGTGAGGTTTCTTAAACCTCATTTAAACCTACCACCTGGCTGCACTACCAGCATGTACGAACACACGTCTGACTGTTGCAGGGAGACAGGTAAAAGTTAATTCCTCATTTGTGTGTATAGTTATGAAGCGCTCTGGCTAGAACTATTCTCAGATACTGACACCCCACACACACACACACACACACAGTCTTCGTCGTTGTTCTTGTTGTCACAAGAAATGGGATTTCATGATGCATATCACTTGGTCACTTCAGGTTCTTTTGGAGTTGGATGACCTAATTTGATATGAAATTGTAGTTTTATTTTAGCCATAAAGAGAAGGATACGCAAACTGTGTTTTTTTATATATATAACGTCATAAATTATGGTGAAGTACAGGTTATTTAGTACTTGTAATTGGAACTGCCATCTACCAACCGCACAGTACTGTAACATTACAATAAATGTACTATAACATTCAATTATTTCTGGTTAGGTCAGGCCATTGTGGCAAGTCAATGTTACTGAAAATTTTCTGGACCCTCTTGCTGCTGCACTAGCTGAAACGTTATTTTCACTTTGTTTTATGTATGAACTTTCATATTTACTAGAAAATGTACTACATCACCATCTCAATTTAAATGACACAAAGCGTGGTACTCACATCAGCTGTATTTTTTGTGCTTTGCTTTGATTCCAAATGTAAAAAATAAGAAATATTTACCTAATAATTGTTTGTGGCTATGTTATCATGATGTGGAGATAAATAAGTCATAAAACCTACTGACATGTTTTCACTGTGTAGGGATGAATGAAGTAGCAACAACACAGCATGTTGTTGCATTAAACTTTTCCATGAGACTTGAATGCAGCACTAATGTCTACACAAGACTCTGATAACTTGGTCTCATTCCAGTTGCTGCCAAGCAGCAGATTTACTTAAAAACTGTGAAACGTCTGTTTTGAAAGTGGCGGTGGTGTTTTTGTGTTTTAGGCTTATTTGTGCCAAGAGGCTACTCCTTAATGTTCCATTTTATCATGTTTTGTCTTTTCATTGGTAAGTTTGTAGAATTTTCTTTTCTTTTAAGTGACAAATTATGAAATTAAAATTTTAAATTAAGCATAATATATTGGTTTGTAGTGTATATATTTAAATCTGTGCTTGCAGTGAGTTTTCTTTCTGGTAACAGCCGCTTGCAGTCATTGCTGTAAATATCACTGGTTTACTTCATGGTTCTACTGTTAATTAAGAACTTTATGTATTTGTATTGAAACTCATTTGATATATTCTGTATTTTTTCTTGGTTTTGTCTCACTTGTGCCTTTAATGTTGCTTCGGACAACATTCAGAAGACAACTGTTCATGTCTTTTCTTTCAGGGCCTCTTATGTGGTCCCTCCCTTGATGTATTTCAGCATAATTGCTGAGCCAAAGATGCTGAAAATAAAATCACCTCTGGTGTTGGATTTTAATGATTAAAAACCCTTTTCTCCACAGTGACGTCCATCAGAAAAAGCTATCAAAGGAGATATTTTCAGTGCTTTTGATATGTCTCAAGGCTTTTGAAAGCCGATGCTGATATTTTTAGACTAATGTCAAAACTCATCCACGTCTATTTTTGTTGTAGTCACTAGGCTGCACACGTACTGCTGTGATCCATATTTACAGCCAGATATGATAAACTACCAGTCAGGTGCGATCAGTTTTTTAACCTACTACAAAAGCAGTATTAGGTTTTACAAAATTATCTTTCTGAGTACAGTTCTTCACAGTTGCTAAAACACTAATCCCCAACCAAATTCTAAATACAGTAGATGATCCTCATTCTCTGTGTCATCACTCTCTACACCCTGCTGATTAACCCTGCTGAGTCATGTTTATTCGAGAGGAGCAGTATTTATACCGAGAAGTTTAATTTCTGATGAATGGTCCCACTGAAAGTTAAAAAGAGAAAATATACATACTAGCAGCCGATGACCATGCCAATTTGGTATTGATACTATTGACCCTTTGGATCAATTTGCCCACCACTACACGGTATGGCAAATACCATCACTAGTGTGAACAAGCATTCAATAAATTACAATTCTACGTGGGATTTGCACCAGCCTATGCCGGCAGTCACCCTAGACAGGTACCCAATCCATTACCGGTATAACACTTGGAGACAAACAACCATACACACCCAAATTCACAGCTACGGACAATTTAGAGTGATCTATTAATCTAACATGCATCTCTTTGAATGGTGGGAGGACGCCAGGGTAACCAGAGAGAACCTACGCTGACACACGCTAACCATTTGTCAAGTACACAGAAGAGGAAGTAAGTGGCACTTTTAAACCAATGTTCTTCAGATATAATCTATGGAGGTTTTGATAGATCAGATTCTATTGCAGATCTGAATAGTTTTAAAAGTAGAAATCACTTTCATACTGTTCCTGTCATTGTTTTTTCTAAATAAAAAAAAAATTGATGCAATTTGTTAACAGATTTCAGAAAAAATCCATCATGATAATTCACACTTGAAACAAACTAGACCTTACTGATGTCACGACTACATCATTATTTATGTCCAAAAATAAAAACACACAGAACATGGAGAGCTAAGAAATTAACATGTACTTTAATCTTTATGTAATGTGATACCCACTGTCTGGTGATGACATAAATTTGCTGCATTATCTACACAAGGTATAACTGGCTTTTCCCAGTGTAAACACAACATAATCTATAGTCATTGCTTATTAGTGGGGGGAGCATGGAATGCTCCCACACTATTGATGGCAAAGCCATGCACTGCCTCCAGAAGTCCCCCAGAAGTCCCCCAATCGGACAGACAGACGCACACACAGACACACACAGATTCACACACACATAGACACAGATACACATACACACACACA
>JAUMHJ010000028.1:96290-107552 GCA_032361105.1 Microctenopoma lineatum | reverse complement strand
TCCTCTCCACTGTTGCTCAAGTGGGACTGTTGGGTTTTCTCTGTATATATTGATATATTGTGTAAGGTCTTAAACCTGTAAAGACACTGTAAAGTGCCTTGAGATAACTTTTGTTGTAAAATGGCGCTATATAAATAAAATTGAATTGAATTGAATCATAGACCTCTTGTGGAGAGATTATCACATCCTTGTAATAGTTTGCTTGTCTTTCTTTGTCTGATCTATGTTTATTAAATTATTGCACTTAGTTCCCTAGTCTGTGACTGTGTGCTCTTGGGTTCACCCTTTAACCCTCCCTTTCTGACAGATCAGGTTGTAGTAGAGCATGGCAGTGCAAGGACAGTTCACAAGTTTTGAATCTCATGGCACGTCTACCCAAGTTACGATTGTTGTTCCCCCCTCTTTCCTTTACTGAGGGAGGCGGGGGACGAATTGTAGAGTTTGATGGCCATAGGAAGAAATCATTTCCTGTGGCGTCCTGTGGCGCACTTGACACTTATCAGTCTCTGGCTGAATGTGCTCCTCTGTCCAGCCAGGACACTGTGTAGGGGGTGGGAGGGATTGTCCAGGATTGAGTATGAGGCAGACAGATTCAACATATATACATACACATTTGTACTCCAATAGTTTAGTTTAGTACCCTGGCATTTTCTTTTGAGAGGTGTCAGGAAGAGGTAGAAAAGTATTGCTATTCAATGCTGAAACTTCCAGTCCTGATACAACATAGGTTGAAACAGTCAATTCCTGATTCATTGTGCGTAGAAGAATACTTACTTTACTTTACTTTAGTTTGCTTGGCAGACGATTTTATCCAAAGCGACTTACAAGGAGCTAGCGCTGTGTGTCTGGCTCAAGGACACACCTGGTAGGGGATGAACTAGGAATCAGACGGGATTCGAACCTGTGACCTTCTACATCCCAGTCAGACGCTTAACCCATTGAGCTACCAGGTCTAATATGTGTCCTAGTCCTAGCATAAACCATTTCGACATGGCTGCCCTTCGCCGCCTTAACCTTGACTGGTACAATAGAAAGTACATTCTCATAGTCTCCGGCCTTGAAAATCTACCTTCGCCGTCTTTAGGCTCAATGTGGAGGAGGCTTGGATGGGCTCTTTTGCACTTATCACAGATGAGTCGCCTTTTGCAGTTTTTGCTAATGTGCCCTGTAGAGAGACATCCAAAGCATATGCCCTTAGTCTTTAAAAAGTTGAGCTTGTCCCTAGGGTTCGATGTAAAAAAGCCTTGCATGTGTCCAATGCATGCTTGGAACCACAAAAGTGGAATGGATATCCTGGCTTTAACTCTTTATAATAATGAGGAAGGGCTACGCTGGTAACATAGCTACTGCCAGATGACCTAGAGATCTGTGTATTAACAGGGGCTCTAGTAGTTGACTGATCTAGGAGATTACCAAATATAGGGTCAGCAACTATGCGAGCCTGTTTTTCAATAAAGGAAACAAGGTCTAAAATTCTCACCCTATGATCACGCTGTTCTTGCAGCTCGTAAGCAGTGTTGCGCCATTTTTCTCTGAGCTTGTATGGTAGTTTGAGGACAACACTCTTCATTGTGGAAACAGTGTCCAACTCCTCCATATATGACATCTCCTCCATGGCATTGCAGCAGCTTCTGAGGAACATTGCATAATGCTGTAGGGATTTAGAATCTTCCAGTGTTACTTGAGGCCAGGACAGAACCTTTGTCATATAAGCAAAAGAAATCTTGTAGTCATTTCCAAAGTTTTGTTTCAGCAACATCATGGCTTTCTGATAGCCTCTATCTGGGGCCATATACTCTCATAACTAGCTTTTGTGCTTCATCTGTAGTATACTGGATAAGAAACTGCAATCTGTCTCGGTTGTTGCTGGTTTTACGTTCAATCATGTTTTGGAAAGAATGAATGAAAGACCTATACTCCAAAACTTGGCCATCAAAGATAGGGATGCTGCTTTGCGGTAATGTGGACAAAAGATGCTGTTCCATTAGCATTCTTGTTAATTCACCCTGATTATCCAGAACCTTGGTCATATGGGTTTTCTTGGGTTTCCCACTGGGTGTGGGAGGTGCTTGCGGCTGAGGTTGTGGTGCGTTGTGAGCACCTTGGGCTGGGCTGGCAGCTGGCTGAGTAGTGACTGTGGAAACAATGGGATTTGCATCGTGAACTGTGGCTGAGACAGCAGAAGGAATACTATGTGTAAATCTGGCTAGTGATGCTCTTTCATGCAATCGAGGAGACTTATCCACCTTATAATCCCGCCGTGCGGCTGCTTTGGCTCCTAATACGGGCATATGAGCTGTGTTACCACCTGGCTCACGGGTGGCAACAAACAAAAGGGAACCATACACACGGTTTATTTTAACCAACACCACATATCAAACTGAACGTAATGTGGAGTGTGGAAGTTAAACAGGTTCAGTAATGCATGCACTGTATGAATGAGTTGTATGATGTGTGTTATGTTGTAAAAGGTGCAACAAACCACCAACTGGAGGAGGCAGGCTGTGGAGTGTGCCAGGCCGCAGCCAGAGAGAGAGAGAGACAGACACACACACCGGCCCAGCCCTTTATAGACCGGAGCAGCCACACCCAGATGGACAAGTATCCTTAAGCATCGCCCCCTATCAGACAGGCTGAAAACAAGGCTCTCAACTGAGGGCCGTCACAGCTGGGACAGAATCAACTTGAACAGGATCATATGTATTTTCAACGCCTTTCAAATAGTAGATTTTTGCATTGGCGGCTTCAATTTCAACATTTAGCTCCAGCGTTTCTCTCATCTTCCTTAATAATTCCTCTTGCTCCTCAATAGCGTGTTTTTCCTGTAATTTGGAGGCTCTGGCCAACAAAGCCGGTCCTTCGGCCTCTGCTCTAATGCGCAGTGATGTCGACGATGTGCTTGATTTGCTGGAATCACCAGACCTAAATGATTGTGCGACAAGGTAGTCGAGGTCAGCGTCCAGCTTTTGAACGAACAAAGGTAACGTAACTGCAAAGGGTGTGCCAGCTGTAGCAACTTCAGCTGAGCCAAGGAGACCGAAACATTCCGTATCTGCAATCCACTTGGTCACCGTCGAGGTAAAGGCTGTTATATCTGAGAATCTAGGCTGATACCATTTTTCCTCGTCTTCGTAACGTGTCTCTTCGTCAATAATTTCGATGTAAGATGCATGTAATTCTTTAAACTCTTCAAAAAATTTATCAAACTTTACCAGGTTTTCCTTGACCTCGTCAATAAAGTCTGTTCCTGTCATTAAATTGTTCAATATGTTCATTCTTCGTGTTAGATAAGACATTTTACCTGATCTTGCAGCGCAACACTTCAGCGCTCGTGACCAAGCTGGCGTCATGCTCATCCAAATCGGCCGTTGTTCTTGCACGTATAAACATCCAAAGCACATGTAATATTCCTCTTCCTTCACCTAATTCCGACAGTACTCAAAAGGCGCAAAGCGGTTCATAATCTTCCAAAAGAAACACAAAATCTCCACATTCACTGTAGGCTGCGGCGTAACCGCTTCGTTTTAATTTGTTTGGCCGCGCAGCGGTTACATTTAACTTAGGATTTTGGTCATTTTTTGACCAACGTTATAGGTCTAACTTGTTTCTAAACCCATCCAATATAACCCTCTAATGAAGAACACCTCCAGAATAAGGATCCACGTACCTCAAACGCACTAGCCATCCAATTATAGGGTGGCACCCTTACCACCTGTGGTGGGTGCAGTCTTGCAAACCCATAATAAAAAGAACAGAAAATTGTAAAAGCAAAATCAAACCAGTACAACCTAAATGCGGCTCCTACAGCATTCTATAATTCATTCTTAAAATATCTTTGATATATTTAAAATACTGAATAGAATAGTGTCAATTTGTTAAATATTAAAACTAAAGATGCTTGCTTATGGACTTGTCTTTGAGGTTTTTTTTTTATAATTCAAGATAATGCCCAGGAACTGCAATAATAAGCGTAAAAGGTGCGGACATCTGTTTTCACCAGTATTTCAAAGGATCCTAGGACCTAGGAATGTTCCAAACTTGTATTTTGACAGACGCATCCCGTTGACGGGCAGAAACACTCCTCCTCTTAAACACAGTTTGGTGCTTCACTGAAAGGCAATACAGCAGCTTTATTGCTCACGTGACTACATCTTAACAATTCACGCATCGACACAGGGTCAGCAACACTAATGCCGACACATCAGTGTTGCTTGTGGAAGTGTTCCGGGCATGTTCCATTGGGAGAAAGCCCCTGGGCAGACCCGGACATGCTGGAGGGACTATATCTATAAATATGCACACTGTTTCAGGAAAATAGAGCTTGGGCTAGGGCTTGAGGGATATTATGGGCGATCACGGGGATCCCAAATCACACGAAGATTTTATATTTACTTACAAATGTTTTTTCATTCTGCATGCGGCTCCTCTGTACCCTCTAGTGATGCATTGGGGTCCAAGAAGTCTGGGTGCTGTAGTTCTTGTAGGTATTTACAGGGGGTCAGGATGTGAGTGGAACCTACAGGGGACAAAACTCAGCAAGTACTGAATTCTGTGTAAAGCTGGGCCTACATGAATAACCACTTTAAAAATAAAGTACGCTGGTCAGAGCTCACCAATAAGGGCCTCCCATTTTCCATTGGCTTGGGTGACCTCATAAACACAGCGCAACTCACTGTATGTCATTCCTCCAATGATAAAGACAATTATCCTGGGCCCTGTCTTTATCTCTGTGGGGCCCCTGTTCTTGTGCCAGTTTCCATAGCGTGCACTACGTGAGGAGAAGATAAAAATAGATAGGCATTTACTGCAATACCCTGAAATCAATTTATTTTTAAACATTGCAGGAACTAAGTTATTTTAATGTGGAAGAACTCAACAATAGCTTAAGAACCTCATAGAACCTTATTATCCTAGCAGAGCACATTGCTCTCAGAGTGCTGATCTTTTTGTGGTGCCTAAAGTTTCTGCCTCCCAAAATGTAGATTGGGAGGCAAAGCATTTGGCTATCAAGCTCTTCTTCTTGGAAACCTGCTTCCAGTCCAGCTTTGGAAGAGGTCCACCCTCTACTTTGAAGACTAGACTTAAAACTGCCCTTTTGAATAAAGCTTATAGCTAGAATTGGCTCAGATAGATGCAAATACTGAATCTTTTCTGGTATTTTGACTTCAGCAAATAAATGCTCTAAATGACAATATTTTGTGAAAATGGTAATTCCACTGATATGCATTTAAATAGCAAATTGAACCAATAATAGATTTCTCTTTTGAAAGAAAAAACATTTAATGAAGGAACATGTTACCTCTATGTGGACTCACCTTGATGGAGCACTAGCTTTGGCAGATGCCTGTCTTTGGGAAATGTATGGGTACTGCTTTGGGTCAAGTTTGTCCTCAATAGCATCCTGTGGGAACATTTAAGTTACTACATGACAGAAGGATACAATAACTCAGATCAATATGACTTAGATACTTTTCCCCAAGCAAAATAATATAGTCTCAATGAAGATTAGGCCTTATCTAAAGGTAACCAGCCAAAAAAATCTATGAGGGGTGGGCCAAGTCCATATTAAAGCCTATGATTTAAAAATGGGATGTTGATGGGATTATCAGAATTTGCATGCCCCATTACTTTATGGGAAGGCCTGGCTTCCAGTGTCCACTCTAAGGGTGCTTTCACACGGTCCATTTGTAGAGAAAGCTGTTCACTTGGTTTTTTGTGAAAGTATATATCTCACTTGGGTTTGCATTAAATCAAGTGAACCAATATCTCTAAAAAGAGATGGGCTTAGTCCACTTTACTTCACATCAGATGCCGAACGTGCGGTCCTTCTGGTGAGAACGCGTACTGAACTGGGAACAAAGCTATGAATCGCATTATCTGAGGGTCCTAAATCATAACATCTTGTCGAATTAATGTGCAAGTGATTTAACAAACAATCCCCTGGAGGACATCGGACCACGGATAACATTCATCATCTAATGATCTGGTCTGTCATAGAAATATACAGTGGTCAACAACAAAGGATCTATTTCTTGTATTTACTTTACCAAACTGTAAACTTTAAACAAATTAAATTGAATTTGTGCATTGAGTATTGCATATTTTCTGTTAGTGCTGATCTTTTTTTTTCTAGTCTAAACTGAGAGCATCTATAACATAGCAAAACAATTTCCTTCTAAGATTAATAAAGGTTCTTTAATTTTGAATTACTAATTTTTTATGACAAATATGTTCAATAGACTTACACCCATACATTAGTGTATATTCAAACACAGTAGACACAAGAAGTACCTCAATGAGATCCTTGACAAGAGGAGTCCATCTGGAGAGCTGGTAGGTCTGCTCACTGATTCGTTCCTTACGATCTAGCTTCTTGGCTTTCTTGGCAGTGCCCTAAAATAAAATGATTCTTAGTCAAACAATAAGTTGATTTATTTCAGTAATTCCATTCAGAAAGTAAAACTTGTATTTTACACACAGATCCGCACTGCCATCAGCAGCTAACAGGTCCTGTACCTTGTTGGTGGTAAAAAAAACTATTTTTGCCAGCCATTATCACTAAAAATCACAAAAATGCAGTCAGAGCCGTTTCGCCGTTCAAGGTAGACTCAAGCTTCATGCGCCCTGCTCTCTGTGCGTAAAGGTGCTTATCAATCCAGTCAGAAAAGGAATGTTATGCGCGAGTGGGTGCAGTAATGTGGCGTCTACAGGAGACAAAAAAAGCTAAAAACAGTCTGAATTCAGGTCAGTGTTACGTTGGGAAAATGGATTACACGAGCCAAGTGAAATTTTTTTTACTATAAAATGTATTATGAACATAAACCAGTAAAGGTAAGGCTGAATTTATGCTTTTGATTTCAAGAAATTCGTTTTTCTTTTGCTGTTTGTTTGTTGCTGGCTACGTGAGTTTTGCACGTAGAGTAATGGTTCTTATGTCATTTGAAAGATGAGCGTCTGGGCTTTAATTTGAATGCTCTGTTGATATAAAATAAGCATTGTCACTATTGTGTGTTTTGCGTGATATGTATTGCATTAGCATATTAGCGTCCTTTTAAGTTTGTTTGGTTTAGTAATAGTAATAGGGTGTTGTTGATGTGGAAAATATGTTACTATGTTTCTTCCCGTTAAGTAGAAGTGCAGTTTGCATATATTGGTATACAATAAGCATGTTTTTAGAATTACTTTGTGCTAGCAGACCTGGTCCGGTTAAAGAGGTTAATAGAGAGGCAAAGGAAGGGAAAAGATGTGGTTGAAAAACGTGTACAAGCAATAGGGATAACCTATTGCCTATATAAAGGAGCATTGTGAAACAAAACCTATTCAAAAATGTGGGGGAAATTGACAAAGACTGGATTGCAGCTGGAGTAAGTGCTTCACGAACCACTACGCACACAAGTTCGCAAGATTGTTTCAGTTGTCGCATTCCTTGTGTAAAGCCACTCTTGAATAAGAGACAACGTCAGAGGCGTCTCACCTGGGCTAAAGACATAAAGGATTGGACTGCTACTAAGTGGTTCAAAGTTATATTTTCTGATGAAAGTAAATTTTGCATTTCTTTGGAAAATCAAGGTCCCAGAGTCTGGAGGAAGAGAGGAGAGGCACAGAAGAGGTCTAGTGTAAAGTTTCCACAGTCAGTGATAGTTTGAGGTAGGGCTGGGCAGGTTATCAATATTTTAAAAATATCAATACAAATTCTAAATGCGATATGAAGTAAACATTATCATAAAACTCAATATAGTTCTTTTGTTGTCCGACAACTCACAGACAGCACCACCGCGCTCCCCTCTGAAAAAACCGCTCACACCCCTCATTCACGTTGCTTTACGAAAGCAGCAAAGAAATTAAGAACGCTGGAGTGACGGTGAGGAGAAGAGGAGCAGGTTAGTAAACGGTTCATAAAAACAAATTGTATTCCAGATGTTCACTCTGTATATTTATTTCATACATTATTTGTTGATTTCAAATCAAGCTATGCATTCTGGGAACAGTAGTTGTCTAATCCTGCATATAACAACACCCCCCCCCCCTCTTTTTCTGAAAGAAAAAAAACATGTTTTACAGAATCTCTCTGTACAACTTCTTTTAGAACTCAGGATCTTAAGTATACTTCTGTGTATTCTGGTCAGCCAGGTCACTTGTGTCATATCTTAACTTTTGCGAATGCGTTGTCCAATCAGCATCTGAGCTGGATACAAGCCATTCTGCAGCGGTGCACTCCCGTAGATCATCAGGCTCTGATGCCAGTCTTCCTGTCTATCTAGTCCCTTTTTCATGAGTCCTTTGACCACCTTTACTGCGCTCTTCAAGACCATTTGATCTGGGATAATGTGGGCTATATGTTATGTGCTTAAATCCCACATTCTTTGGCAAAGTCAGCAAATTCATTACTTGCAAACTGTGGACCATTATCTGATATAAGTTCACATGGAACAACTTGCAAATACTGTTTTCATGAATGCAAAAACTCCTTTGCTAGATGTTGGGTGTTGCAACTTCAGGGTAATTGGAGAAGTAGTCTGTCACTACTATATGACTCTTTCCATTGCAGTCAAACAGATGTGCTCCCACTCTGTAGAATGGTCTATCTGGCACTGGGTATGTCATCAGTGGCCCTGCTTGCTGTTTTGATCAGTAAGTCAAGCATATTTCGCAGGAAGCTGTGGCATGACTAATGTCCTGGTTCATTCGTGGCCATAACTTCCCAAGCTCTGCGCTCTACCCAAGTGCCCTTTGTGTATCAGCTGTAGCATGTCTTTTTGCATTGAAGACGGGATCACAAATTTGTTGCCTTTGAAGACAATGTCATCAACTACTGACAGCTCTGTTTTGCATGTCCAGTTATCTTGAGGATGTAGAGGAAGTACTTCCTTTTTCTACAATCAGGCAACTGTGCCTTTAAGATCTGGCCGCCATGCTAAAAATTGCTATACAACTGCCTTTAACTGGCACTCATTCTCTGGTGTATACAGTCACCTTTGTTTTTACTGGATGTATTTTACATCTCACTTTGAGAATTTTGTAATCAGTCAATGACAATAGGTTAACCTGGGCTCCGGTATCCAACTTGAAGGGTATAATAGTCTCGTTTACAATCACTGGCACAATCCATTCCTCTTTTTCGGCCTGACACGCCTGCACTACATATATAAAAGGTTCCTGTAGTTCCTCATCTACTGTGTGGACTTTTATTTTCGTGTCACCTTCTGTGCAGCATCTCACATAATGGCTCTTTTTACCACAATTATTACAGGTTTTCTCATAGGCTGGACATGTTCTTGGAGGATGGCTGCCTGCACATCTCTTACAAGTGCCTTGAGCCCCCTTGTCACTTTTTGCTTAGCATGATGTTTGCTAGGCTGCTCCTTTGATTTTACAGTGTGTACTGTCATTTTTGTTTTACCCTCTTTGACTTGCTCGAGAGAGCTCTGTGCTGCCCTACACAAGTCCACAGTCCCAACCAACTGAAGAAGTTTCACCTTCCTCAGAAGCTGCTGATACAGTTAAATGGTAAATGGTCAACACTTATATAGCGCTTTTCTACCTAGACTGGTACTCAAAGCACTTTACACTGCTTCTCATTCACCCATTCACACACACAAGCATACACCAATGGCAGAGCACTGATACACACACACATACACACAGTGTCTTGTCTTTCTGTCTTGTTATAATTTGTCTGTAATTTACCTTTAACGACCATTTCCTTGTCTGTGCAACATACTTGGCAATAAAGCTTATTCTGATTCTGTTTCTGGTATCATTCTAGTCGAGTAAGTCTTTCATTGAAGTGGCTAAATCACTAAGCGACAGCTTACCTCTGAGATAATAGGAACACCCATGTGGGACATGTTGGAAATGATATCACTGTCCTCTGGTGGGATGTTGGCATGCTGAAGGAGCTTACACAGATTTTCCTCAGTCACTCCTGGTAAAAATACAGATACAAAAACATGTGGCAAATTTGCATGTGTTACATACATGTAACAAAGAGAGTGTTTACATAAGAGAAAATATTGTGTAACTGCATAATATCTGCCAAATCAAAAGAACTTTTGTATACATACATTTGTCAGTTTGTCTGGTTTAGGTTATGGTTGTGTTTTTTGCATTTCTGTACATGTGTTTGCTTGGTTTCAGTCTTTATTTGATTCAGTTTCATGTTTCCTTTTAGTATTCATTTTCAGTTTCCTGGTGAGCCTGTTTTCTGGTTGCGTTAGACTACATTACCCATAACCCCTTTGTCACCCTCTGGACTACTCAGTTCCTGGTTTTATGGACTACAACTCCCAGCACTCCAGTTAATTCTAGCCCATGCTCTCAATGAAACCTCAACTGTTTCAGCTGTCTCTAGTCAACCAACCTGAATCACAGGTTGGTTTGGATTGGGTTTGTGTTCTTGGTTTTCCTTGTCAGTTAGTTATTCAGTTAGTTCACTTTCCTGTCTGTTCCTTGTCCCATGTGGGTTTTGGGATATTAGTTCATTTTTACTCGTTTTAATTTGTATTTGTTTTAATTGAGTGAGTGATGTATGTAGTCTTTTATGTTGACAATTAGGTACTTAATTGGTGCCCGATTACCAGCACCTGTGAGCATTAACCTTGCTGCTGTCAAGTCTTTGAGGATTAGATGGCATGGGACCAAAAAACAAACCATCCAACAGCATAGTGTGACCAAGCTGGTGAGCAACATGAGCAAGAAGTACAAGGCTGTTGTGGCAATAGCAGATTAAACTGTTTTGCATAGAGATGAGATAACCCAAATACTCAACCCTGCCCCACTGAACCCATAATTACGTTTTCCTGACAAATGTGGCACCATTTAAGGGGAAATAAATAGGCTTTCCAACGGTATGCACAATAAGCTTTTCAGCTCTCCAAAGTATAAGTTCCACTCTTTATTTTTTTTTATTATTACTGTGCTTTATTTTGCCCCTGTTTTTACATTTGGGCTATCTAGTCCCACAGGCCTTGTCGAAAAAATGTTGTTCACACTTAAAATTGTGGGTTTTATGTAGGAATGGTGTGGTATTTTTCTGAGACAAAAAAATATCATATGGTTTATTTTTAATTAATATTTTTGCCACCCATGCTGTAGCATGCCAAATACTAAAAATGCAAAACAATATCCTAAACCCTGTTGCAGACCCCGCCAATGCTACAGTTCTAGCAGCTGTGCTCAAGGGGATCAATAAAGTATTAATTAATATTATTATTATTATTGTATAATGATAATAATAATAATAATAATAATAATATATATATA
>JAUMHJ010000028.1:41215-72564 GCA_032361105.1 Microctenopoma lineatum | reverse complement strand
ATGTGATCGGTTACCGCGAAAACGAAACCTAAAAGACCGGTCCGTGAAAATATTGTCCGACATTAAACCGGTCCGTGCGGCAAAAAAGGTTGGGGACCGCTGATATAGGAGACACACACAGTGGTATTTGAAAAGTTAAACAAGGTTTATAGGATTTACATAAAGGGTGCAATAATTTTTTAAACAAATTAAGCCAGGTGCATACATTTGGGCACCTTTGTCATTTTATTGATTCCAAAACCTTTAGAACTAATTATTGAAACTTAAATTGACTTGGTAAGCTCAGTGATCCCTGACCGCCATACACAGGTGAATCTAGTTGAATCTAGAGATGGCAGCCTCTAAATGCTTCCTATAGCTTTCATTCGAAGTCTGGATTCTGGTTGAAAGTATTTTAGAGCAGCGGTCCCCAACCATGGGTCATTAGGTACCAGGCCGCACAGAAAGAATAAATAACTTACATGCCTTAGTTGATTTTGAGCAGTGTTTAGGGTCGTTGTTGAACGACCAGCAGGTGTTTTTCTTGGAATGCTGTGTTCTTTTTCCTCCATGCATAACACCCCTTGTTATGCCCAAATAACTTAATTTTAGTTTCATCAGTCCACAGCACTTTATTCCAAAATGAAGCTGGCTTGTCCAAATGTGCTTTAGCATACCTCAAGTGGCTCTGTTGGTGCTGTGGGCAGAAAAAAGGCTTCCTCTGCATCACTCTCACATACAGCATCTCCTTGTGTAAAGTGCGTTGAATGATGTCTGCAGCAAGATGATGTTGTAGCTCTTTGGTGCTGCTCTGTGGGTTGACTCTGACTGTTCTTTATCCGAGATTTTTCTTGGTCTGCTATTTGGAGCCTTAACTTGAACTGTGCCTGTGGTCTTCCATTTCCTCAATATGTTCCTAACTGTGGAAACAGACAGCTGAAATTTCTGAGACAGCTTTCTGTATCCTTCCCCTAAACCACAATGGGGAACAATCTTTGACATTTGAGAGCTGTTTTGAGACCCTCATGTTGCTACTATTCAGAGAATATTCAAAGAGGAGGGAAACTCACAATTGCCCCACCTTAAAAACTTTTTCTGATAATTGGATTAACCTGTGTACGGAGCTCAGGGATTACTGAGCTTACCAAGCCAATTTGAGTTTCAATAATTAGTTCTAAAGGTTTTGGAATCAATAAAATGACAACGGTGCCCAAACTTATGCACCTGCCTATATTTGTTTAAACAATTATTGCACACTTCCTGTAAATCTGATAAACTTTGTTATACAGAAAAATCATTACGGTTAAAAAAGTTGCTCAAACTTTCGCACCCCCACTGTATTTTTCAAACAAAAACTGCCATAACTCGAAAGGAAAAAAAAGATATTTCACAGGTCAAAAGCTAAAGGTGTATAGACTCGTTTAGATGGCATGACAGTGGCATGATAGCAGTTGTCTTCAAACTGATGGGTGAGTTTTAATCACTTTTCCGACAACAAAAAACCCAATAAAAACTAAAATCTGTGATTGGTCAACAAAATTACAGACATAAGGTTTACACTTAACTTTATAAGTAGAATTTTGATTTGATCTCTGCAACTGGCTGAATGAAAAGTTAATAAATTATCGTAGAATGACAGTAAAACTGTATTATTGCAAAATTTGTTCAATTCATAATTCCTTTAAATAATTAGTTACAACAGGTTCCAGCTAAGGATACCATAAAGGTGTACATAAAAGTAAGAATTTGCAATCTGCAAGTGAAGGTAAACTTGATCCAAGGTAACATGCTAACTGCTGACAGTTTAATATCCTTTATGCAGACTTGCACTTTACTAGTGCAACCCAGGGCACATAAGTATATATCATTTGCAAACACATTACACTATATAATATATAGGTATAACATATGTGATGCAAATATACTGTATAACAAAACATTATACTGTGTATTTGCATCATTTAATCTATATATACTTACTGGTGATTCCCTCTGACATGATGTCTGTCATCTTACAGCAGGAGGAAACCATCCTCATACTCAGCTTGTCCACCACCAGCACCTAAAACACAACCCCAGAAAACTGTTAAGTATTTGATATCTCGATTGTTTCATTCTCGATTTTATTCATCTCCAGGGTCAACATTACAGTGTAATGATAGAGGTGGTGAGAATAACATGATGATTACCTTCCATTTTCCTTTTTCTCTTGACTTCTTGATGACATTGTTCATAATCTCTGTAAGGAAGAACAATGTTCAGTTTAGTTTTAAAGAATTGGAATACAGGCTGTCGCCTACCTCAGAAATAAGAGACTTGTACATGTATATAAGATGAAAAAAGTTTTACCAAGACTAAATGAATGATCTTCTTAAAGTCTACTATCAACTCAAATTTGCAATACATGAGTAGATATGACCTTTCAGATGGTTGGATAAGATGTCAGCAATAAGTAACAAGATCCTCCATGGAAAAGAATGTTAGTTAAGGCCAGGTAATGCCCAGTGTTGCAACTCCAGATATTAAAGACTTTTAGCACCATCACCACTATTGCAGGAAATTGCAAGGTTGATAAATAAACATGCGTGTTGCAGCTTGCATGTGAAAGAAGAGTTGACGAGCAACTGTTCTTGTTGATTGTTATTTTTTCTGTCTCATATGTTTATCATACATTTTCCAAAATATTCAATAGGAGAAACAGGTTGTTCTCAAAAAGAATAGAAATAAAAGCAAAATAACAACAATGTATGCAACATTTAATAAAGGGAAATAAAATACCAGCTCACAGTTTGTTCCACAGAAGGTTGTGCATTTCCCATTTTTCACTACAAAAGAGAAAAAAGGAGCCATCTCCCTTGTATTTCCCTTATATCTCAAGTATGAACCCTTTCTCACTATTTTCACCTACCCAATCTAAGGACCATGTCTGTCTTAGAACTGTAAAAGGGTACAAAGCAAGTGTGCTGCTCCAGCACACTCCAAAAAATGGAATTTCCTAGAGTCATTTCTGATCCTGTTTATACAGAAGAGTGATATGTCCAATTCATCTATTGATGTGAAGATGTAGAGTTTTAAAAAAGTGTTGATTGAATGCATGCCAAAATGTAATTGTATTAAGGTATAAACTTATGGATTTACCATGTAATCCAATCCATTATGTTCCCCACTAAAACTATGTTAGGATTGCTGTTAATGTTATACAAACACAAGACAAAAAAAAAAAAGAGTTGGTGATTGAGTATTCTAAAGGCAAATGTGACCCTATCTGTCTGACTGCTAATGCTTGGTTGAAACTGGGTCATGCAGTTGGACAATGCACATCAGTAAATCTACACCCGAATTACATAATAATAAAAGGACCATGATTATGGAATAGGCTTGTCAAAGTCAAGACATCACTCAAATTGAAATGTTATTGTTGCACTTGTGAGGGTTGTGCATTACCAAAAACCCTAATGAACAGTAGCAATGTTGTAAAAGAAAATAAGCCAAAGTCCTCCACAACAATATTAGAGACTTATATCTGAGACTGAGGTTGTATTTAATACTAAGGGCTGCAAATTGTACGGTTTTACTGAATGTGCCTTTTCAGATATGCAGGCTGCATACCATAGACAATAATGCACCCTCATACCACCAGAGATGCTGGACAGTTTGTACTGAGTGCTGGTGACAAGCCAGGAGGTCCCTCTTCTCTCTAGTCTGGAGGATGCAGTGCCCATGGTTTCTAAACAGAATGTAAAATTTCATCTGGCCATATAACAGTTTTACACTTTGCCACAGTGCATTTTAAACGATAATCTTTCATAAATATGACATGTATTAGTTTTTCTTTGCATGACAGAGGTTTAACTAATTTCTGGATGACACAGCAAACTGTCTTCACAGAAAGTGAATTCAAATTTATTTTTCCCAATGCATGACTTTGTGTAAAGCATATTTTCCACAAATGCAGTAAGAAATGCATGGACTAGTTTCTCAGCATCACTTTGAGACAGGGTGCTCCTTATTTTATGAATATTCCTAAGTGGAAGAAGGACATCCTGGATATTTCTTTTATATAGGAAGTAAATGATAAATCTTGGTCAAAGAGTCCTCACAGAAGCACTTAAGGCTAATGTAAATTAATCTAGTGTAGCGATCTGACTATGTTGTCAGTACTTCAAAATGAACCCTTTTTGGTCCTGTTTAAACATTTGATATATATTCTATGTGCAAAAAAATGTGTTCTGTTTTATAAAGATTGTTCCAACTCTCGTGAAATTGGTTGTGGTTTATACAGAGGTACAGAGAACAAAATATTTCTCATAAAAAATCTGTAGAAAAACAAATGTCACACTAAGACACTTAACAGTGTAAAATTCACGAAATTAAATTAAATTAATCTGTAATTGTATAGTACTAAATCATACCACAAGTCATCTCAAGGCACACAAAATTTACAGTACAACTCTATATAATTATATAGAAAACCCAACAATTAGTTCCTAGCTTGTAATTAAAAATGTTTGTAAGACAGAATTCAGCATTTTGCAACATCCTGTCACTTCTGAGCAATGTTGCAGTTTATTTTGCTGTGGGTTTAACCAGCTGTCCCGGTCTGACTGAACAGTAAGGGGATGCTGCAATCACTGCCTATAATCTCTTCCCAATCCTCTTACTATATCCACCACTCCACTACTCTTTGGGATGGGATGTTTCTGTGTCAGCAACATGACGTCACAGGAGAGCAGCTTTACTTGCTTTCACCCATACAAACATTCACCCTCCAAAATCAGTCAACATGTCCTGTTTCCATAGTGGACCATGATGACATTTCATTTAAAAATTTGTCCCTAAGGTGTCATAACATATTAGCATAACAGTGCTAATATGATAAGTATTTGTGAGCTAGTGAGTAATACCGAGTAAATATTGGCATTAATCATGAATATACCAGTTTTCAGTGTGAGTGATGTTACAAATAATTGATTAACTTAGCTCATATATTTTGAATCCCACAGTCTCCAGTCAGCCAGACGTGCCTGTCTGAGAAAAGCCTTGACACGAAATGACATATACATCCTTGAATGGTCCTGTTCATCCAATTAGTGAAGATTAAATGGAAGCGTCACAAAGAAACCTACTAACAACTGCTTCCTAAACGCTCGACAATAACGAATTACAATCAGAAGCAACAATAGTTAGGATGTGAATTATGGTAATTTTTAACTCCGACAAAATAAGTAAAAATAAGACCTTTACACATTCTCTGTAACCTTAAAATCATAAATAAAAATATTTTCTTACAACTATTGCCTGAAGAAGTCTTAGAGTCTACTTACTATAATACATCTAAAGTGCACCATGCAATGTAAACTTCCTAGAGTGAAATGCCGTAGCTCAGTATGAGTGATAGCAGTACCCAGGATGAATAGAGAGTCCGATTTTATGCTCTGTAGAATCTGACTTTTTTTAGTCAGATTTTTTTTCTATGGTTTATGTGCTGCTTTTAATGCCATTATTTGATGACAATTATTAAGTATTTAGTTTAAAATAGAGGTGATAGTAAATTAAGACCTCATTAATTAAGAGTACCTGGTTCAAAACTGCTCATTATTCATTTACATATAGAGGATAAGAGGATATAGCAATTGTTATCTGACTCTTTGCCATGTAGTATGGTCACATGGTCTTATCATTGTCTGTTACAATAATTAACTAATCAGTAAGGAGCCTCTTTTTTGTTGTTTACAAGTACATACATACATATACACTTTAAATTATTACATTAAAAATATACAATATTTATTACACACAATTTGCCCACAATATACACAATATGCTACTAAATATATTGTTAGAGATATAAAGGAAAATCATCAGTGCTTTTTACTACGACCATCGTGGTTTGCTTGATACTAAACGACCGTGTTATGATACTTTAAAATGTTGATGTACATCTCACAGTAGAAACAAATGTTTGGATGTTGCAGAGGCTTTCGGAATCGGATCTTTCGAAACTGCTGCCCCTGTCCTCTTCCCTTCAAAATGATGTCAACACACTAAATCCGCACAGGCGAAGATTAGTGAGGCAGGATTTGCCCCAAACCGGGACTCTGCTGTAGACACACTGATATTGTACCTCCGAGTACGACATTCATCTCATAAGAGATACGGTCTGTGGAAATAGCAATTTTGCCAGTCGCTAAATGTGCCTGTGCTTCATTTGCACATCGAACCTCCCTAAATAAAACAAAATGCAGAAACTGCACAGTAGAATAGTGCCACCAATAATCAGAAAACGAAAATAATACAAGCATCACGTATATCTCACACCTAAAGTTTGGAAGGGAAAGCTCTTCATGCCTTTACTATAGCATACTTTACATAACTTTGGAATAACAGTTTATACTATAATATATTTATAGTAAAACATTCTTATAAATAAATAAACAGTTCTTACTATCTCCAACAATGGCTTTTAGTCCAAGTGGTGACATGTTGACCGTATGCAATGCGTCGACCTCCCCACAGAAACCTAATCGGTGCCAGACTTATTGGCGAATTTAGAGCGATAAGCAACACACTTCCGTTTCAAATGATTCCAAAATAAAAGTCCGTTTCATTTAACAGAGTATCTACTTGTAGGATTTCTAACTTTATTATAATTGTAACCCGTGGGTGTTGTGTCTCATTAAATCAATACAATATCTCAAATGTACAGTTCAAGCGGTGTTACAAGCAGTTTTATTAATGTCTAGACTGAATAAAAAAGAATAAAAGAAGCATCTTCTGGACCGGCTAAACATGGGATTAAAAGAGAAGAGACAGTTAAGAAGGGCAGCACAGCACAGGAACCGGGAACAGCACAAAGAAACCTAAATGCAAAGAAAAAAACAAAACAAATCACTCACCACACTATAAGTGCCCACACACCAAATACAACACCACGCTACACGCAAACCAAACCCCACGTCAAATAGTCCTGTTCCCAGTATCCCCACTGGCTGCCACAAAGAAGCCCTACAAAGAGACAGAAGGACCAGCAGTGATTAATATAAAAGGCGCAAAATACAATAAACAGTTAAAATACTAAATACTATTAAAATGCTAAAGTTAAAATGGATAGTAATCGGCTCTTGACTGAAATACAAAACATAAGAAACCGATTAGGTTTACCACAATTAAATACATATATCATGTTGAGAATACCATTTGTTAAAATACCAGGCTTGGGTGTACAGTTTACTAGAATGCCAGGCTCAGGTCAACCAAAAGGCCTTGGGTTCACATAATGTACAACCCAGCGCTTGCTATTCATTTTTGACTTGTTGTAACAGATCATGTTACACTGAAATAATGTCATTGTCTTTAGATTCAAATAATTAATATACATAATAAGTAAACTAATAGAAATAAGTAATATAATAGAACAATATATTCCATGATGCATCTGTTGGGAGATGATGAAATAGAATAGAATAGAATAAAAAAAATTTCCATTGCTATACATTATGCATTTTAACGCATTTTGCTTGGCAGCCCCTCAAATTTTTAAAAGAGAATTACTATATAACAATACAATAAACAACTGTTTCTTGCTATGCAGATGCATAGGGCACTTCGGCCACTAGGCGGCCCCAAGCTGCCGCTTTTCAAATATTTTAGTAGAATTAAATGTAATTCAAATATCTCTGATTATGTTTGCTCTGTAATGTTGACATAAATTTGCTGCACCAGAGTATTTATTTTGGTTTGGTCTTAAACAGGAATGTTCCACTGCATTCTCTTAGTCTTGTCTTAGTTAGCCCAATAATTATTGCACTAATATGTGGGAGGCCTTGGATCGTGAACAGGCTAAGCAAGATATCTTTACCTTTTTTTTTCATTCCATAATTCCTGTGTGACTTCATTCACATTGTAAAACGTGACTTGTCCTAATTATAATAACTTTGATTATGTATTATGCATAGAGGGTTGTAAAACAATGTGCAAATAGAAATAGTAATTCAGTCTATGTCTTCTGAACTTCCTTTTGCATATGCAGGCACAAAACATCTGCTTTGTCTGGTGTCATTTAATGGTTATATTTTATTTGCTAAATATTTAATTGTAGCATACTAAAAGTATTGGTACATATGGTTTACACATATTCAAACTTCCTTTTGCATTTTTACAGGGTTAGACAGTCACTGCGAACTTCATGCGCACCTGATTTCCAACCATCACAGCTCATACTGACTACATGTCTGCAATAAGGAAGAGATTATGAGAGCGTAGTAAGCACAAAATTAAGTTTAGGTGGTTCTTCTGCTCAGACTTGCCATTTTTGAAAATTATGTTAGTGTTGGGAGGTCCAGTTTTGAAGAGCAACCTGTGGTATATAGCCTGTTAGTAGAGATAGATTTATCTGGTCTAATATGGACATGTTGATCAAAGGTAAAACATCCTTGAGCAGTCTAGTAGAGATGTGATCCAAGAGACACCTAAAACATTTAGATGAGTTAGTTATTGAAATTAATTCTGTATGATGTGTCCATGCCAATTGCAGGGAGGATCTGATCAAATTTTCTCTAATAGTTGTAACTTTATTTGCTATTTTTCACTGACTCAATCAGACTCAACCATAGGATCTTGGGTTGCTTTCTCTATAGGAATATTGGGGTTGTTGTTTTTCATGTTGTACAGGGTTGTTGTTCTGGTTTTTAACCTAACTGCACATATTTGGATGGTAGGAGAACCTGAAGAAAAAATGCATCCAGGTCCCTCTTGCTGTGATCTCAAAATGGATGAATGAGAACCTTCACAGATACTCTTGCTGTGAGTTGACATTGCTAACTATTACACAACCGTGCTGCCCAGATTTGGTACTTATTTCAAGCAATTACCTCATGTAGTGAAATGCTGAAACCAGTGGCTGTACACAGACAAGGCATTCACTATGTCTGGAAAAGTATGTGCAATCTTTTTTCATTTTCCATCATTTCAATTTCAGTTGACATATCAGTTTCATGCTAAGGTCAATTAGAGCCACATCTTTGTTATAACAATTGAGCACAAGTGACTGGATTGCAATGAGTGAAAATAAGTTAGGTTGTGTCAACATGCCCACAGACGTTGCTTGCTTGTGTTGAGATTGACAGAAAGCAAAAAAGAGAAGTATAAGGTGGTCTGACCAAAAGGGAATTGACAAAGTGTAATTATTGGTAATCTCAAAAAGGTTTTATCCAAAGCAGCTGAACTTTTTAGGTTTCTTGACAACGTTTCACTTTCCATTCGCTTTCTCAAGTCTGACTGACTGCTGTGAGTAGCAGGTTTCTAAACCCTGTTGAACCCTCAGGTTGGTGATTGGTGGTCACCTGCGGGTTGTCTTCCCCTCTGGATTTCAAGTATCTTAATGTGGCTACCTGAGAGTGTGAACTACTGTGGAACTTCCTGGGTATCGTTGAGATAACGGCATTGTAAGTTGGTGATAGATTATGCCTAAATCCACCACCCCTGTTTAACGAGGGTCGTACTGTCCTGATGAAATGGCTCTTATGTGTTGAGCCATGTGTTTGTGGAGCTGCTGTTTAGTTTCTTTTATGTACAGATCTGCATATACGACGTTGCTCTGTTTGTTTCTGGGTGTTTTGTCTTTGGGGTGAACCAGTGTCTGTCTTAGGGTGTTGCCTGGTTTGAAGTGGACAGGGATGTTATGTTTGTTTAAAATCCTCCTGAACTTTTCTGATACTTCTGCAACATAGGGAATGACAGCACTCTTACATTTGTTCTCCTCCCTCAGTTGTTGCATTGCTCTTATCCGATCTTCCCTTGGATTTCAAAAAGGCCCAGTTTGGATATCCACATGTTGTAAGTGACTCCTTGATGTGTTTGCGTTCCTCACCCTTGTTGACAAAGTCCTGTGAGTTGTTGACGTGATGAATAGTGTGTCCAACCAAAGGAGCTAGAATACTGGCCAACTGCTTGGCAATATTGTACATGACTGAATTGATGCTGTCGACGATGGGTCTGAGTGGTGTTCCTTTCTTGTGAATTTTTTTAATCATTGATGCATGGGGTAGCTTCAACAGGGTATAGGCGGTAGTATAGCGGTCGGTGAATAACTTTGTCCTTCTCCAGTTGTTGTAAACAGACAATGACCTTCTTCCTATAGCTGCTGGTAGGGTCCCTCCTAAGAGTCTCATATGTTGCAGTGTCACTCAAAAGGCTAGTCCCCTTGTGGTGGTAGTCTTCTGTGTTCAGGACAATTGTGCATCTCCCTTGTCAGCTGGCAGGATGGTGATGCTGGAGTCCCTGCTGAGAGGGGTTCACCGCCTTCCTTTTCTGGATGCTGAGGTTAGAAGGGGGTGTCTTTGCGCTGGACAGGGCAGCTGTGACCTGAGTTATCCTCTGAGTTGTTCTGCTTCTGCCTCTGTCATTCTGTTGTCCCTGATTGTGGACTCTGTAACTATGATGAGCTCTACCACTGGTATCTTTTAAGCAGCTACAAATTGAGTTTGAGAGGAGGCCCGGCAGTAAATTATTGGTAACATGCTGCTTACCAGAAATGTTATAACATATTTTGTTCAATTAGCTTAAGGGTTTTTGCTTGTAGGAAATATGATTTTTGTCATGTTTTTAAGTTTCTGAGGTATGCCTTATCTGAGGCATGCACATCTAACCATATATTTAAAAGTGGAAAGTGTAGACTCATTTGCCATCTTCCCATCCCCCACACTTCCCTGGAGACATAATCTTGCACTTGGGTCTTAGTATACTCGACAGAAACAAAGGCAGGTTGTTCTCCCACAAATACTCATGGTTTATGCTAAAGCTAAAAGCCACCACCAAAAGAAATAGGCAGGGCTGATGACAGCAGACAAAATCTGAATTTGAATCTTTGCCAATGGATGGATGAAAACAATTTTAAAGATTTTTTTTCTTTATTTTGTCAATTACCATTATTATTTGTTTATTTTATTATATGTTTATTTTACTATTCCTTGACTTTAATATATACAATGTGTACTAACCAACCTGTAACTTACAATTTGTTTAAATTGAAAGCCAGAAAAAATTGGGGGGGCATCTCAGTTTTTCCAAATACCCTCACATAAAGAATGATGCTTATTGTTCATTGTATACCTGCAGAGAGACAGACATGAGCAGGGGTAGGGGCAGAGGTCTTGTAATCAAATTTCACCTGTCCTTTAGAACTCTTCTTTTAAGCAGCTACAAATTGAGTTTGAGAGGAGGCCCAACAGTAACTAGCTGCTATTTGTCCACCCCAGTGATACCTAATGTGAAAAACAAATATTTGTCTATTTACTGAATATTCCAGTACTCTTATTATCTAGCTATCTATACAGTATAATTAGACATTTCTATTTCACTCAAAAAACACCCACAGCTTTCAGATTTCCACTTTTTTCACAGGCTTTATCTTATTTTCTTCAAACTGGTTCAAGCTTATGCCTAATTAACACCAAAATTATCACATATTCTATTGGTAATACCACATGCTTAGGGTATTGTGTTGTATGTATGTAGCCGTGTATGAATCCTGACTTGATGTGTGCTCCAAAAGCAAATTCTTCTTGGAGCCAATGAAAAAACTAACCCAACCTAACCTAAAATGCCATGATTTAATTTGATATTGTGTCTAAATAGGAATTTAGTTAGATAGTACTAAGGTCTTTTGGTGAATTACAAGAAGACATATAACTGCTGCAAAAGTAAGAATATACCACATCTTACCTCTGTATAAACAATGATCTGATGATGGTCTGACTCATGTTTGTGCAAGTGTGTCTGTGTATCAGGTCTTAGACTCCACCTCACTCAAATAGGCTCCCACAAGTGTGGGGGCCTATTTCCCCCCTGCCACCCTCCCTGCATGGAAGTTGTCCTGGGCTGCCAGTGTATTGGTGTTTCTTAATGTCCTTGGCTGGATGCTCATGTGATTAGCTCACTATCTACAGTTATGTGGGCCTGGCCCTCCTGGCTCTGCTAGGGGGCCCTTGGTTCTCTGGGCCTAAGTAACAGTCTGCCCTGGGGCTTCTGCGCTGTGGTTACCAGATGCCCCCCCCCCTTTGTGCTCCACTCTGCTCTTTTCTGAGTAGGGAGGCGTGTTTTCTCCATATCTGCTTCATATCTTGGTGGCAGGGCTGTGTTTCCCCGCACACACTATTAGACATTTACACTAAAAAACATTATGAACACAGGCACGCTATCACAAAACACAAATATGCATACAGCTTCTAAACAAAGAGGGCTGTAAATGATGACAGCACAGCTGTCATGTGCCATCTGTGTTACTGACAGACCAGATTCAAACAATGATCTGAACCCATTTTAGCCTTTCGGTTCCCCCAACACACATTATACAACTTGTATGCAGTACAGTTCAGTTGAGAAAAGAGAGGGAAATATGGGACTGAGAATTTGAATACATTGTTTAAAAACATGAAAACCTTCATGATTTGCCTCAGCTCTACTTAGCTAAGCAGAGTAACTCTGATTAATGTACTCTGTGTTGTTTCCATCTCAAACAAACACCAACCACCTGTGTGTTCCTAACACACTGGTCACACAACTTATAAAAACCTCACAAAAGCTTGTGTTAATGCAAATATAATTTATCACAAAACATGTAAATTGAAATTGTCAGTTTAATTGTCAGCCTTCTTCCGGATGGTTGTAATGTGACAGAAAATACATGTGAGTGGGTGGGTGAAAAAATTTATACAGCACAGTATTGCATTATTTTTGTGTGGTGATATTGTATCAATACAGGGACGGCAAATATCAATTATGTATACAAATCTTTAAAAAAAATCAAACTTTTCAGTTTTAAAATAGTTTTAATTGCACAGTAGTTCACATATTTGCATTGAGTTAATTTGGAATAAACTGAAATACAGAGAGCAATCAGCAATAAAAATGATTGAAGTGAAAGACTTTGAGAACCTTTTTATCGAATTAAATTAGTGGTTCCCAAACCTCTGTCCCCTCTGCCCTGCTTATTTTCCAGCCATGCCTGCCCCACTCACCTATGATTACCTGGACCAGGTGTCTTTAGTCAATCAGAAGCTGAGCATACACATGGGAACCACTGGATTAAATGTATTTTGACAAAGTTGGACATAATTTGCAGTTGGAAAAAAAACATTGTAATTACAATATATTGTATATCGCAGAACATTTATAATCGTAAAGATATTGTACTTCAAATTGAATTGCGATATTTATGATTTGCAAAAATGTGGAGTGATACACAGGTGAATCCAGTTTTGAGAAAAATTATTTAAGGGGGGGCAATTGTGAGTTTCCCTCCTCTTTATTTTCTAATATTCTCTGAAGAGTAGCAACATGGGGGTCTCAAAACAACTGACTGACAAAGATTGTTCACCATCATGGTTTAGGGAAGGACACAGAAAGCTGTCTCGGAGATTTCAGCTGTCTGTTTCCACAGTTAGGAACATATTGAGGAAATGGAAGACCACAGGCACAGTTCAAGGCTTGAAGTTGCAGACCAGGGAAAATCTTGCATAAACAGAAGCGACGACTGGTGAGAACAGTCAGAGTCAAGGTAGCTCAATGGGTTAAGCGTCAGGATGGAGAAGGTCACAGGTTCGAACCCTGTCTGACTCGTAATCTATCCCCTAACCCTACCAAGTGTGTCCCCGAGCCAGACACCCAGCGATAGCTCCTTGTAAGTCACTTTGGATAAAAGTGTCAAAAGCCATCAAAACTGAATGAACTAGAGACCAGTATCCAGACTCTCATTGGAAGCTATAGGAAGCGTTTAGAAGCTGTCATTTCTGCAAAAGGAGGATCTACTAAATAATGAGTTAATTTCTTTTTTGTGGTGCCCAAATTTCTGCACCTGCCTAATTCTGTTCAAACAATTATTGCACACTTTCTGTAAATCCTATAAACTTAATTTCACTTGGTAAATATCACTGTGTGTGTCTCTTATATGATATATTTGATATTCAAAATTTTTTGCCCAAGCCAAAGCACCCCACTGTATTATTCTTTAATAAGTCTGAGCTTTCTCAGAAATTTGACTGACTACATAGTTGCTAATGGCTGACACAGTAGCACTTGAGACCACAACTACAGATGTAGGAGGCATTGTACTTGTATTCAGAATTTTTAAAATATTTATAGATCACAAGCTTTAAGATATTTCTAAAAGCTTTCTCACAGAATATATATTTCTAAAAGCTTGTGATTTGTTTATAGTGCATATTATTTCAATATGTCAATCTTGCAGCTTGCTGAGAACTAGAATAAATGCTAAATAAATATATAAATTATGAAATTATCCCACAATTGTACACTTATACACTTGTAAGAGGAAGTGTGGTATTTTGCTGCTGAATTATGCTATTATTACACAAAGTATAGCTTACATTATTACCTATAACACAAATACAGTCAGTCTTGACAGGTAAGTTCTAGTTGCTTGCTTAAGTACAACTACTCAGAGATGTGAGCAAAGTTTAAATACTGCATGCAATTACTACACACTTTATCACTACTTGTGTCAGTTGGAATGTTTGCATAAATTATATATAACTGCAAAATCACAATTATTATTATTGTAATAGTATTTAGACTTAGTTGTCTTTAAAGATAGAGAATCCACATTTTATTAACTTATAAATGTCTGTAATTTCCCACCTTTACTTTGGAACTATTCTCTCCTCACCACAGTCCCCCTCCCCTACTATGTTCGTATGCCCTGACGCTTTTCTATCAACATCTCCTCCAAACACTTAATCAGGATTGGGTCCACTCTGGGGTCAAATTTGTTAGCAAACCAGTGGCCATAGTTGAGGAGCCAGCGAAGTTCAGCAGCTCCATATATGCAGACACTCCGCATATGTGTACCTGTGCAGGCTGGGTAAAGATTTCCTTCTAAATAGTTCCATTTAACTAGACGTGTCTTACTCTTCAGATCTGTAACATCTATTTCTGACCTAGGAATGTGTCCTGGGACCCCAGGAACTCTGACAAGGGTGGCCCAAAAGTGTTCATCTGGTGAGTATGTGTCTGCAGACCATGCCAGAAAGTCCTTTGCCACCTGACTGCTGCTAATGAAATTTACAAAATCCCATGAAAGAACAAAATATGCACTACCAATGAACATCTCAATATTGTGCGGAGGAACATCTTTAGACACTGTAGTTTTGACAGGAATACGACTGTATTCATGACGCACATTTTTCAGTTCATGCTGAAAGCTGAAGCGCCGTTTCTTGAGTTCACTTGGTCTGCTTGATTCTAGCATGTTACTCCCATTCAATTGCTTCAGCTCCAAAACCAGTTCATAGTTTGACTTTAGAGGAAAATCCTGGCCACATAAGTTGATGACATACTTCCACTTGACTTTTGACTTTAGTAGGTCAGAGAGGCAATTGAGGTCTGCTTTAAGCCTGCTTATATGAGCATATTCCACAGACTCCAATTTTGAGGCAATGAACACATTTGGCGTACACTGAGCCAGGTTTTTAATAGCCTGTATAAATGCTGGAGAGGACTTTTGGTCATAATGAATGCAATAGATGTTATGAGGTGCGTAGATGGCATGGAGAATACGCTCCACCATGGGAGCATTTTTATGCACTACCAGAGAGTATGCCAAGGGGAAGTCCTGCTCTGAATCTGACACTGGAACCTCATCGTAAGCCCTTATTTTGATAAATGCTGGACAGTCTGAAGTCAAACTCAAAGTGCTACCATCATCCACGTCAACAATGACTTTCTGTTTTATCTCCAGAGCTTTGCCTATTTCCACTGGATCAAGCTCGTAGATAGCAGTGCAGTTGATGTTATACTTCTGGTAGTGTATTCTGGATAAATTGACACTGAATCTATAGGGCTCAATGTAGATGCTGTCCCTCACTTTACTGTAGACCAGCTTGAGCAGACAGACTGTCAGCAGAGACAGAGAAAACATGAAGCGCCTGTCTCTCAATCTATTTATGTAGTGGGCACATCTTCTTTTCATTCTAGGATAAAAACAGGATACAAAAAATCATTAAAATTAACATTCTGGTCATATTTGTGTATGTTACCGAATCATAATAATGGCAATGACCTCATTACTCACTCTATAAAATATATAGTACTTGTACAGGTCTTACAAAAACGAACATTTCTGATCTAAATTACCTTGCTCTCTAAAGTTGTTTTTGAGTAACGCTTGTGCCGTGCACAATTCTCCCACAGTTCATCAAGAACCTTGATAAAAAGAAAAATATTTCTTCTATAACAATAAGAGTAAATCCCAACAAATAACACGAACTAAAATTAAAAGTAAATACAGCTCGACGAGCCTCTGCTTTTACTTTGAATACGATGTTTCGGGAATTAAACGTCGTAGTGGGGACGATTGAAACAATGGCTGGCCACTTACGTGGCCATCTAAACCAACAGATACATTACATTTAAGTTGGTTTCTACAACAAGGTCACACAAATCGAGAGAGCACAAAGCGTTAGTGATTATGCCAGTTTTATGTTGGTGAATACATTCTCTCAACCTAGAAAACTTTTCTCTCAAATAAAAAAGCTAAAAGTAACCACAGTCATAAGACAACTTACCACATACGCAAAAAACTTTGTCGAGCCGAGTGATTATAAGATTCGTCTGCTACGTCCGGAAATTCATCGCGGACTGCATCGATAGCGAGGAGTGCCTACAAGGGAGCGTCCCAGCAACTGGTCACCCACTTCCCCGGAACATCGACTACATTACTACTACCTCGTATATTTTCCAGCTGATCATCAAAGATTCAACCTCTTACGATCAATGAATGACAATGACGAAAGTCATAACCAGGATTACATACACACATCAAGACCATTAAAAGCAACAGTTTAAACTTTCACACCAGGGCCGTTTCTAGATCTTTGGGGGCCCTTTGCAAGATTAATTTGGGGGCCCTTGTTTTGATTCAATACCAGGGATTTAGACCCTTCAATTATCTGTTGCATTGCATTACGGCAGATTCTTAAAACTAAAATAAAAAACAACAGAAAAAATAATGCTGAACCAGGCAATAGGCTACCGAAAATAAAAGTTAAAAATTTCTCTCTGTAAGGCGCAGAAACTTGCAAATATTAGAATGGTACCTGCTAATCAAAGATTTTAAAGATACCAGACAAAATCATGTGCAAAGATTCAAATTAGATCCATTGTTACTATTTGTTATAAGATTCAACAATTTGGTTTATTACATAATGAACCTAATTATGTGAAGAGCAAGGATGTTCAAACTTTTTTAAAGAATGATAAATCTGATGTGAAGTTACCTGTGGGTCTCTCAGAAAAATATTTGGAAGCAAAGGTTACTTAAAAATGCACAGTTTTAAGACAACTGGCGACATTGACATCATTTTAAAATTGTCAAGTCAAGCCTGTTTGCGAACCAAGGACTCCCATGTACCTTCCAAAACATATGTGATAGCTGAGCTATCAAAGACAATTTGTGACTGTATATGTGCCTGGTTTAGAGCAAATCAAAGTTACTTTGGTGCAGCTGTTTTAGCAGCGATATCAAAGACGCTTGCAAAAGGTGTACAGTGGTCCCTCGTTAATCGCGGGAGCTACGTTCTAAAAATAACCTGCAATAGGCGAAATCCACAAAGTAGTCAGCTTTATATTTTACAATTATTTTAGATGTTTTAAGGCTGTAAAACACCTCACTACACACATATTTGGAAAGCTAAACGCATTCTGTACTGTACAGGAGACACAGCACAGAGAAGAATAATTGTCTACAGTCTACAGCCAATCAGCACGCAAAACATAATGCGCTTATTAGGATGTAGAACACAATATGTGCAAAATTACACTAAAAGAAATTTGTGAAACTGCAAGGCCGCAGAAGGTGAACCGCATTATAGCAAAGAACCACTGTATATAAATTTCTTTTAATGTTACAGAGCAAATAAATCTGAGATATCTGAATTACATTTAATTCTACTATAATATTTTTGAGACTAAAGTGGTAGCTTGGGGGCCCCTTAGTGGTTGCAGCTCCCTATGCATAGTCTGAATAGCACAAGAAACGGTACTGTTTCACACACCTTCACAAATTGTATTATTGTATTTATTAATGAATGCAGTAGAAACTATAACCTACAGTATTTTCAAATATCTTGCCAAATATCTAAAGCATTTAATCTAATATAACAAGAAAACATACTCATACAAACACACAACCAATGAGCACAGTACACCAATATTAAAGTAAATAAAAAAAACTGATCCAATCAAATTCTGAAAAAATAAACAGTAGACAATGAACAAATCATGTATAAAAATAATTATAGTAATTCACTCATCCAGTCTTCAGATTTCTTTTTTAAGAGCTTCACCCAACAGAAATTGAGCATAGGTATGGGTTGAAGTTCCTCATCATTCACCATATTGATTACTTTGATTTTTTTTAGATGGGTCAGACTGGCTGCATCTGCAGAAAAAAAATACATTCAAATGTATTCATAACCAAGCCTTACATTTGAAGTCCATTTTTAATGTGTTTGTAATAATTCTACTGCAAACTAAAGATGTAATAGGCATGTTACTAATTACTGTGAGAAAGTTTCTGTCTGCCTGACCATGTGTATTATTTTGAGTTGCTCTGAAGGAAATTAAAAAGGCAGGATGCGGAGCTAAGAGTTAGTCAAGCAGTATAGACATACCTTTGATCAGAGGCTTGTGAAAGCATGTAGCATGTTCTTCAGGCTCCGTGGTCAGGAGGTAGTAGGACAAGGGCTTTCCTCTGAAAGTTACCTAGGCAAAAAGTGGAATTAGGTCATCAGAAATATCTGGTGCTGTGGGAGTGCTGGCATGTGTCCGAGACAAGTCATCAGTATATCACAGGGCTGACATATAGAGACAGAGAACCATTCACCCTTATTCACACCCAGGTTCGCAGACATGAGGGAGGGGGCCAGACGGGGGGACCGTCAACCCTACAAATGATCAAGAGGAATTCTTGATCATTTGTAGGGTTGTAGTAAGTAAGTAATACTCCCACCGCTACACAGAAATCATTTTACCATAAACTAGGAGCTTGGACTTGGAGTAGAGCAGCCTGGTAGCTCAATGGGTTAAGCGTCGGAGTGGGATGCAGTAGATCACAGGTTCGAAACCCCGTCTGACTCCTACCATCCTAACCCTATTCAGCACACATTATATGCTTAAAATATTGTAGAGTTAAAAACAAACAGTCTATATTGCATATATAGCATATAGAATATGTCATACAGCATATGTTGCCTGTATTTCTGTATAACATATGCTGTATCAAGGTGGGGTTTTTCAGTTCTTAATGCTTTATTGCCTTTTAGGACAAAAAAATGGAAGAAACTTTTATTTTTTAACTGAATGTCCATGGTCGCCGCTCTCTACGTGCTGGTCTACATGTAATTCCTAAAGTTTCCAAATGTAGATTGGGAGGCAGAGCTTTTAGTGATCAAGTTGCTCTCCTGTGGAACCAGCTCCCAATCCGGGCTCACGAGGCAGACACCTTCTCTACCTTTTAGACAGCACTTAATTTAATTACTTTATTAATCCCTGAGGAAATTATGAGGGGTAAGGTGTAATGTGTTAGGTCTTAAACCTTACACTGTATGTAATTGTCTTGAGATGACTTGTGTTGTGAATTGGTGCTATATAAATAAAGCTGAATTGAATTTAAATGGATCATTTGGGCTTTATAAACGAGTACACACACATGCACACACACACACACACACACACACACAAACATTATCACTCAGCCTAACTTAGCTACCTCAAAGCATCAGGTCTGGACTGTCAAATGAACACAAGCATTACAGTATTATGTCATATTATGTTTTGTTGCATCATGTTTGGTTGCACTGTCACTTGCTGCTCTGCTTTTTGCACATTGTACACGCACCTTATGTTGTCTGTTAATTTATGTTGTGTATGTATGTTGCATGTAACACCATGCTGCATGCAGCTCTTGTTTGCACACTGCACATGCACCTTATGTTGTCTCTTGTCTGTTGTCTTATGTTGTGAATGTATGTTGCATGTAGCACATTGGCCCTGGAGGAACGTTGTTTCGCTTCACTGTATATTCTGTATATTGTTGAAGTGCCAATAAAGCTTACCTTGAACCTTAAAACTTGAGCCTTGAGTATAAGGATTTTAAACTCTTTATTACATCTCTCCAGTTAGAACTCATTCTGGATTAACTGGAGGTTTTTGAGTGAGCTATTGGGGCATCCTATTTTACTGTTTCATAAATAAATATAATTGGGTATCCTCTGCATAGCAATGGAAATGATTGTGTTTCTTTATAATAAGGTCAGGAGGGATCATATCTGATAGATAAGCTTTGAATCAGTGTTTAACTGCCAAGACTTTCGCACACACTAGTTTAACCATGCCCTGCCCAACCACTCTACCAAGGTAAGTAACAGTAACCTTAGCAAACTAACACTTTGCCAGATTAACGGTTAACCATGCAGCAAGCAAACACTCAAATAAAGACCGAACCCGCTGGAGGTGAGAGGCCCAGTCGCCACTGTAGATCACGACATCATCCAAGTATACAGCACAACCAGCCAAATCACCAACCACCAGATTCGTGAATCTTTGAAATGTAGCAGGAGCATTACGTAAGAGCATGACTTTATAAGAATATAAACCCGAAGAAGTAATAAAGACAGCAATTTCTCTCGTCAATGGAACTTGCCAATAACCCTTTAACAAATCAAATTTACTCACAAATTTAGCGGAACCCACACGGTCAATACAATCATCCATCTGCAGCAATAGATCAACATCAGGTTTCGTAATGCTATTGACCTTGCGGAAATCCGAACAAAAACGCGAGGTAGTATCGGGTTTCGGGACCAGAACGTAAGGAGAAGCCCAGCTGGAAGAAGAGGGTTCAGCAATGTTATTCTCCAGCATGTACGCCACCTCAGCGTCCATCAATTCATGTTTATCAAGAGACACCCGATAATAATGCTGTTTGATCAGCTTTGCACTCCCCACATCAATGTCATGTTCAAGCAGACGGGTCTAGGTTGGCATGTCACCAAAAATAGCCGGGAACTCATATATAAGCGCGGTGAGCTCCGCACGCTGAAATCTTTTTGACAACAGTGAATGGCCTGGAATGGAGAAGTCACCAATGGCAAAAGCACCAACACCCGCTCTCCGGTCATACAACCAACCGTTTCATCCTGACCTGTGACTTCGTTAACTTAATTCTGGCCAATCTCACAGCTTCATACAACCTATGCTTAAATCCATTTACATAGTCAATGACACTGACGGGTGGCACAGCCTGCGACACACCATAATGCAAAACCGCTAAAGGGCTGCGCACTGTATGTCCAAACATAGTCATTTGGACTGAATCCCGTGCTTTCTTGCGTCACCTCTCTAACAGCCAACAACAACCAGGGTAAACCCTCCTCCCAGTCACGACCTAGCTGCACGCAGTAAGCATGGAGCAAAGACATCAATGTCTGATGGAAACGCTTTAATGCACCCTGACTCTCAGCGTGATACACTGTAGATTGGATATGCTGAACGTGCAAATGTGTCAACACTTGTGCAAACACTTTAGAGGAAAAAATTAGAGCCATGGTCACTTTGAATGGTCCAAGGGATGCTGTGGAAATAAATTGGGACAGTGCCCTCACGACAGAACAAGTAGTTATGTTGCGTAAAGGGAGAGCAGCTGGATACCAAGTGGCTTGGCACATCACGGTCAGAATGTATTTAGCACCAGCTCTAGATGGAGGTAGAGGACCTCCACAGTCAATAAGCAGATACTCAACTGGGTCACTAATTGCAGCAATAGGTTGTAATGGTGCTGGCTGAATGGTCTGATTCGGTTTACCTGTAACTTGACAGGTATAGCAACACATAATGTAAGCGGACACATCTTTCTTTACACGTGGCCAGAAAAAATATCTGAGGATACGGTCGTAGGTTTTCCTCACCCCCATGTGCCCTGACCGATCATGGGACACAGTTAAAACCATATCACGATACTTTTTAGGCAACACCACCTGAAAGACCAAAGTAGCCCACTCCAGAGCGATCAGCATCAGGCCACTCTCGGTAATCAGTAACGCGCTCGAAAAGCGGAAAAAACGTCTCAGGGTCCTTCTCATTAAATTTAGGAATAAGAAGTAGGTTACCAACCAGATCAAAGGAACTGGAATATGAAACCGATTCATCGGTCACCCCCACACCAGAGCTCAACCTGCCAGCCTTGATGAGCATTAACCTTTCACGCTCAAAATCAATCTTCTGCTGCTCCAAATTCAACTGCTCCACAGCGAGCTGACGATCCGTTTTCTGTTTTTCAAACTCCATTTGTAACAACGACAACTCCCTACGTTGCTCAAACGAAAAAACAGCGTCAGACGGAGGAGATGGAGCAGCAATCGCAGCCTCCTCTGAAGCATCCATGTCCACCTCTGCAGCCAAAATGTGTAGATCAGCCAGATTGGCTTTTAAAATGGTCTTCACACTCTGTTTACGATGTTTGTCATCAATCTCAATCTTAAAATGATCCGCCACCTTAAGTAACTGCTCCATCGTGAGCAAATTCAACAAAGCTTCAGAAGGAGAAACAAAAAACTCCTCCAGATAAGCCATCACTCAAAATACATACAAACCATTCAAAGAGATCAGTGAAAAACCCGCTGTTCACAAACAGTGAAGGCTAAAGAGAGTCAATCCACCTAACTGCTTACCCAAACTAACTAGCTCACCCCTAGTCTTCATGTGGCATCACGGTGGGTATCTGCGCACCAAAAACCAGTGGTCCGAACAGGCAACTGTAAGACAGCGACCCGTTAGCAACGATGGACATGCTCCCGAGACAAAGCTCTAACCAGACAGCCACAACACTAACAAAAACAACAAACCTGACTCGCCGAAAAGGGCCACGCCGCTACAACCTGACCGAGGAACGCCACAAGCCAAAACAACAATAACATCAGAACAGCAAGCTCACCCCCCGAACAGCGACAACCACAAACAAACAAAACCCAAAAAACGCCTCCGCCACACAAACAGAGCGCGGATGCACAAAGCACCCACCACAACCAAACAAATGGACGAGCCCCCAACTTTGTTACGCCCGGCTCAAGCTGCAACAAATCAAAGGAGAGGCGTGGGATAATGTTAAAACTAATATTTTTAATCACATAACGAAAATACCAAAAATGAAGACCATAACTAACAAACTAACAAAAGAAACCTGTGTGTGCGTGGGTGGCACACAGCCACCACTCACGGTGTCGGATCAGGAAGAGAGATCGAACCAGCAGGATTCAGCGTCCTTTTATGGCTGTTTAGGTGCACAGGGCCCAGGTGCACCTGCACAGCCAAAGCAGACTCTGCCTACCTGCAAGAAAACAAACAAACTACGCAGAAAACAAAGGACCGTCACATATTAAATTAGTGCTTTCCTTTTAATCCCAACGGCCTGTTTATCTGTGCAATAAAATGTTATGTATATCTATAGTGTCGAAAGCCGCAAGTCCCAACAAGGGGGGTAGAATAAGGAGGCCACTGTTGAAAGCCAAGAGAAGATTATTGGTAACATCAATCTGTGTTGTTTCTGTACGATGGTCTACTTTAAATCCTCAATAAAAAACTTTATATAGATTGTTCATGTGCAAGTGCTCATAAAGCTGCTTTAAAACTACCTATAAACTAATGTTGAGTTGACATTGTGTGGTGATTTGAAACTACAGTGGTGTGAAAAACTATTTGCCCCCTTCCTGATTTCTTATTTTTTGCATGTTTGTCACACTTAAATGTTTCTGCTCATCAAAAACCATTAACTATTAGTCAAAGATAACATAATTGAACACAAAATGCAGTTTTTAAATGAAGGTTTACGTTATTAAGGGAGAAAAAAAATTCTAAATCTACATGGCCCTGTGTGAAAAAGGGCCTGCGACCTTCTGCATCCCAGTCTGACGCCTAACCCATTGAGGTACCAGGCTCAATGTTCAAAGTATTTCCTTGTTGTAGGGTGCCACTGCTGTTTTTTTTCTCAGCATATTCTTCACAGTCTGTGTCAGAGTTTTCTTTCCTTGGGCATGTAAGGGGGCAGAAGATGTGGGCACTTTCAGGTTAATGGCATTGTTTGGTGGTGGCAATCTTAACAGACTGACTCTTCTCACTGGCTTATAGCTTATGTTTCTTTGGCTGTCTTGATAAAAGTCTGTCTGTGCTTCTGGTTTAGTGGATACCAGTATAGAGGTAACATTGGATAAATTATATTGCTGTCTTACTGGTGTACTGCCTTTATGGTTGGTAGAATGAGTAAAAACCTTTGGCTTCATGGTTGCATACATCTGTACCAAGTCCATTTGCTTCTGTAAAAGTTCTACTAAGCTCTTCTGACGTGAGGCAAGGAAGGCAAGTTGACTTTTCAGTTTATGTTGCCAAATGTAGATAGACAGATTCCTGTACAAAGAATCAAACAACAGTGTTAATTAAGTTGTGTCAGACATTGACAGTTCAAATACTGTAGAAATTGTATGACCAACTTTACAGTACTAAACAGATAACACAATGATTTTAGTTTCTATCTCTACCAGACAGTAGTGAACTGAGAATAGAAAGTAATAGCAAAATAATTTAAAAAAAGGATGGTAATTTTTTTCATTTTTAACAGTCAGTTTGGATGAGAAATCTGTTTCATTTGCTTTCTGTGTTTTTCCAACATCAACATCAGCTTGGTTTACAAATTATATAACCAATGGTGTAGTCCATACAGTCCTACTTGTTCAGTCGACACAGCATATACCCCCTTCTATATCCAATTCCAATTCACAACATAAGTAATCTCAAAGCACTTTATAGTGTGAGGTTTAGGACCTTACACATTATATAAATATATACAGAAAAACCCAACAGTACCACTTGAGCAAGCACTGAGGCGACAGTAAGGAGGAAAAACTCCCTTTAATGGAAGAAACCTCCAGCAGAAGCAGACTCAGGGTGGGCGGCCATCTGCCTTGACCGGTTAGGGTTAGTGGACAGAGGAGAGAGAAAAGAACAGCAGGTAACACAAATCATAACAACAACAAGGAGCAGCAGACAAAGCACAGGTCAGGTTGGGTGGACCAGCAACCACAGCTTCATGGTCGAGGACACCTGAAGAGAGATACAGAGATAGAGAGAGGACAAAGCACAACTAAGGGAGAGAAGTGAAACAAAGTTAATAACATGCAATGATGTCATAAAGTAGACAGAAGGAAAAGGAGGAGAAGTTCTCAGTGTGTCAGGAACCCCCCCCCTCAGCAGACTAAACCTATAGCAGCTTAACTAAGAGATGGTTCAGAGTCACCTGATCTACCTCTAACTATACACTTCATTAAAAAGGAAAGTTTTAAGTATATTCTTAAAGGTAAAGAGGGTGTCTGCCTCCCAAACCTGGATTGGAAGCTGGTTCCACAGGAGAGGAGCTTGATAGCTAAAGGCTCTGCCTCCGATTCTACATTTGGAAACTCTAGGAACCACAAGTAGACCCACACTCTGAGAGCGAAGTGCTCTGCTGGGATAATAAGGTTCTATCAGGTCTTTAAGATATGTTGGGGCCTGATCATTTAGTGCTTTATATGTGAGGAGAAGGATTTTAAACTCTAGATTTAACAGGGAGCCAATGGAGAGAAGCTAATGTAGGAGAAGCACAAGGACTCTGTTTGCTTTGCGGGTGTCAGGCTGATTCCATAACTGCTAAAAATCTCTCACAGTCAAAAGAGATGGGAAAAGAATTGCTGACATTAAAACGTTTTGACTGGAGCTTAAATTTCAACTACATACATTATTACATTAATGGAGCTCAGCTACCCTGTAGTTTGGGGAAAAAAATCTTGGGCCAAAAAGCCTGCAGTTGCAGCTGCAGCCCGCAGCAAAAGGGGTGATTTTTCTCCGAAGTTATGAATATAGTTTCAAAATCTTTTTTCTCATACCAGCGATTTATCTGACTCCGTCATATTTTTGAAAAAGTACTATTCCAACAGAGCACAGAGTGATGGTCTAGTTGTGGTTACTAGAGGTTTTAAATATAGAATGCAGGCAGAGCCTTAAGCTTTCAAGCTTATCGCTTGTGAAACCATCTCAGCTCAGGTTTGGGTGGCAGACATCCCCTCTACACTCAGACCAGGCTTAAAGCTGCCTTAGTTATGCTGCTATAGAGTACTGAGCTCCTCTCCTCTCTGCTCTTCCGTCCACTCATGCAATTATGACATGCCATTAACTTTGTGTTCTCCCTCCCACAGTTGTGCGTCATCCTGTCGGTCTCTCTCGCTGTACCTTTCAGCAGGCCTCTGAGCTGTATGATTCCAGTTCCAGTAAATGGTCCAACCAAATCATCAACTTTTGGTCTGCCTTAATGTAGTGGTTACTGTTCTTTTCTCTCTTTCCACTCACCCTAACCACTCAAGGCAGACGGCCACCCATGTGTTCCTCTGCTTAATCAAGTAAAACTGATGGGTTTTCTGTATAATTCTTCTCTAGTTATATTATGTAAGATTACATAAACTTTAATGTTGACATTTTGTTGTGATTTGTTTCTTATAAATAAACTGAATTTAATTAAGCCAATCACAGGCAGTGAAGGGCAGTAACAAGCTTTGTTTTGCGTGACTGGGAAAAGTAAATAATGTTTCTTTCACTGTTGGCTCACATAGCTATACTTAAAATTGAAAGAAGTCTCTGAACTGACCGGAATCCAACAAGGTCATCCTTCTCCGATTGTTGTTTGGCAAGCAACCCCGTGAGTGTACACTGGATCTGTCTCAGAGCAGCATGATATCTATCTGGAAAACAGAAATATTGAATAAAACAAATTTACTGTATTAACCAAGTTTGTTTATTTTACCTAAAAATTCTGGAATCCCATTGGATATATGATGTAGCATTCTCTTTGAGTAGACAAATATTAAAGAGTAAATGAATGCTATCACTACTGTCAATGAAGTCAGTTTTACCAGCATCTTGTGTATCTGATAAAGGCCAAGTCAACATTTCTGTTTGGTCCTTTCCCACATCCTCCAAAACCGCTGTGATGGCCTTTGAATGACTTGTCTACAAAAAATGATTTGTAATTTAACAATGTGAAAACAGAAATCATAAAATTATGCTACATTTCTTTTAAACCAAGGTCTGTATTGTATCAACTGAGACAAGATTACCTTAGCTGATCTTTAAAAGGTCTAATCATTTATGATTCAGATCCAACACTTTGATCCTAATCTTTTTTTAAGTTGGAAAAAGGGGTTCTCACAGTTGTGGTGACTTTCCGTCTGTGCTGAATGTCATTGGGTTCTCTGTCTTGTACGTCTGCTATGTCACTGCAGATACGATTGAAGCTGCTCTTGCAGGACAGCTGCATGTAGCAATGGGCCTCTATGGATATAGTACATGAATCCAGCACTCAAATTTCAGGTGTAATCACCACTCCTAAGAATGTTGAGGTTTTCCAGGCATGTGTCAACTTTTTACCAACATTTTGTTTGTAAGCTAAAATACAATTATGTACAACAGTCAAAATTACTCTTAAACAAGAAAATATGTTTGTATGGTTCAATTTTGCAACTTACCACATTCCTGTATTGATGCAATGTGGACTAAAACAGTGTTCTTCAAACTATCACTCAATAGCGCATTTCCTAATACATAATATTCAACTTTACAAACAAAAGTCTACTAAATTTAATGTATATATAGTATCTTAACACAGTACATAGTATAATTTGGTGTGCACATATTGGGTTTGTCACTGACTACCTGGCTGTCTGTATTTGGTGCCTGCAACCAATGTAAGGGGATAAACAGAGAATGTGAACAAATGTTTTTAAAGTAAAGTATGAAAGGTGGAAGACACCTCACCTGGTTGTTTGTTTTGTACAGGTGTCTCACAAGTTGACCCATGTGTAACAGAAGATGTTTCAAATGTTAAGAGCAGGTGTTTGATTTTGTCCTCCTTTGCCATATCTAGTGCACTGAGACCACCACCATTCCTGTCATTTGCATTTGACCCATACTGGAGGAGAAGCTTCACCACCTATACATTTAAAGCATCTTGTTAGAGGAACATCAAACATACACTAGTCTTTCGATATTAAACAAAGCTGTGTATTATCATCATAGTTTACAGGTGAACTGTTCCAGCTCACTAGACATCTGACCGTCAAACTGTTATACACTCCATAACATTACATTCACATCCCGAACTGCATGTTTTACCTTAAACTAACACAGTGTTCCTTCACATGATGTAGCAGAAATCTGCTATCTGAAGATCATTAATTAGAACCATCCATTTGTTAGGGAGGTTTATTCAGACACACATGAGCAAACAGTCTCAAAACACAGGTTTGTAGTAACGCCGTTAAAAGGGCTGAAGGTCGGTGGTCGCTGATGTCAAACAGGCAGACAGACGAACAGCTGAGTGCAGACGCACATTTCACTCATTAGACCTCTCTTGATTCAGAAATATGTGTTTACCATCAACAGAATTCAACAACTAGACTTTAGCTACATATGCGAATAAGACTGTTTCTGTCTATGTGACTGTGCGTAAAAACTTGAAGGACATTTCTGCACACACTGTTTAAGCTAACACATGCAGTTTGGGATGTGACTGTAATGCTAGCACTGTAATGATAATGCTAACACGGTCAGATGTTGCCCAGTGAGCGGAAACTTTTCACCTGTAAACTATGATGATTTTGTCACTATATAAGGTGCCAGAGATGAACACAGGGGTACATAGTGACTTGATAAAGTAATCCATGCTCTCGATTTGGTAATCCATGCACACGGTTTACTTTTTTTTTCCTCTCCGAATTAGCGGTATGGTAGCTCAATGGGTTAAGCGTTAGACTGGAATGCAGAAGGTCGCAGGTTCGAAACCTTGTCTGACTCCTAGTCCATCCCCTACCAGTTATGTCCTTGAGCCAGACACCCAGCGCTAAGTGGCCCTGTAAGTCGCTTTGGACTTTTGCTTGGCAAAAAGCATTTGCCAAGCAAAGTAAAGTAAAGACAAAGCATTTTTACTCAAAGAGACTGAATACAAATGCACACATTTCAAGTTATTAAGTATTTTGAATTCATGCAGAGACACTTGCCGGCTGTAATAAATGATGGCACAGTAAAGGTCTATTTTACAATGATAGACGGAGGACTTTGGTGAGAGACTTGGGTCACTTTTGCATCGGGAACAGTAAACAGTACTGCTTTGCGTTAATCGTAGTAGTGCGTCAGTCATTCACAAAAAGCTGTGTAAGTACAACATAACAATATGTCCTGCTTAAAAACGTGATCAGAAGTCTTGGTTCAAGAGAAGTATCCTGGATCTGGATGTTGATGATTATAGCAATTTTAAACATATTTAGGAAATGCATGCAAATTTGATGGTTTTGATCTGGACTGAGATTGATAAAATGATTTAATGCAGTGAAAGTTAGAAAAAAATCTTAATGTATAATATTTTTATAGCACTTTTTTGGAAGCGGACATTAGGACAAAGGATAAAACTGCAACTGGTTTCTATCCTGCATTTTAGCAAGTTTCAGTTTTTCTTACAAATGTTTCAAAATAGTCACTTAGTTAGTTACCAAATCCTGTGAAAGACAAGCCCACCAGAAAGTGTAGAAGACCTTGGCATTCCTTAGAAGCACTACATATTGCTTCAAACTACACTCCATTTTGCTCCATCTTATGTGTCTTGCAGAGTGTCTCCATCACCTGGTGGTGTCCTGATGAAACTGCGTCATGTAGAGGCGTGATACCGTCAAAGCTTCTAGAGTTAACATTAGCTCCAGCCTTCAACAGCTCCTCTACCACTGCTACATTGCCCACAGAAGAAGCCTCATGAAGAGCTGTCCAGCCTGACAATTCAAAACATTGCTTAAATGCCAAATTTTAGAAGTAATCAAATGCAAATAAACATGTATAAGATGTGAAAACCTGCATAATCCTCTATGTTGACACTAATACCAGCTTGAATGAGAGCTTTGACCCTCGTCAGATCTTCTCTTCTGCATGCTTTATGCAGATGAGTCTCTCCCTTTTCATTTCTTTTGTGAAGCTGTATCTTCTTAATTTTCACACATCTTGAGATATTTGCTTTGAAGATGCAGAAAATCATTAGCGTGTTCATTCACACTGACAGTACATACACAACAGTTCAACATTTTATAATATACAATTACCTGATTGAGATGTAGACTCAGCATTGACTGCTGCAGACGGAATACAACTCGGTCTCCCTGAATCAAGTGTTTTAAGTGAATATATATCCATATCCACCTTTTATTTCTCTTTGTTGGCAACTTGCAAATCTAATCTATGTATTTTCTCATTTATGTTTATGTCCTCAGCTGGCCCTCTTCTTTGACTGTCATGGAGATCATCAATCCATTTCGCTAAACAGTTCATCTGCAGAATATTGCTGGAAAAAAGTATACATATTGAAAGTACAGACAATACAATAAAAACTGCACAATAAAAAGGCAGTAGAAAAGACCCACGCTTTGAAATGCTTCCCTCGTGTAAACTAAATAAAATAGCATAAAAAGTAGAACATAAAAAATAATTAGCAGATGCAGTTTTACCATAAGCAGTTGCCCTTCTAAATAGCTGAACTTTCCCAAACAGCCCTCTAAATTGTACATTGCATATCCTCCACTGCTACCCAATGTCGGACTATGCTACATCGTGTTTACATTTTACACTTTAAGATATCTACTACGTCATTTTGACTAGCCGTAATGTGAATTCTAGATATCTTGAACATCAATGTGAGTAGATATAAAGTGTAATTTCTACAACTGAATTTTTACTAGTCATATTGTACTTTGAGACATCTAAAAAGATAAACAAGATATCTTCTAAATGGGTTTAATTATAGATATATATATATAGATATCAATTTAATTCAGCTTTATTTATATAGCACCAATTTACAACATAAGTCATCTCAAGGCATTTTTGCAGTGTATGACAGTCTGACAGTCAGACGTTGTCCTGTGAGCGGAAACAGTTCACCTGTAAACTATGACAATTTTGTGACTATTTGAGTTGCCAGAGAGGAACACAGGGGTCCATGAGAACTTGATAAAATAATCTGTGCACATGTGCTCTCGATGTATAAAAATATTATCCACATGAACAGTTGTGTCATTATTCACTAATAGATGAACTAGATGACCTTAAATCGCCATTAACATTGTGTCAGTATGTCCCAAACCTAATGTCTCAATGGACAATATGAACACTGCCTTCTTCCACCTCAGGAATATTTCTAAGATTAGGAGCATCCTGTCTCAGAGTGATGCTGAGAAACTAGTCCA